>CANJKZ010000557.1:0-437947 GCA_947471745.1 Closterium sp. Naga37s-1
TCTTCCCCACTGCCTTCCTCGCGCCCACCACCAACCCCTCGCCCCTGGCATTCCTTGGCCCACCTGTGGGCGGCGCTGCTTCTCCATCATGTCCCTCCCCTGCTCACCTAAACCATAAACCCTCATCCCACCTTCCTTCCCTACCGCCCTCCTTAACCACCTTAACCCAGCCCGGCTCCCCCATCCCCCTCTCCAACCCACCACGTACAGCTTTCCCTCTCCCGCCACCCCCCTCCCTCTCCCTGCTGCCCGACCCCCTATCCTATTCCCCCTCACTGAGCACACCTCTCACCACCTCCCTCGCAGCTCCCGCTCCCATGTCATTACAATCCCCATCCTGCTGCCCTCTGCTCCTCCCATAGCCCCACCTCCCGCCTGCTCCCTGCCGGATGGTCGAGAATGGGCCGGGCTGGGCCTGGGCACGGCGCAGGGTGCGCAGTGAGAGGACGCCCCTCTTTGACCCCCCCTTCTCCCAACCCCCTTCTCCCGCATCCCTTCTCCCCATTCCCCATTCTCCAGTCTCCCCTCTACCACCCCCCAATCTCCCACCACCGTCTCCACTCTCCCCCCCCCCCCCCCCCCCCCCCCCCTCCCCCCACCACTCCCACTAGATTGCTGAGCCCACCTCAGATTGCTGAGCCTCACAGAAAAAAGCAGTCACCTCACACTCGCGGCAGCAGCACCGCCTCCCGTCAGCCTCGCCACCTTCCTCACGTCACGCCCACCCCCACCCCCTCGCCCATGAAACCCCTTGGCTCACCTCGTCCTGCGTGGGGTCGTCAGTCTCATCCATCTCCATCGAAACGCTCCCCTGGCCCCCCCCCACCGCCCTCGCCCCCACCTCCGCCTGCTGCTCCTGTTGCCCCACTGCCCCAATCTCCTCCGCCTCCTGCTCCTGCTGCAAGGGGAAAGAGGTGAGAGTGGGCTAGGGGGGTGTAAGGATGTGTGCTGTGAGGTGCGGGAGGTGAATAGATACTGGCAGATGAGGCGGATAGTCGTGGAAGGGCGGAGGGGCGTGGGTGTGAAGCAGTACAGGCTCCTACGAATACCTTCAAACAATGTGCCCAAACATCTCACCTGCTGGATGCACACGCACATCCCACCCGAGGCAGTGCCACCCGAGGCAGTGCCACCCGAGGCAGTGCCACCTGAGGCACGAACCGGTCACCTAACTGATTCCAACATCCCTTGCGCCTTCAGCCCTCACTTCACATTTCCCCACCCCATTCCCTTCTGCATTTAGCGCTCACTTCATGATTCCTCACCCTGGATGCCCTTCATCAAACCCTTCGCCCGGCAGCTGCAGTCCTCACTCACTCACCTGCTGGATGCACACGCACGTCCTCTCTGCACCCGCGCAGTCACGGCAGAGGCCCCTCTCCCACCAGCTGTCGGGCGCCCTCGCCTGGAGCACACGCACATGCCTCTTCTGTAATCCCTCCCCTCCTACTCGCGCCCTTACTCGCGCGCACGCCCACCCCCTCGCCCGTGTGTCCCCGTGGGCCGTGGCTCACCTGAACATGTGTCGCGGGGTCACGGGCATCAACCTTACTCTCCCTCTCCTCCGCCGCGCTCTGCAGCGCCTCGACCATCCTCTCCCTCTCCTCCGCCGTGCGTTGCATCCCCTTGATCGTTGCCTCCCGCTCCTTCACTGTGCGCTGCAGCTCTTTTACCAACAAGTCCTGCGTCTCCGCCAGCTTAGCAAACTGCAGGAGCACATTAGAAAAATGGCGTATGAATCCTGAAATCAGGGCTCGGGTGCGATAACTTCGCATTCAGGCATCCGGAAGAAAGGGGAAGAGGAAGGCAGGCAGGCAGGTGAGAGGTCAGGTATGTTAGAGGGGTGGTAATGGGGGTAATGTTAGAGGAGGGTAGGTGAGAGGAGGGTAGATGAGAGGGAAGTAGATGAGAGGGAAGTAGTTGAGAGGGGGGCAGATGAAGAAGTAAAGAGGTTTTATGCCACTCACCGCTCCCTTCTCCGCAGCTGCATCTTGCAACTCCTCGACTCGCCGTTGCATATCTTTTTCTCTTGCCTCAAACTGGTATGTGCAACAAGAAGGGTAGGTGAGAGAGAAGCAGGTGAGAAGGGGACGAGTGTGGATGGGTGAGAGGGGGTGGGTGAGAGAGGGGTACGTGAGCAACCATGCCACACCAAACATCATACTTCATTCCCCCCTCCCCGTCTCATCCCCTTCCCCCACCTTCATGCACGTGCAGCATAACGGCCCAGAGTAGCATACTAGCATACCTGATATAACCTGTCACCGGCATACTCAAATGCCACTTCAGCAAGACTGGCCCGCTCCTCATATGCCTCCGCCTCGTTGGCGTAGGCTTGATGCAGAACAATAAGTTTGGTATGCCTATCGCCGCCCACTTCAGAGTATTCTGCCGATGCGAAGGGAACGTAGAAAAAGAAAGAGAGAGAGCTCGTTCCCCATGCCACTCCCTTCCTTATGCCACTCCTCTCCCCATACCACCCCACTCACCCCCCGCTACACCCTTCCACATGCCACTCCTATCCCTTGCCACTTCCCTCTCCATGCCACGCACCTCCTCACGCCACCCCCTACCCTCCCTTTCCCATGCCACTCCCCTCCGCCTGCCACTCCCCTTCCCTGTCACTCCCCTCCCGCCATGCCAGTCCCCTATCCCGCCATTCCCCTCCCCCTGCCACCCCCCACCCTATCCCACGCTCCATCCCTGACACCCCCCCCCCCACAGCCGCCCCTCTCCCCCGCTCCGTAGGCCACCCCCCTCTCCATGCCACCCCCCTCCCCATACCACTCCCCTCCTCTAACCACCCCGCTATCCCTCGCATCCCCTTCCCTTCCCCATGCCACTCCCCTTCCCTGTCACTACCCTCCCCATGACACCCTCTTCACAATGCCACCATGCGACTCCCCTCCCCATGTCATCCACCTTCCCATGCCACCCCGTTCCCCACTCAACTCCCCCTCAGATATACCTGTTTGAGCCTTCATCAACTTGTTTCGGATCTCGGTGACGTCCTTTTCCTGTATTTTTGTCCACTGCGTCTTCATCCATGTACGGAAATCCTCCCAGTCGAGCGCTGTGAATAGGGCAGACACGGAGTGAATGTAAATGCAGAAGGGGAGAATGTAAATGCAGAGGGGAAGGGGCTGCGGGCATGGAGCACCGTGCCAAAGGGAGAGGAGGGAGAGGTGGGGGGGGGAGGGGGTGGGGGGGGGTGGGGGGGCGGCGGAGGGATGGATGGCCATGGTGGGGGGGGCTGTACGCACGGTACACCATGCCAAAATGACACGAGGGGCTGAGGGCATGGTGAGCAATGAAAATCTGACAGGGGGGCCTGAGGGCATGGTGAGCAATAACAAAATGGCAGGGGGGGTTGCGGGCACGGTGAGTCGTGACAAAATGACAGGGGGGCTAAGGGAGGCGGCGCACTCACCACATGGGTCGCTGGCGCTGCTGGTGCTACTTCTGCTGCCAGCGCTGGAGCTGCTGTTGAAGAAGACGCTGTCCTTGTCTTCATGCCCCTCATGGGCTGAGCGCTCCGCACTAGTGCTGCAGGTGTGGGCCTCCTCCTCATGCCCGTCATGAGATACTACAGCAGCAGCAGCTGTATGTGCAGCTGATTGTTCCCCGCCCCCGCCTCCCTCTCCTCCGTGTACGCCTGGTGGGAGGATAGGGGGGCATGGAGGGGACGTACACGAGGTGAGAGGCATGGAAAAAAAGGACAGCACCCTTTCTCCATGATCCATCTCCACCGTGTATGCCTGGGGGTGGGGAGGAGGGGGGCATGGGTAGGAAAACATGGGGGTGAGGGGCATGGGAAGAAGTAAAGCACCTCCCCCTGAGTTGAACCGTCTATGCCTCAGCAGCAGCAGTGGCGCGTTCACTCACCTCGTGGGAGTGTCTTGACAAAGCTGAAGCAGCAGCAGCAGTAGCGCGTTCACTCACCTCGTGGGAGTGTCTTGACAAAGCTGAAGCAGCAGCAGCAGCAGTAGCGCGTTCACTCACCTCGTGGGAGTGTCTTGACAAAGCTGAAGCAGCAGCAGCAGCAGTAGCGCGTTCACTCACCTCGTGGGAGTGTCTTGACAAAGCTGAAGCAGCAGCAGCAGCAGTAGCGCGTTCACTCACCTCGTGGGAGTGTCTTGACAAAGCTGAAGCAGCAGCAGCAGCAGTAGCGCGTTCACTCACCTCGTGGGAGTGTCTTGACAAAGCTGAAGCAGCAGCAGCAGTGGCGCTGAAGTATGAGAAAATGACAGGGGGCGGTGAAGGCAAAGGCGCACTTACCATGTGGCAGTGGGTGTGGGTCTCAAACCTCGGTGCGGCTGAGTGTGAAGCAACCTTCTCGCTAAAGCAACGACAGATAGAGACTTCAATGACAAAATGCATTCACTACATTGTGTTACTCCCACATGGGGGGTGGGCGTGAGTGTACCTGGGTTTTCGTTCTGCAGCAACAATTGTTATGTACTCACCAAGTGATCCTGAAACAGGAAAATCATCACCTGAGTTGGTGATTGCAGGGGAGCGGTTGGAGCTGTCGGCGTAGCTGGAGCTGCTGATCGCGCTGCCGATGATGCTGCTGGCGTAGCCAGTACTGCTGTGGGCGGGAGTGCCGAGCTCCTCCCCAAGCCTGGTGGAAGGTGTGGGGGTACCTCCGCTTCCAGCTCCACCTCCGCCTGTACGGGTCCACGTACAGGCCAAGGGGAAGGAGAGGGCAGAGCAGAAAGGAAAGTGATGCCTCAGAAGTCAGCCTTCTCAGCCTTGCAGCACCCTCACCGCCTCCCCCTTGCATTGCCGCCGGAACAGGTCCACGTACAGGCGAAGTGCTGGGAGGGAGAACGGGGAGGAACGAAAAGCAGTGAGGTCATTACGTGCCTGGGAAGTTCTAGGCACCTCAAAAGGCACGTCAGAACTTTGTGACAGTTCAGCCGTCGCTTGCCATGCAGCACCCTCACCTCACCACCTTACCTCCCCCCTCTTTTCTGTCACCTCAGTTGATTCACATACTGCCGAACTGCTGGGAAAGGGGGAGGAGAAAGGGTGCATTTTCAGGCGCTTCACAAGTTGCCCTGTTGAAGCATCATTGATTTTGTAGCAACTGTAGCAGCTACAACAGCAGCCCCCACAGCCATGCACTGCACTTTGAGGCGACGCAAATGACCTCACAACTGACACTCGCCATCTCACCTTCAACTGACTTCAGCAACCCCTCGCTCAACGCCCCAGCCAGCTCGAGCAGCCGCTGTGTCTCCACGTCAGCTGCTGGCGCGGGCGTGGGTGGTGCTGACGTGGCACCTAGTGATGACGTGGCGGCAGCCGGAGATACAAGGTGGAAGGAGGAGTGGCTGACTGTGTGGCTCTCGTTCTCGAACACCTGGAGAGATTCAAGAGAGAAAGAGAGAACGAGAGAGAGAGATAGAGATAGAGAGATAGAGAGATAGAGAGATAGAGATGGGGATAGAGAGAGAGAGAGAGAGAGAGAGAGAGAGAGAGAGAGAGAGAGAGAGAGAGAGAGAGAGAGAGAGAGACAGAGACAGAGACAAAGAGAGAGAGAGAGAGAGAGAGAGAGAGAGAGAGAGAGAGAGAGAGAGAGAGAATGGATCCTTGTGCATGTCTATACTTGCTCGGATCTAATACACGGACCGCTTGAGAGAGAGAATGGATCAACCCGACAACAACCCACAACCGCAAAGGCATCAACCCGACGACACAGGCGTGCTTGCCAGAGCTGGGAGCCTGGCACGACGTGGCAGCCTACGACGGGCTGCCATGGCCCTTGAAGCCACACCAGTCTGCACACCGCCCCTGTCTGTACTGGAGGCTCTGCGCGCCAAACACCCACCTGCCCCCCCCCCCACCTTACCGGACTGAACATTCCCTGAACCGCCCAACTGTCAGCGGTGTTCCCAATCATTTTCAAGGTGCTGGGGTGCTGCGAAAATGGAGTAGGAGCGGGTCCGTCAGGAACTACATTCAAGCACTTTCGCGATGTGGCACTGGTCAACGCTGCAGTGGGAAAACATCTGCACGCTCTGGTAAACACAATAGCGACAGGAAACTTACCACCAACAGTAGCCGACCTACTCACAGCTTCCCGCCTGATCGCTCGTACTAAACCTAATGGAGAAACATGTCCAATCACCATTGGCGAGAGCATCATATGTTGAACAGCCAAGACTGCTCTTACCTTGACTGCAGGCGCAGCTCAAGACTTCTTCCTGCCACAACAATTTGGAGTATCGGTTCCAGGGGGGCCAAGGGCAATCATCCACACACCCCTCCCGCACGTACCTCACGGTGAACCCAGGTGCTCTGGTCCTGCAAGCCGACCTAGCAAATGCCTCGACAGCGTCAGCAGGGCGGCCATAGTCGACTCTCTACGCGGATCAACACTGGACCCACTGCTGCCGCTAGTAAAGCTGTCTAACGATCAGCCCTCCGCCCTCTGCCTGGACGCGGGGTTCTCCCACCCACCTCTTTCAAGTGAAACTGGGGTACGGCAGGGGGGTCCCTTGGGTCCACTGCTGTTCGCTGCTGCCATCCACCCCGCGCTGACAAGAACAGCGTTTTCTTTCCAGTCCGTGGTATGCTTGGCATACGCGAATGATGTTACCTTCCTTGGGGCGTTTGACCACTTCACAGGTAGCTTCGAAGTGATTGCGCTGCGCCACAACCAAACGAAGTGCGCGGCCTGGCCGCAAGCAGGCCGACAGGCGGTGACCTTACCTAAGGGTGTCCCCTTCACAGATAGCAGTTTGAAAGTACTTGGCAGCTTCATCGGCGGCAACGACGCAACAGCTGAGTTCCTGCGAAGCAGCCTAGAACCAAAGGCACTGTGACTGATCTCACGGATGGAGCCGCAGCTAGCTTCTCTGCTTCTTAACCGGTGCATTCTGCGACGTGTCTCCTACCTCGCCTGAACGACACCGCTGACTCCATTGCCAGTCGGGGAGTGGTCTGGTAGGGGCCAGCGGCTGTTCGGAACATTGCTGACGGCGTGCGACATACGCCACCCACGAGGAGAGGCAGAGACCACACGTACCTGGGTCCAGGCTCGCTCCCTAACTCGCTTGGGGGCAGAGACCACACGTACCTGGGTCCAGGCTCGCTCCCTAACTCGCTTGGGGGCAGAGACCACACGTACCTGGGTCCAGGCTCGCTCCCTAACTCGCTTGGGGGCAGAGACCACACGTACCTGGGTCCAGGCTCGCTCCCTAACTCGCTTGGGGGCAGAGACCACACGTACCTGGGTCCAGGCTCGCTCCCTAACTCGCTTGGGGGCAGAGACCACACGTACCTGGGTCCAGGCTCGCTCCCTAACTCGCTTGGGGGCAGAGACCACACGTACCTGGGTCCAGGCTCGCTCCCTAACTCGCTTGGGGGCAGAGACCACACGTACCTGGGTCCAGGCTCGCTCCCTAACTCGCTTGGGGGCAGAGACCACACGTACCTGGGTCCAGGCTCGCTCCCTAACTCGCTTGGGGGCAGAGACCACACGTACCTGGGTCCAGGCTCGCTCCCTAACTCGCTTGGGGGCAGAGACCACACGTACCTGGGTCCAGGCTCGCTCCCTAACTCGCTTGGGGGCAGAGACCACACGTACCTGGGTCCAGGCTCGCTCCCTATCTCGCGTGGGGGCAGAGACCACACGTACCTGGGTCCAGGCTCGCTCCCTATCTCGCGTGGGGGCAGAGACCACACGTACCTGGGTCCAGGCTCGCTCCCTATCTCGCGTGGGGGCAGAGACCACACGTACCTGGGTCCAGGCTCGCTCCCTGTCTCGCGTGGGGGCAGAGACCACACGTACCTGGGTCCAGGCTCGCTCCCTGTCTCGCGTGGGGGCAGAGACCACACGTACCTGGGTCCAGGCTCGCTCCCTAACTCGCTTGGGGGCAGAGACCACACGTACCTGGGTCCAGGCTCGCTCCCTAACTCGCTTGGGGGCAGAGACCACACGTACCTGGGTCCAGGCTCGCTCCCTGTCTCGCTTGGGGGCAGAGACCACACGTACCTGGGTCCAGGCTCGCTCCCTGTCTCGCTTGGGGGCAGAGACCACACGTACCTGGGTCCAGGCTCGCTCCCTGACTCGCTTGGGGGCAGAGACCACACGTACCTGGGTCCAGGCTCGCTCCCTGACTCGCTTGGGGGCAGAGACCACACGTACCTGGGTCCAGGCTCGCTCCCTGACTCGCTTGGGGGCAGAGACCACACGTACCTGGGTCCAGGCTCGCTCCCTGACTCGCTTGGGGGCAGAGACCACACGTACCTAGGTCCAGGCTCGCTCCCTGACTCGCTTGGGGGCAGAGACCACACGTACCTGGGTCCAGGCTCGCTCCCTGACTCGCTTGGGGGCAGAGACCACACGTACCTGGGTCCAGGCTCGCTCCCTGACTCGCTTGGGGGCAGAGACCACACGTACCTGGGTCCAGGCTCGCTCCCTAACTCGCTTGGGGGCAGAGACCACACGTACCTGGGTCCAGGCTCGCTCCCTAACTCGCTTGGGGGCAGAGACCACACGTACCTGGGTCCAGGCTCGCTCCCTAACTCGCTTGGGGGCAGAGACCACACGTACCTGGGTCCAGGCTCGCTCCCTAACTCGCTTGGGGGCAGAGACCACACGTACCTGGGTCCAGGCTCGCTCCCTAACTCGCTTGGGGGCAGAGACCACACGTACCTGGGTCCAGGCTCGCTCCCTAACTCGCTTGGGGGCAGAGACCACACGTACCTGGGTCCAGGCTCGCTCCCTAACTCGCTTGGGGGCAGAGACCACACGTACCTGGGTCCAGGCTCGCTCCCTAACTCGCTTGGGGGCAGAGACCACACGTACCTGGGTCCAGGCTCGCTCCCTAACTCGCTTGGGGGCAGAGACCACACGTACCTGGGTCCAGGCTCGCTCCCTAACTCGCTTGGGGGCAGAGACCACACGTACCTGGGTCCAGGCTCGCTCCCTAACTCGCTTGGGGGCAGAGACCACACGTACCTGGGTCCAGGCTCGCTCCCTAACTCGCTTGGGGGCAGAGACCACACGTACCTGGGTCCAGGCTCGCTCCCTAACTCGCTTGGGGGCAGAGACCACACGTACCTGGGTCCAGGCTCGCTCCCTAACTCGCTTGGGGGCAGAGACCACACGTACCTGGGTCCAGGCTCGCTCCCTAACTCGCTTGGGGGCAGAGACCACACGTACCTGGGTCCAGGCTCGCTCCCTAACTCGCTTGGGGGCAGAGACCACACGTACCTGGGTCCAGGCTCGCTCCCTAACTCGCTTGGGGGCAGAGACCACACGTACCTGGGTCCAGGCTCGCTCCCTAACTCGCTTGGGGGCAGAGACCACACGTACCTGGGTCCAGGCTCGCTCCCTAACTCGCTTGGGGGCAGAGACCACACGTACCTGGGTCCAGGCTCGCTCCCTAACTCGCTTGGGGGCAGAGACCACACGTACCTGGGTCCAGGCTCGCTCCCTAACTCGCTTGGGGGCAGAGACCACACGTACCTGGGTCCAGGCTCGCTCCCTAACTCGCTTGGGGGCAGAGACCACACGTACCTGGGTCCAGGCTCGCTCCCTAACTCGCTTGGGGGCAGAGACCACACGTACCTGGGTCCAGGCTCTCTCCCTAACTCGCTTGGGGGCAGAGACCACACGTACCTGGGTCCAGGCTCGCTCCCTAACTCGCTTGGGGGCAGAGACCACACGTACCTGGGTCCAGGCTCGCTCCCTAACTCGCTTGGGGGCAGAGACCACACGTACCTGGGTCCAGGCTCGCTCCCTAACTCGCTTGGGGGCAGAGACCACAGGTACCTGGGTCCAGGCTCGCTCCCTAACTCGCTTGGGGGCAGAGACCACACGTACCTGGGTCCAGGCTCGCTCCCTAACTCGCTTGGGGGCAGAGACCACACGTACCTGGGTCCAGGCTCGCTCCCTAACTCGCTTGGGGGCAGAGACCACACGTACCTGGGTCCAGGCTCGCTCCCTAACTCGCTTGGGGGCAGAGACCACACGTACCTGGGTCCAGGCTCGCTCCCTAACTCGCTTGGGGGCAGAGACCACACGTACCTGGGTCCAGGCTCGCTCCCTAACTCGCTTGGGGGCTGAGACCACACGTACCTGGGTCCAGGCTCTCTCCTTATCTCGCGTGGGGGCCTGGGTCTTGCCAACCCCGCAGTGGAGGGACGTTTTGGATTCCTGGCAAAGGTCACACAAGCGCAGCAGCTGTTGCTACTCACCTCCCTTGACGACTCTACTAATGGGCCGCTAGCGGAGACGAGGGTGCAGATGACACGGCCATACCTCAACAAGGCACCACTGTTCGTAGCGGGGGCAGGCCATCTGGAACAACTTTCGAACACCTCCGCGACACCACACCACACTGACGAATACGCCAGTGTGCACTCACCTGCACACACTGACAAACATGGTGCTGCGTAGCGACCTGTCGCAGTCCGTGGCACAACCGCTGACATCATCATCCCGCCTCATAGCACTAGCGAAGCCCCATGGGGGGGCAAGACCGGTAGCAATAGGTGAAAGCATCATGAGGACGTCAGCAAAAGCGGCGCTCACCTGCATATCAGTATAGCTGGTGGGGGGGGAACGATCATTCGCGCTGCCCACGCTTTTACAGATGCCAGCCCGGGCTGCCTTGTCCTCCAGACAGCATTCAGCAGCATCAAATGCCAGGCTTTAGTCTAGGAAGCTACATCGGCACAAGCGGAGGTGCTGCTACTTACCATAGCAAGCAGCTGCAGGCCATGGCGAACCCCTTGCACTGCTTTCTGAAACTGACCCACAACTGGCGTCCCTAATGCTCACCCGTTGCATCTCCAGTCGTGCATCAAACCTCAAACAGACATCCCCCCTCCTCACAGTGAGGATAGAACCTGCTAACGACTCTACTCACAACGTGTTCTCTACGCAGCCCCTCGTTCTCAGCGTCCCGCTCCTCCGCATCCGCACCTCGCTCTGCCTCCACCTGCTGTTGCAAGTTGTCAAAGGCTGCCTGGATCTGGTTTGTGAAACAGTGAGGACAGGTGAAAGCAGAGCAGGTGAGAGGGAGCAGGGGAGAGAGGGGCAGATAGGGGGTTAAAAATGATGATGTGTGCTTTTCATCAACAAACACACACACACATGCCAGTAGCAATGGTGTATCTCTAAGCAACTCCGCTACACCAAACATCATACTTCATCCCCCCCTGCCCCTCTCATCCCCTCCTCCACCTTCATGCACGTGCAACATAACGGTCCACCCCTCCCGCACTCTCGAAAAGGTGCCCCTCTCCTTCGCTCTCGAACAGGTGCCTCCCTCCCCTCCACTCACACGCCCATGGAGAACACACCCATACACCACACCTTCACGCTAGTCACATTCACCCCAAACTTTGTGCTCGCATTCGATGTGCATTCAGTGTGCATTCAGTGTGCATTCAGTGTGCATTCAGTGTGCATTCAGTGTGCATTCAGTGTGCATCCATTGTGCATTCAGTGTGCATTCAGTGTGCATTCAGTGTGCATTCAGTGTGCATTCAGTGTGCATTCAGTGTGATCACATTCAGTCTAAGTGGGTCTGGCCGGCACTCATGTTTGTTGCAGCCCCCTCCAGCTCCTGCTGGTACCTGGCTGTGCCACACACACCCCTCCCGTGCAACACACACCCCTCCTATGCCACACATACCTCCTCAATATTGATCCAGTCTTCCTCAAAGTCATCCGCAGCAAATTCCTCGTATATCTCCGGCGGGATGGGGCAGGCTTGAAGTAGAGCATTCAAGTGCTCCTCACCGTCCCTTCTTCGGTAGTCTGCAAGATGAGGGAGGAACATAGTAGAAAGAAAGGAGAAAGAACTCGTGACGCTATGCCACTCCTCTTCCCATACCACCCCACTCAACACCCCCTACCCCCTTCCAATTGCCCCACTCCCAACCCCTTGCCACTTCCTTCCCCATGCCAAACACTACCCCAAGCCACCCCCCCCTACCCTCTCTTCCCTTCCCATACCACTCCTCTCCCCATGCCACCCCGTTCACCACTCCCCTCCCCCTCAGACATACTTGAAAGAGCCATCATTAGGTCCTTCAGGCTCTCCGCGTTCGACCGATTTTCGATGATTTGATCCCAATATTCGCCAATCCACGAACGAAATTCCTCCCAGTCGAACTCTGTAAATCGAGCAGACACGAAGGGATCTTTAAAAACGGCTGAAACCATGAAATAGGTATGTCCTTAGAAGCCACGAACGGCCCATAGCTAGAGAAATGGTCGAAAATATAAATGCAAAAGGGAGGGGGCATGGAGCACCGTGTCAAAGGGAGGGGAGGGGAGGGGGTGCGGGGGGGACGGGGTTTGCAGGGGGGGGGGGGAGGGGGGGTGTGTGGCCACGGCTCGCCGTGCCCAAGAGCAGGGGGGGCTGTACGCACGGTGCACCGTGCCAAAGTAAAAGATGGGGCTGAGGGCAAGGCAAGTGAGCTGTGGGAAAACGACAAAGGTGGCTGAGGGCACAGTGAGCAGCAGCAGTGGCGCGTTCACTCACCTCGTGGGAGTGTCTTGACAAAGCTGAAGCAGCAGCAGCAGCAGTAGCGCGTTCACTCCGCGTGCAGATCCTCCGTGCACACTTGGTTTAGGAGGGAGGGTCCTAAAACTTCAAATGAGCGGCAGCAGTGCCACGCTCACTCACCTTGTGGGAGTGACGTGACAAAGCTGAAGCAGCAGCAGCAGTGGCTCTGAGGTATGAGAAAATGACAGGGCCGCTGAGGGAAAGGCGCACTTACCATGTGGGAGTGGGTGTGGGTCTGGCGTTGAGCTGCTGGTTGCAGGGGACTGGCGGTTGGAGCTGTCAGCGTTGCTGGAGCTGCTGACCTCGTTGCCGGTGCTGCTGCTGGCGTCGCCAGTGCTGCTGCTGGCAGGAGTGCCGTGCGTGCCGTGCTCCCCCTCATCCCTAGTGGGAAGAGCGGGGGTACTTCCGCCTCCAGCTCCGCCTTCGCCTCCACACTCTGTGGGGGGTTTGAAGGGGGAGTGGCGAGGTTGAGGGGGTCAGGGTGAGGGACAAGGTGAGGCCTGCAGATCCGTGCACGTCTGCAGATCCGCGCACGCCTGCAGATCCGTGCACGCCTGCAGATCCGTGCACGCCTGCAGATCCGTGCACGCCTGCAGATCCGTGCACGTCTGCAGATCCGTGCATGCCTGCAGATCCGTGCACGCCTGCAGTTCTGTGCACGCCTGCAGTTCCGTGCACGCCTGCAGATTCGATGCACCAATGAATTCGATGTCCATTCTCATTTTCCACGATAGGTTTGAATGTGCATCTCGTAGTGCGATAAGAAACTCACCGATCGGCAGCGCAGATCGCGCTGCTGCATCGGAGTCGTCCATCTTTGATCTCGCAGTCCACTTGCAGAAAGTTGGTTAAAAACTCCTACTAAGTCGTCTCCGGAATGCGACGGATCCGCGTGTTACTGCGTGTGCTATGGTCCTCGAAAATTAGTTGAAAGGAAGCATGACCCTGGGAAAAGAGGAGAATCTGAGAAAGCCGGCTTACTCTCGCGTGGTATGCTAACTTTGAGACGAGAATGTGTGTTGTGTGCTGTGGCGTGGTGCAAGCGTGCTTGCGAGTTGGCATACTAATTCCAAGGGAGGTCCACATCGTGAATTGATGTGAACCAATCAAGTTGAGTCTAATAAGAGAGAGCTAATCCGGGAGCGCGCGTTGAGCGGTGTGGAAGCTTGCTAACTCCAAGGTGGGACCTCTGTGAATCTGGGGAGCGTGGTGAAACGGATGGGATGCAATCAAGGGAAGGAGCTGATCGTTCAAGATACAAGCGTGTACACCCTGTTTCTCGCTACACTGACCCGCGCGTAACTGGCAGGCTGGCCTTGTCCTATTCGATTTGCCCAAATAAACCATACCAAAACCTAAATCAACCAACCTCAACCGAGCTTTTTCACTCTGGAAGTCAGTATAGCGGACGTCAGTATGGCGAGAAAGAGGGTGTAGTTTAGCGTGTAGATACGTAGGCGGTGTTCGCCAGCACATCTAAAAAAAGAAAGGCCACGGAATGGCCGTGGAATCCCGAACCAGAGGAGGAACCTCCCGAATAGGTGTGGGGGATGGCCAAATCGCGAAATTTCGCGCCAGAAAGGGGAAGGGTGGCAACGGGATCAGGAACCACCCTCCCCACCTTCCAATTCCCCGTTCCCCCCCTCCACATCCTTCCAATCCCATGGCCATTCCAAGGCAATTCTGCTTGGGGGGGTGAATGGCGATGGAATGGCAACGGGACCAACGTTTGCCTGTAGAGGAAGCTCCCGACCCACTTTCCTACCTTCACGATTCCATTCGAAATGAATGAAAAGGAGGGCGTTCGACAGGACAACATGATTCCGTTTGGTTCGGACGGAATCATAGGCTCGGCAAGAATTTCGCGGGCTGACCTGCTTGACGGACCCTAACGAACCCTAACGGACGGGATCAGGAAGCCGAGACTGACCTTCCTGATCCCGTCATTTTTCTTGTTAAAAGTGCTGGCGAACAACGCCGTAGAGTTCTACGTTTCGGCAATGAAATTTGAACTCTGGGAAAGTTCACTTTTTGCTCACTATTTGATTCAAAGCGTTTCAGTACGTTTCTGCGCAATCGGAAGCGGTTGTTTCACCTCTCGAACCATCAACGAACAAATCCCGTGACCCACACAATGTGTGTGCTCTGGCGATGAAGGAAGGAGAGGGCTGACTTAGTCTGCCTGAAAAACGACTAAAGCAAGCATGCGCGTGCAGTGCTTAGCAAGCATGTGTGTGCGTCAGTGTTGTGCATGCGCGTGCTCTCGCGCGCTCCGCGCGCATGCAGGAGGCCGCGAAGCAGTGGGTGGCGACGCCGCTGCTTCAGTAGCGGGCGCGAGAGGGTGGATGCGCGAGGAGCGGAGTGGGAGGGCCGTCGCGAAGGAGTCAGGATGAGCCAGGATGGAGTTAAAAGCGCCGCGATCCGATTAGTTTCTCACACCGCTCTTCTCGTCCCTCTCTCACGCTCTCATTCCGCGCGAAATCGCAGACAAGGCGCGGGCGAGGGACGGACAGACGAGGCAAAAGTCAATATACGGAAAGCAAGATCTTCGCGACTGTAATTTGCTGTACGCGCGATGCGCGCGAAAGTGCGCGTGGAGGAGCCCGCGGCGCTGCCCTTCGCTGCGACGAAGGGCGCGCGGTCGTCAGGTGAGGTGGACGAGGGAGGAGGGACGGGCACGGTGGGGAGGGGGAAGGTGGTGAGGGGAAGGTGGGGAGGGGAAGGTCGCGGCGCTGCCCTTCCCCGCGACGAACGATGCGCCGGTGCCAGGTGAGGTGGACGAGGGGGGTGCGGGGAGGGGAGGGTGAGGTGGGGAGGGGGGAGGTGGTGGGGGGAGGGCGCAGTGGGGAGGGGGAGGTGGGAGGGGAGGGCGCAGTGGGGAAGGTGGAGGGTCGGGGAGCGGAGGGCGCAGTGAGGACGGGGGAGGGTGGGGAGGGGAAGGCGCAGTGGGGAAGGGGGAAGGTCGCGGCGCTGCCCGTTGCCGCGTCAGACGTGGGTGCATGTTTGCCCACGCTCCCACACCTCTCCGCTTTTCCGCTTCTCGCCCCCACATCACTCCCTCTTCTCCTTCCCGCGAACCCCTCCCCACCTCTCCGTCACCTTCCCCCCTTCCTCTCCACCACACCTCTCTGCCCGCCTCTCTCCTGCCCACTTCCCCAAGCCCGCCTCCCCCTCTATCCGTCCTACCCGCCACCCTTCACCTCCCTCTCCCCCATTGCCCAACCCCTTGTGGGCCTGGCCATAATGGCAGCAGCTGCTGCACGCACCTCGGGGAGAGAGAGGGGCCAAGCTGAGGTGCTGTGCGGAGATAGAAGCACAGCGGGCAGCACTGCCAGTGGTGGCGGGGGAGGGTGACGGGGTGGAGGCCACGGGGAGCAGCAGTGCTGTGTGCGGCGAGACGGGGTCGGGGAAACCAATCAGTATCAAAGAAGTTCCGCAGGTGCTGTGGTGTGGGGGAAAGGGCAGGTGCGCGTGGTGTGGGGGAAAGGGCAGGTGCGCGTGGTGTGGGGGAAAGGGCAGGTGCTGTGGTGTGGGGGAAAGGGCAGGTGCTGTGGTGTGGGGGAAAGGGCAGGTGCTGTGGTGTGGGGGGAAGGGCAGGTGCTGTGGTGTGGGGGAAAGGGCAGGTGCTGTGGTGTGGGGGAATTGCAGGTGCGAGCGGTATGGGGAAGGGCCAGGTGAGTGCGGTGGGGTGGGGGAGGTACATGGAGGCCGGCCCTGCCAGCCTTGTGTGCGGCGAGACGGGGTCGGGCAAGACCATGCAAGTGCCACTGAGACACTTGGCATGGTGTTACCGTATCATCATGTCATGAGATTCTAAACATGCAGATTTACATGCGTTGAACTGTAATTTATGCAATTCATCATGCCATGTTTCATCCATGCATCCATCAAGCATCATGTGCTGCAGCTCACAGCAATTGTTTCACATTATATACATGAGCAGTTAGCATATGCTTTTATGTCATTTTCATTCAATTTAACATGACTGAATATGACATCCAACGCTTCGCCCCTTCCCTCCTTCCCTTCCCTCCTCCTCCCCTTCTCCTCCCCCCCCCCCCCCCCCCCCCCCCCCCCCCCCCCCCCCCTTTTCCCCCCAATTCAGGTGCTTGGGACTGTTTCAGCACTCACGGGCCTCGAGCTTTGGGAGCTTGACAAAATGGCTCGCTAAGCTGAAGAGACCAGGCTTGAGAAGGGTTGGGTTGTCATGATACAATACAACTAACCTGTTGGTCAAATACTGTTGGTAGTGGTAGGGCACCTGAATCTGTTTCCCGTGCATGCTCTCTCGCTGCTGTCATTCTCAGGCCAACGCAAGCCCCGGCCGGCCACATGCGATGGATGCAATAGGCATGCCGCCGCGCTCCGTTGATTGATAATTCCAACAGTCGTGGCTGGCAGCTTGCCCTGCCGCTTCTGGCTCTGCAATCTTGGCAAAGTCAATTGCAATGATGTCAACCAAATGCTCTGTGATATGGTACCTGCGCAGATCAGGTCATGTGCACACAACACAGGTGGTTGGCAAGCAACGCAATAGCTATTGCCATTAGCTTTGGAGGGTACCATAGCTGGACATGTGTATTCTTTCTTAGCTACAAGTTACAACTGTACGCGCTGCAAGTCACACTTGGAGTTTGTTAGTCAGCTGAGCCAACTCGTACGATGCCGGTACCGTAGCCTGAACTTGTTGCAGTGACGCACCTCTCTTTGACTCCGGTACATTTTGATCATCCAAGAATGCTTCCAGCATTCCAGTCCAAGGTTCTCACACTTGCTACAAACAAATTCCGACTTGGACAATACGGTATATTCAGCTAAAAACTGCCTGTTGTCCATCAAGCAGAACCAAGTGGTGTGTGTCCCCTGTGTCCCTATGGCCCTCTTGCCACCCCTATTGGGCCGTTATTATGGCCTGCTGCCAGTAGCACCCTTCGCACTGTGAGGCTGAGATGGTATGCACAGCACAGGTGTGAAGCGATTGAAAGGAGGTGTGAGGCGGTTGAGGGGACGTGGGGCATCGAGCGAGACCAGCCAGTTCGGGTGCTCCCTTGTCACCACGGCCCTGACCTGGACCGTTCAAGTGCCCCGCTGCCAGCACCACCCTTCACAGTGTGAGGCTGAGCTGGTGCGCGTAGGTGTGAAGGGGTTGAAAGGAGGTGTGAGGCGGTTGAGTGGGGGGTGTGATGCGGTTGAGTGGGGGTGTAACGCAGTTGAGTGGGGGTGTGATGCGGTTGAGAGGGTTTGTGGCGCATCGAGAGAGACCAGCCAGTTCGGGTGGTTCCCTCGTCACCAGGCCCTGACCCGAACCGTTGCAGTGCCTTGATGTCGGCACAGTGTGAGGCTGAGACAGTGTGTCCAGGTTTGAAGCGGTTAAGGGGGGGTGTTATGTGGTTGAGAGGGGGTGTCGCGCATCCAGCGAGACCAGGCAGCAAGGGTGGTCACCATGGCCCAGACCTGGACCGTTGCAGTGCCTTGCTGTCAGCACCACCCTTCCCACCCGCTGCTGCTGCTGCTGCTGCTGCACCCGGCAAAGGAGTGTGAGGGTGAGATGTTGTGTGCAGATGTGAAGCGGTTGAGAGGGGGTTTGCCGGGAGATTGGACGGTCCGGCTGCTGCTGGTGGTAGGAGACTGAGTGGCGTGCCTGCTGCCGCCGCTGCTGCTGCTGCTGCCGTTGCTGGCACTGCTATTTGTGCTGCTGCAGATAAAGAAGTAGGCATGGCTGCTGGCTGCAGCGTTTGGGGAAATTGAGGGGAGCAAGACAGGTCCGGAGGGGATAGAGGCGAGAAAACAAAAAAGATGGAGACAAGAAAAGAAGTAATATCGATGGTGGACGGGGATACGAATCAAATCAAATCGAACGTGATGATGGGAATGAGAACTTGCAAGAAGCTGCGCTGCTGAGTGACAGCGACAGTAATGTCAACGTGATCGCACTTGCTCGAGCTGAGAAGGGGCGCGCACGCCGTGCTTCGTTCACTCAATGCGCAACGCGCACTCACCATGCTGGGGTGCGCGTGGGTGTGGGACTGCAGCTGCAGCAGCTGGGAGCGCAGCTGTTCGTTTTCTTCCTTCAACTGTGCCACCTCCGCCTCTAACTCTACTGTGTACGCCTGGAGGGAGGGTAGGGGGAGGGCATGGGAAGAGGATCATGTGGCTATGCTCCTGGGCACCCTTCAGGCTCCACTGTGTACGCCTGAGGGGGTGGGGAGAGGAGAGGGGAAGGGCTGTGCGCGCAGCTGCTCGTTTTTTTCCTTCAGCTGCGCCACCTCCGCCTCCAGCTCCACTGTATACGCCTGAAAGAGGAGGGGGGTGGGGGGGGCGAGGGGGTGGGTGAGAGCACCAAGGGGGGGATGGGGTGCGCGTGTACGCCTGGTGGGGTGGGGGGCGCGCAGCTGCTCGTTCTCCTCCTTCAGCTGCGCCACCTCCGCCTCCAGCTCCACTGTGTACGCCTGAAGGGGGGGAAGGGGGGAATGTCATGTGGTGCCAGAGGAAGGGGCTGATGGGGAGGGGGAGGGCGCCAACTCTACAGTGTACGCGTGAAGGGGGGGATGGGGAGGGCATGGGAAGAGGATCATGTGGCTCGGCTTCAGGGCACCTTCGCATTCAGGCTCCACTGTGTATGCCTGAGGAAGAAGGGGGGGAGAGGGGGAGGGCTGAGCGCGCAGGTGTTCATTCTCCTACTTCAGAGGGGAGCACCAGAGGGGTGGGGCGGAGCACAGGAAGCGGTGCAGCATGGTGTGAGGAGAGAGAGCAAGTGCCATACACACGCAAACAGCCATACGGAGATCCTGTGCCGTCCACCCTGTGCCGCCCAGCATTCTCCCTCCTCTCGAAGAATCAAGGGTCTTGACTCTTGACTCAGTGTGGCACGCACAGCAGCAAAGCAAGAGGTCTGGAAAACGCTTCTTCACCTCACCTCAACCCATCCCACCTCACCCCACCACATCGCACCCCACCTGCTTCCTCGCAGGGGACCGAGTGGCCGACTCCCTATTCTTGATCATCCTCTTCTGCCTCCTCTCCACCGGCGCCCCTCCCCCCTCCCCACTGCGCTTCCTCCCCCTCCGCCCCGCACTCCCCCTCACCCCCCTGCTCAGAGTGTGTCCCCATCCCCACTCCTCCCGCCCGTATCTGACTGCCCTTCTCCCCCTCCGCCGTCACAGTCCCCCCACCTCTCTCCCCCGCCCCCCCAACCCCATCCGCCGCCACCATGCCCGCCCCAGTAAACTCCCCCCAGCCCCCCTGCGCCCACACCTGCACCCACACCTGCGCCCACACCTGCGCCCACACCTGCGCCCATACCTGCGCCACACCATACGTAGTGGGCACCTTCCCCCCACCCATCCCCACGCCTCCCCCCACACCTCTGCCCATGCCCCTTCCCCATGGCAATCCCACCAGGAGGGGCGGGTCCCAGCGACCCTATCGCTCCCAGTGACCCCAGTGAACCCCCTCCCAGCGCCCCCATCGCTCCCATTGCTCCCCCCAGCCCTCCCAGCGACCCCAGTGAACCCCCTCCCTGCGCTCCCTGCGCTACCAGCGACCCGAGTGATCGCCGCACTGGACTTCTGCCGCCGCAGCGAGCGCGCGCACAGCACCCCCACAGCCCTGTCGCGCGCACGCGGATCCGCGCGCCCGGTAGCGTGCGCGGCGGCGAGCATGTGCGACTCCTCGGCGAGCCAGACGGAGCGTAGGATGTCGTCCATGGGCGTGGGTGCGACGCCCCTGCGAACGTCGCCTGGAATTCGTCGAGCGTGAGCGAATAGATAGACGCCTGCCGCGCCAGTAGTGTCGCAGCCCACGGTGATTCCTGCAGGGACGGGAATGCGGGAATGCACTGCAGTAGTGGTGTGGGAGGGCAAATGGAGGGCCGCCACAGGCAGGGCAGGGAATGCGCAGCAGCAAGAAACAGGATATGATTGCAACGTCAGGGCATCAGCTGTGCACATACCACGCACAGGGACATTTGAGCAGTGATTTCACTCACCAAACCACCCCTGCCACCTCCTCCGCCCTCTACACATCCCACGGTCCCCCATGGCACCCTTAACGTCACGATGGAGCACGAAACGAGATGATCATGTGGATGATGGCGATGATGCCCGTGTTAATGATGGTAATGGTGTTCATAAGCGTGGTAATTGTCATGACCGGCCTACTCGGAGCAACATGTGAGGCGCCTAAGTGGGTGAGAGCAATGGACGGACCTGATCTTCTAGAGGCGCTCGAGGTCGTCCGCCCTGCCAGCCCCCCACGCACCCCCCGCACACGCAGCGCACACGCAAAGGGGAGAGGGAAGAGTGGGGGAAGGGATGCGCGCGAATGAGCGGACCAGGCAAGTGGATAGGTGATGAAACCCTAAATTCGGAATACCGCTACAAAATGGTGGTTATGAGCTTGTAACTGTTGGCCGTCAACGCTGAAAACGGTACTCCATGGTGTGACACGGTACGACACTGCAAGGGCGGTGAGCGGTGCGCGTGCAACCCTGTACGGCTGACATTCTGACCAGGCGACGCATCACACGACGAAGAAACGAGAAGAGCAGCAAGTTGCAGGGAATACGGGTGGCGCGAGGGACGGGGGTGATGGCGCGGTAAATGAGAGTGATGGGACGGTGAATGGTGGGAGGAGGACGGCGGGAGAGGGGAGGGAAATAGAGAGACGACGAGTGCGATGAGTGCGAGGAGCGACGCGACGCGAGCGGGAAAGGGAGAGGGGGAGCGGGGCATACCGCTTGTTGAGGTGGGCGTGGGCCTTGTTGCAGACGCTGATAGCGAAGCGGCGGCCAATACCGCGGATGGAGGAGAGCACGTTTATGATCTTGGTGCGGCCGTCCACGGTGGTGTGCAGCACGCGCAGAGAAAAATGTGCTCACACCCCCCTCGCTCGCTACAAGCGCCTACCAAACCCACCATCGTAGCACACGCACGCCGCACTCACACACGCACAACATGCACACGCTGGTGGAGGTGGTTCTCGAAAGTTCGCAACGTTCTGCCATGGCAAGGCGATTCGACGAGGAGCCGCCATGATTGCAATGACTGACACGACGATGGCGTCTCCCTCTCCGCTCTCACCGCGTGCTCCCTGCAAGCACCCTTGTTGCAAGCGCCGCCCGCCGTGCCACCACTCTCAAGCAAGTCGCTTTATCGTGCCTTGTCACTTGTGACGCCCCTCTCCGTCTCATTCGCCTCCTCCCCACCTCTCCTCCCTGCCTTCTCCCCTCGTCCCGCTCTCCCCCCCTTCCCTCTCGCCCCTTTCGCTCTACCTGCCCGTCCCTCTCCGCAGGGTGGCGAGTGCGGAGCGGACAAGCGCGCGGGGATAGGTCGTGCGCTGCTCCGCATCAGGGCCATGCGCCACCGCGCGGGGAAATGATTGGCCACGCGGGGCGCGCCATGGCGGGCAGCGCGGAGATGGTGCGCGAGCTGGTGGCGGGGGGCGAGTCCGTGCTGCTCATGGGCGCGCGGGGCGTGGAGAAGAGCAGGGGTAGCGGGTGATGGGGACGAGTGCGCGCGGAGGGTGGTGGAGGACACACAGGAGCAAGGCGATCGCAGGCGGTGGGGACATGGCCTCGCCCATTCCGCCTGCCCCTCACCTTACGCCCCATACCCCTCCCTCCCTGCGTACCCTTGTTGCTTACCGCCATGCTTTCCACACACAGGCCTTCAAGCAAGCCCACCGCTGCAACAAGATTTGTAACTAAACTACCTGCTGCCGCGCAACGTCATGGCTGGTATGGTACTTGGGGATGGTGGTGTGTACGTGCGTGCAGCAGATGATGATGTGGGGAACCACATGGCACAGGGGGTGGTGATTGATGAAACAGAATTACAAGACTGTGAGCTGCAGGGCTCGTGCGGATTGGACCGTGCTGAACAAAAGCGTGCATTTAGAACGAGGTGCGGTGAACGGGGTAGGGCGGGAGGTTTCGGGGGAGGGAGACGTACCTCGCATTCTAGACGATTCGCGAGAGCGTGCTGTGCGGGATGGCGAGTAGCTCTCCCCTTTAGTGCACATCACTCCCGCCACCACCATTCCCCTTTTGAGCGTATGTCGCATTTACTTTAGCAACGATACGAGTTACCTTTTTGCTGTTGAAACTCGTCGCGCAGGCTAAGTCGCCAAGTTGCAAATTGGAACTCAAGGCCCAAATTGCACAAGATTGGTAATCTTGTGCAAGGTTGGGTGCTGAGGGTGGGGTTGGTGAACGCGAAGTCCTGGGGCCACCGTGTGTTTGGGGACCGAGAGTCCCAAGTTGTAGAGTTGTGAAACTTGCACTGTGACCAATCAGATTGCTTCCAAACCTTCTGCAACCAATCAAGTTGCATCTAAACCCACCGTAACCAATCAGATTGCTTCACACAGAAGAAACAGCACAAAACCAGCGAAGTGTGCAAGAATAGTAATCTTGCCCCGCGCGCTCCGCAATTTGGGCCGCGAGCGGTGAGCAAAACAAGACTCGACGTTGACGTCGGAAGGGTTGCGTAGAGCTGTATTCCGTGTGTAAGGAACATTATGAAAGAGTACAATATAATCATATTTTGCTTAAAGAAGCAATTAATTAAGTTCTTCATTTTAACTTAAAACAGGACACCGTATACGGTGCTTCGTTCTGCGCTGGCAGAAATTGTATCGTTCTGCGGTGGCAGAAATTGTCTTGTTTTGCGCTGGCAGAAATTCTCATTCTGCGCTGGCAGAAATTTTATCTCTGCGCTGGCATCCGTCCCTTTCACAGCTGTCAACCCAATTTATGCGCTCTTTTCTTGGTTCTTTTGTTCTGGTTCCTGTCGACTCGACAAGCACACCTGCTCTGCTCTTATTCCTCTTCCTTCCCCCCACCCCAATTTCTCGCCAGTTCTCCCACCCAGCCGTCGCTCTCGCTCCCATCCAGCCGTATCCTCTCCCTCACTACCCGCCTTCACCTCTCCTATTCACCTCACAGTCACTCAGTCCCACACCGCGATCTCCTCTTCCTTACTTCCCCTCCTCCCCGTCGTCGCCTCTCCCTCCTCCCCGCCGTCGCCTCTCCCTCCTCCCCACCGTCGCCGCTCCATCCTCCCCGCCGTCGCCGCTCCTTCCTCCCCGCCATCGCCTCCCCCTCCTCCCCGCCGTCCCCTCTCCCTCCACGCGGTTGCCTCTCCCTCCTCCCCGCCGCCACCGCTCCCTCCTCCCCGCCGTCGCCTCTCCCTCCTCCCCGCCGTCGCCTCTTCCTCCTCCCCGCCGTCGCCTCCGGCGACAGGTGCACGAGCGCAAGCGTGAGTTGGTGCGCGAGCGCGGATTGGTGCGCGAGCCCGGGTTGTTTTCTGAGTTACCGTGGTTATCTGGTGCGTTCCCGGTTCTTTCATCCTCCCTCCTCCCTCTGAAAAAAACGTTTTTCTTCTTCTTCTTCTTTTGTTTGTTTGTTTTTTGCTCTCCTCGTGAAAGAGCGCGTGAGAGAGCGCGTGACAGTGCATGTTAGAGCCCGTGAGAGCGAGCTCGCCTGAGAGAGCGTGCGAGGGAGCGCGTGAGTGAGAGTGCGCGTGAGAGTGCGAATTAGAGATTGCGTGAGAGAGCGCGTGAGGGAGCGCGTGAGAGAGCGCGTGAGGGAGCGCGTGAGAGTGTGTGAGAGAGTGCGCGAGAGAGTGCGCGAGAGAGTGCACGAGAGAGCGCGTGAGAGTGCGCAAGAGAGAGCGCGCAAGAGTGTGTGCAAAAGAGCGCGTGGGAGAGTGCGCGCGATAGAGCGCGCGAGTTTGCGCATGAGGGAGCGCGTGAGAGAACGTGGGAGTTTGCGCGTGAATTTCTGTTGCGCTTACTTTGTTTTTTAGTGCATCAAGGAAGTTGAATTCTCTGATTTTGTTTTCTTGTGCTATTAATGCAAGTTGTATTCTCTGATTTTGTTCTTGTTTGTGCAGGGAGTGAGTTGCATTCCCTGATTTTTCTTTCCTGTGCAGGGAGTTCAAGCTACAGCCTTTGTTTCTTGCGGAGAAAAGGGATGGGGAGAAGGGAGATGAGGGAAATGAGGGAGGGAGGGAGGGAGGGAGGGAGGGAGGGAGGGAGGGAGGGAGGGGAACGGGGGACAGGATAGTGATAATTTATACAAGGCTGAAATTCATTCATTATGCTTGCATGCTTATTACAGTAGCTGTATGTTTTTGCGTTGTGTGTCTCTGTATATGTGTGAGCCTGTATGTGTGTGAGTGCGTACATGTGCATATGTGTGTTGTGCGTGCTTCAGGGTGTGGTGCTAAGTGCCTCCTGAATGCAACTCGGATTGTGATCATCGGTGGGGCAGCTTTGCTAGCCTCTTCCGTACCATATCAATCTCAGTTGCAGCAGTGATGCATTTAGCATTCGCTTTGAAACTTTCTTAAACGTTGTCTTGTGTTTTTGTAATCATTTATGTATTATCGTCTGTGCTTGTTTTGGGGGTGTGGTGCTAAGTGTCTCGTGTATGCAACTGGGATTGTGATCGTCGGTGGGGCAGCTTTGCTCGCCTCTTCCGCACCATATCAGTCTCAGTTGTTGCATAGATGCATTTAGTATTCCCTTCAAAACATGTACGACGGTTCTTGTACACCATCGTTTTTGTGGTCCTTTGTGTATGTCTGTCTCTCGGTGGTACTGTTTGAGAAAAGGAGAAAGCGAATGAATGAACTATGAATGAAGTGAGTACATATAGGAAACCCTAATTGGGTTGTACCCCCTATGGGATACCCCACTATAGCCTACACAACAGCATAAGCTATATATATGTTCTGACACACCCCCATAGGCAAAGTGGGGGAGAACAAGGGGTCACAAGACCAGTCACGCAAAGCACAGCAAGCTCAGGGTGGATCACAAAGTCACCACACAGTCCGAGCACAACGACAAGGCCACAAGGCCAGTTCACATGCAGGAGTGCACACATATATATATAGAGCTAGACAAGCAAGAGCAGGTATATATATGTGACAGTACAAGCAAGGTCAAGAGGAGAGCAAGTGAGGCAAGACAGGTACAAGACCCAGCTGAGTGCAGAAGCGCTGATGGTCACAAGGCGCAAGTGCCTTGGTGAACACATCAGCAGTGTTGGCCTCAGAGGCCACGTACGCAAGTCGCAACTGACCACGCTGCTGCAGCTCACGAGCAAGAAAGTAACGGAGAGCAATGTGCTTCGTTCTGTGCTCCAAGCGCTGCTCTCGACACAAGGCCAGCATGGCCTTGTTGTCTACGTACAGCACTGGAGGAGAACGAGGCGGCTCTCCAAGGTCAGTCAGCAGGTAGGTGAGCCAGCGAAGCTCCTGTGCAGCCATGGCCCCGGCGTAGATCTCAGCCTCACAACTGGAGCCGAGAACAGAGGACGAGCGTGTAGCCCGCCACGAGACAGAGCCGGAACCAAGACTGAAGGTGTAACCCTGCGACGACCGCTGCGTAGCCTGGTCGTCAGCCCAAGAAGCGTCCGCGTGCCCAGTGAGGACCACTGGACTCCGCCCTCCAAGCACTAGCCCCATGCCCGACGTACTGCACAAGTAGCGCAACACCCTCTTCGCTGCAGCCATGTGCTCTGGTCGGTGTCTCCCAGGAGCAACATAGCGTGCAAGAATGCTAAGAGGGTATGCAAGGTCAGGTCGTGTGCAGGTCATCAGGTACATGAGGCAACCAACAAGCTCTGGGTACGGGCCACTCGACTCTACGGACTCATCCGAAGGCAGAGCTGAGAGCGAGTGGCGAGTAGACAGAGGAGTGGCCTGAGGCGAGGAGTACGTGAAGCCGAAGCGCTGAAGGACCTGCTGCACCATGTGTGACTGAGTCAAGGTAATGGTGCGGCGTGCTCTGTCCCGAGTGATCTGCAAGCCAAGGTAGCTGCGCAGTTCACCCAGGTCTGTGCACGTGTGTCTCTTCTGCAGCTCGGACTTCACGTAGGCTAGTCCAGCAGTGTCAGCTGTGGCAAAGACCAAGTCGTCGACGTACACGAGGATGTAGAACGGCGGCAAAGAAGTGTCGGTGCGCAGAAACAACGACGGGTCAGCAGTAGAGGGAGCAAACCCAAGAGCCGCAAGCGTAGTCCTCAGTGTGTCGTGCCACTCACGCGGTGCCTGGCGGAGACCGTAGACTGGCCGTCGGAGGCTCCACTGGGTGCCAGGAGGGAAAGTCCCAGTGAAGCCAGGTGGACGGCGCAGCCAGATCTCCTCGTGCAGGCTACCCTGCAAGAAAGCAGTGCTGAAGTCAAGAGAGTGGAGCTCGAAGTCGCGCTGAGCGGCTATGTGCAGTAGCACCCGAAGAGTGGTCATCTTCGGGGTGGGAGAGAAGGTCTGAAAGTAGTCAACTCCCTGCCGCTGACTGAAGCCACGAGCGACGTACCGCGCCTTGAAGACGGGTGGAGAGCCCGGCGGCCGCTTCACCCTGAAGATCCACATGCCACTGACGATGTTCGCCCCAGGAGGGGGAACCGCGTCAACGTAGGTGCCTGTGGACTTCCAGGACGCCATCTCTGCATCCTTAGCTGCCTGCCACTGAGAGGAGTAGGGACCCTCTACGGCCTCCGCGTAAGAGCGCGGAGTCGGGATGTCTAGTGCATCCGGGTCTCCCTCAGGGGCAAGTAGTACGGACGCGAGATGAGGTGAAGCAGCAGCCAGACACTGGAACTCCTCCTGCCTGTCCTCAAGGACGTCCGTGCCAAGAGCACACTCACCCCCGACGGACGGAGGACAGACAGACGCAGACTCAGCAACAAGACCGGCAGCGTAGTCTAGACGACAGCGAGCAGCAAAGTCGACGAGCTCAGCAACAAGCGCAGACGCAGCAGTGGACTCAAAAGAGGGGTCAGTGACGACAGTAGCAAGGAGACGTGTGACAGTAGGACTAGCAGCACAAAGAGAGTCGGACTCTGGGTCGGTAAGTGCAGGAAGGGAGGACTCAGGAGGAGAAGGCAAAGGGGCACGCAGAGGAGCAGTGGACGGACGCAAAGACATCCGGTGCGTGCCAGGGACAGGAGGAGGACGCTGACGCGAACCGCGACCACTAGCGCGAGCAGCACGAACAGGCGACGCAGGACGAGACGCAGGCTCACGACGCTCAGCAAGACCTCCAGTGGGACCAGTGTAAGGAGAGGGAGCAGGAAGTGGGGAGGCGGGCTCTAACTGGGACTGTGACTGAACAGGCGGTGGACACGCTGCAGGAGGAGAAAGACCAAGAACCTGCTGTAGGAGGGGAACGAAGTACGGCCGAGGCCGCGCGGCGACTCCAGACACAGCAGGGACAGCACCCTCAGCAGCAGCACCAGCGCCAACCGCACCTCCAGCGGGAGGACCTCCAGCAGCACCAGCAGCACCCGCAGCAGGACCACCGCTAGGAAGGACAGCAGCAGTCTCAGCACCAACACCCGCAGCAACTCCAGCTCCAGGCGAACCCGAAGGCCCAGCAGCTCCGGGACCAGCGGCACAAGTACCCTCAGCAGCCGAAGGAGCTCCAGCTCCAGCAGTACGTCTCCAGCGGCGAGCAAACCACTCGCGCAGCTCCTGTGGAGAGAGGGGCTCCCGCCGAGGCGAAGCACCCGGAGAACCGCCAGGTCCCGCACCGCCAGACACCACAAGGGGAGGTCCAGTGGCCGCAGGCTCCGCAGCTCCAGGCTCAGCAGCTCCAGACGCAGCACCCCCTGGCTCAGCACCCCCAGTCGCAGCACCCCCAGGCTCAGCACCCCCAGACTCCGCACCCCCAGGCTCAGCACCCCCAGTCGCAGTACCCCCAGGCTCAGCACCCCCAGACTCAGCACCCCCAGGCTCAGCACCCCCAGGCTCAGCACCCACGCGCGTAGCACCCCCAGAGTCAGCACCCCCAGGCTCAGCACCCGCAGCAGGACCAGAGTCACCCGCAACCTCGACCGGCTCGAATGCGTCTACCTGGGACACACCTGAAGGGGCAGGACCCTGAGGGGGAAGGGGGTCTACCGGGGGGGGACCTGGCACAAGGAAGTGCGGTGGCGGGGGGAGGGAAGGAGTGCGGTAGGGGAAGAGGCGGTAGAAGGGGACTGACTCGTCGAACGTGACGTCCTGGGAGGACAGAACACGACGAGAGGAGGGGTGGTAGAACTGCCACCCTGGGGCGTCAGGGGGGAAGCCGAGGAAGACACAGGGAGCAGCACGAGGGGACAGCTTGTCCGCAGACAAGTCGCGGACAAACGCCCGAGATCCCCAGACACGGAACGCAGACGCATCGCCGACCTTCCCCGTCCACAGCAGAGCTGGGGAGGTCTCCGGCCGGGAGACCCTGGGGTGAAGGTTGATCTGATGCGCCGCGTACCGAACCGCAAACGGCCACAGAAAATGGGGGGCAGCCGCATGCATCATGGACGAAGAGCGACGTCCATGACCATGCCAATGCGGCGCTCAGCAATCCCATTTTGCTGTGGAGAGTCCGGAAGCGTAAAGGTCTGGCGGATGCCTCGTGCACGACAGTAGGCTCGCAGAAGGCCAGAGGAGAACTCTCCACCTCGGTCAGAGTGCAGACGCAGAACAGGAAAGTCCGAGCCGAAGCTCCTCCTGAGCTGGAGACGAGCTGCGCGGATCCAGTCGATCAACACCTCAGTGACATCACCCTTGCTGCGCAAGGGGAAGACTGTGGTGTAACGCGAGTAGTCGTCAACCACCAGCAGGAAGTAGCGCTCGTGACCCTGCCCACGGACGCGGGCCGGGCCCCACACGTCCATGTGAAGCGTCTGCAGAGGAGCCTCTGTCGGGGGAAACTGGGAGGAGTGAGGGGCAGCCCGGAGCCGCCCCTCGACACAGGGGACACAGGAAGGTCCGGGTCCCGAAGGAAGGGGAGGGAGAGACCGGGGAAGACCAGAGACAAGGACACGGGAAGCCATGCCCCGAAGACGAGGCAAGGAGGGGTGGCCAAGACGGTGGTGCCACAGGAGAGTCTCCTGAGACAGGCGGCGACACGAGCAGGGGGCAGACTCAGGACCAGACCTGGACGCAGCAGCAAACACCTGACCCGACGCAGCTACCTGGCCAGACGCAGGGACAGGAGGAGACTCAGTGGTCAGGGTGTAGAGACTCGACCCCGGCCGACGCGAAAACGTGGCCAGGTGTCGGCCTGTGCGGGCGTCCGAGCAGTGGGTCACCCGCTGACTCGCAGGAGTAAACTGGTGAACCCCCGCATCCTGCAGGTCAGCACCACTCACCAAGTTCGTCGAGAACGAGGGGAGGTACAGACCAGACAAGGTGCCCGAGGGGGCAGCCGGACACGGGAGGACAGTGGAGAAGTGAGAGAGGACAGGACCCCCAGAGGGGTCAGCCAGGGAGACTGCAACCGGCCGGCCAAGCGGCGTGAGTGTGGTGCGGTCTCGAAAGAAGGAGCGAGAAGCCCCTGAGTCAAGCGTGAAGGTGAGGGAGGCCGAAGCCGACGCAGTACCTGAGAGCGCAGCCTCACCAGTACCTGAGAGTGCAGACGCACTGGCACCTAGAGCAGCAGCCGCAGAAGTACCTAGCGCAGCAGTACCAATGCCCGGGTCGGGCGGGAAACACCGGTAACAGTCACCCTCCTCACTAATAGTCACAGCATACATGGCAGCAAGGATAGCATCAAAGTCAAGATCAAAGATAGCTACGCCAGCCCTAGACAGCTCTCCCCAACGGGGAATCTCACTAGCCTCGGGGAACTGTTGACGCCAAGCGTCCGTCAGGCGGCCAAAGCAGCGCTGGGTGGGGTGGGCACCCCCACACTGCTCACCCGCGCGGTCGCCGGAACGAAGGACGTAGGTGCACGGACCAAAACCCCCACCCCGCTGACGCTGCGTGTACCAATCACGGAGCTGCTGGAGCGGGGGGATGTCCCGCGAACGCTGCTGCTGCTGCTGCTGCTGACGCTGGCCACCACCAGAGCCGCTACGCTGCGGGGCACCACCCCGACCAGCTCCACCCCCTCCGCCACCGCCGCCTCCACCTCCACCACCACCGCTGCCTCCGCTCCCACCGCTGCCGCCACCACCGCCTCCTCCTCCGCTGCTGCCACCGCCACCACCGCCCCCGCCACCACTCCCACCGCCACCCCCACTCCCTCCGCCGCCTCCACCGCCACCTCCACCGCCCCCGCCAGTTCCACCCGCGCCCTTGCCCCCCTTGCCCCTGCCAGGGCGGCGTCTCCCGCTAGGGGCAGACGCCGCGCAGACCGACTCAAGACCAAGCAGGTCGGCAGCAGCAGCAGAGGCAACAGAGGGCAGCAGGGGGGAAGGAGAACACCCCTCAAAGATGGGGGTGCGAGGGTCACCACGAGAGGCTCCTACAGCGACGATGCTCTTCTCCGCCGCCAGGAGGGACTTCTCGAGGAGATCGACAGTGAGAGTGGTGGGATAGACTGAGAGGAAGTGGTCCCTGACTACGTGAAGGGAGTCAGGGAGGCGTGTGACTATGTAATAGAGAGTGATGTACATGGGGGGGGGGTTCTTGGCGCAGAACTCAGCAGGAAGGGCGGCGCGGTAGCGAGTGTCACTAGTGCGGAGGTGCGTAATGAGGTCAGCGACAGTGGGAAAGGCAGCAAGGTCAGGAAAGAGGTACGGTAGCATGAGGCGGCTCAGGGCAGCAGTGGCAGGGGAAGAGTAGCGCGCAACTACAGCGTCGTACAAGGTCTGAGCACTCTTGTACTGACTAAAGTGCGCGCGCTCAGTGGTAGGCAGGTGGCGACGCACAGCAAGACGTGCAGCAGCATCGCGGGTGGCCCACTGAGAGCGAACAGTGGGGTCAGCATCAGCAGCAGGGGCAGGAGAGGCGCCAGAGGTGAGGTCAAAGAGGGAAAGACCGTCCGTCCTATCGCACTGTAAGAACAGCTGCAGGTCGTCGACCCAGACCTCAAAGTCAATGGCTCGACCCTCAGCGTCAAAAGCGAGGACACTAGGGGTAGCCATGACGACGACAGTGTAGCAGTGCAAGCAGTAGGGGAGGGGCACGCAGTAACAGTGGTGCTGTGCTCACCAGGCAGGGCAGGTCGGGCGGCTCGGCAGTAGGGCGGCCCGGCGGCTCGGCGGCTCGGCGGCTCGGCTGCTGGGCGGCTCGGCGGCAGGGCGGCTCGGCGGCAGGGCGGCTCGGCGGCTCGGCTCCCGGGCGACTCGGCGGCAGGGCGGCTCGGCAGCAGGGCGGCTCGGCTCCCGGGCGGCTCGGCTGCTGGGCGGCTCGGCGGCAGGGCGGCTCGGCGGTCGTAGGCGGCGGGGCCGGTGAGGATAGGCGGCGGGGCCGGTGAGGATAGGCGGCTGGGCCGCGAAGTGGGGCGGCGGGGCCGCGTAGGTGAGGGCGGCGAGGCCGCGAAGGCAAGGGCGGCGAGGCCGCGTAGGTGAGGGCGGCGGGGCCGCGAAGTGAGGGCGGCGGGGCCGCGTAGGCAAGGGCGGCGAGGCCGCGACGTGAGGGCGGCGAGGCCGCGAAGGCAAGGGCGGCGAGGCCGCGTAGGTGAGGGCGGCTGGGCCGCGAAGTGAGGGCGGCGGGGCCGCGAAGGTGAGGGCGGCGGGGCCGCGTAGGCAAGGGCGGCGAGGCCGCGTAGGTGAGGGCGGCGGGGCCGCGAAGTGAGGGCGGCGGGGCCGCAACGTGAGGGCGGCGGGGCCGCGCAGGTGAGGGCGGCGGGGCCGCGTAGGCAAGGGCGGCGAGGCCGCGACGTGAGGGCGGCGGGGCCGCGACGTGAGGGCGGTGGGGCCGCGTAGGTGAGGGCGGCGCAACGGGCCGCTAGGGGCGACACGGAGGGTCGCTAAAAAAAAGAAAGCGCGCCTCGGGGCGCGCTTCGGTGGGCCCTAGAAACAGTCCCTAGGAGGGGACCTGCTCTGATTCCATGAGAAAAGGAGAAAGCGAATGAATGAACTATGAATGAAGTGAGTACATATAGGAAACCCTAATTGGGTTGTACCCCTATGGGATACCCCACTATAGCCTACACAACAGCATAAGCTATATATATGTTCTGACACTGTTGTATTTTTTGTGATGAAATTTTTTGAAAGTGTGTAACACTGTCTAAAAATGCGTATTGTGAAAGCGCAGTTGACTGTATCGCAGCAAGGCAACGGCGAATTACAATTCGCCGAGTACATAACGAGGGTTGGAGGCCATTTGGCCTCCACCCACGTCTTCATTTGGAACTTGCAGTTCCACTCCCCACCCACCCACCCTAGTCGTATACGAAACTTGTAGAATCTATAGTTGGACGAGAATGTTGTAATTACTGCAATTGTAATGAAGCACGATGCCTTTGCAAGAACAGAAAGCAAGCTTTCTCAATTCGTCCTTTGTGTTCGTGTGTCATTGGGTACCGTATCATCTTTAGTGCTAGAACGGTTCTCCAATTGTTCCATTCGCCGTACTTATCGACGATTATGGAATGATTGGAAACATTTGTTTTCATTTTTTTGGGGAAGCTATGTGAACAGTGATTTCTTTCAAAATTTATAAAGGAAATTCACTGTTCACATCAGCCAACCGAAAAGTGAAAACGAATGTATAAGGTTGCTACGCAACCCAATAAAAATCTTTGGATGTCTCAATCAACTCAGAAGAAAGCAGAAGTAGCGGCATGTTGTAAGGAATTTTCTCGGCATTCCTTACGAAGCCCGACTACATCGCGTACAGCAACAGCCGTTGTTCGCCCGTTACTGCTAACGGAACTTCGCCGACTTCGCGCGCACTGTTTCACCAAACCTCGCACTGCTGGCCCGGCCGTGTCGGCCTACGCTTCGGGACTAGCCCGAGCCTCGTTGCCAGCATAGCACTAGCTAGCTCGCACGCACCGCGTTACCGTTTGCATGCTTCGCATATAAATGTTCGCTCATGCCTTCGCTCACATCTTTGTACTCGTTTGACACCTTAGTGCAATTCTCGCTACTTCGATTCATTGCACCCGTAACACTTGGTTATCAGAGCCCCTTTCTTTCGGACCGCGCATCTCCGCACCCCAGGAAATCAACTTTTGATTTTTCACTCGAAGGGACTTACGTACCTTAGCACCTAGGAGCCGCTGTCCTCGCGTTCTCTCGTAAACGCGTGCAGCCACGACTGCGCCTAGACTAAGACGAGCCGACGCCCTTCGAAATGGCCGAACACATCAACGTCATGACTCTCACGCAGGAGCATTTGGACGATCTGCTGCGACAAATCCGCGAGAGCGCCGAGGAAATTGCGACGCTGACGGCAGAACGCTCGTCCCTGCAAAACGACCTCACAAGGGCACAATCCCAAGCACCTGGCACTCCGATTCAGCCCGCACCACAGGCATCAGAGCACGGAAGTGTGGGGCAACCCGCGAGCGCGGCCAGTGATGGCGTCGTCCACCCCGACGGAGACGACGACCACGGCACGACACACCCCGGAGCGACGAATGCGGCCCCAAGTCAACCTCGCGTCACGATTTCGGCACCGACCCACGATTCGGGACTGCCGTCACCGATGCCGCTGAAGCCGCAGCGTCCGCCATGCTTTGACCCGAGTCAACGGGGTGGTCCTACCGTTCAGGCGTGGTTGTTCACGATGAACGTGTTTTTCGACGCCAACTACGTCTCGGAGGATTCGGCGAAAATTCGCTACGCCGTGTCGCTGCTGCGAGGACCCGCCATGGACTGGTGGCGCGTCATCGTCACGAAGCCGAATGACTACGCGACTCTACCGACACGGGAAGGACAAACCGGACCCTGGGCGCCGTCGTATTTCGTGGAGGTGCCCCAATATCGCACGTGGGACGCGTGGTGCGCAGGTCTGCGCGCTCGATTTGAGCCAATTGCGGCTTCGATCGCGGCGCGACAGAAGCTCCGCACTTGGCGCCAACTCGGTTCCGTCCAGGACTACACCTGCGGGTTTCTGGCGCTATGCGAGCAAGTGGGCTACATGCATGAGAGCGAGCGCATCGACCGCTACATCGGCGGCCTGAAGCACGACATCGCTCAAGAAATTCAGCTTCGCGGCGTCACCGGTTTTCAGGAGATTCTCGCTATGGCGGAGAAGCTCGACTTCTTCCGCCGACCGAGACCGGGGTCCTACGGCAGTAGCATTAACTGGGGACATCGGTCTCGTGGGACGAACGAGGGCGCTACGATACGTGCCGTCGCCGCGAATGCCGCTGCCGCACCGTTCAAAGGGCGCTGCTTCGCGTGTAATCGGCCGGGACACCGCAAGAGCGAATGCCCGGAAAACGCTAAGGGAAAGGGGGAAGCTGAGCAGCAGAAACAGACCAAGCAGCAGGGAAACGCTGGGAGTCAGTAGCAGACGGGCCCTCTACTGACAGGTCACGCCGCTCGCCCGACCCAACCGACCCTCACCGAGTGATTGCGCCGGTTCACGCAATCGACCACACCCGGCCGAATAAGGAGGGTACTACGGTAGACAGCCCTATACTGCTTAGTGGGAAAATCGGGACGGACTTAGTTAAAATCTTCGTAGACGGGGGAGCCAGCCACAGCCTCATCAACACTGCCACAGCACGAAAACTGCGACTGCCACTGGACAGATGTTTACCTGAGATCGACGCACGACTGATAGACGGCACGCCGCTGGCAATACGGGAACGCGTAGACCGGGTTCGGATTCGATGCGGGGGTAACTTCACATTTAGCCAAGAAATGCTCGCAACGACCCTCGACGGAACCGATATTTTACTCGGGCGTGATTGGTTGCGACGACACAATCCGCGAATCGACTGGACGACGGGTGACTGCACCGTGCGAGTGAACGGTAACCACATCGCCCTACCTCGCTGGGGCTCGCCTGAGTCTTCGTCGGTGCGTGTCAACGCGATCACGATGAAACGCGCCGTAGCGGCGGGAGCTGACGTGTACGCGGTCGACATTCGGGAAGCCGAGGCAGCAGACAAGGGAGGAGATTTGCAGAAACTGCTGACCGACGTACCGAGTGACCTGGCAGCACTGTTGAAGCAGTACAGCGACATTTTCCCGGACGACTTACCGACGGGACTGCCACCTCAGCGACCGCACGATCACAGAATAGAATTGGAACCGGGGGCACAGCCAACAGTACAGCGACAGTTCCGACTGACCCAGCCCGAACTGGACGAACTGAGGAAGCAGCTCGATTACCTGCTCGAGAAGGAGTTCATTCGCCCTAGTTCGTCGCCTTTCGCAGCACCGATACTGTTTACACCGAAAAAAGACGGAGGATTTCGCATGTGCATCGATTACAGAGCACTGAACAGGGTTACCATCAAATCCCGTTACCCCATCCCACGAGCCGACGAACTGATCGACCAACTGCGCACAGCCCGGGTTTTCTCGAAAATCGACCTCCGGGGGGGTTACCATCAGATTCGTGTCAATCCGCCCGACTGCCCTAAAACCGCATTCCGAACACGCTACGGATCCTTCGAATACACCGTCATGCCCTTCGGACTGACCAACGCCCCCGCCACTTTCCAAATGACCATGAACGAAGCTTTCCGCCCACTTTTAGATAAGTGCGTCATAGTATACCTGGACGACATACTGATTTACAGCCCTGACAGAGCACCGCACTTACAGGACATCGAAGCAGTTTTTAAAATACTGAGTGAGAACCGCCTACTGACAAAAGCGTCTAAGTGTGAATTTTTACAGGACCGTCTGGAGTTTTTGGGACACGTTATTTCAGCCGCGGGAGTGGAAATAGACCCGAAGAAAATTGCGACGATTCAGGCTTGGCACGCGCCGACCAACTTGACAAAGTTGCAGAGTTTTCTGGGGTTCGTCAACTACGTGCGCCGGTTCGTCCCCGACATGGCGAAGCTGACTGCCCCGTTGACTGACCTGCTGAGGAAGGGGGTTGAGTACACGTGGGGGGAGAAAGAGCAAGCTACCTTTTCGGCCCTCAAATACATTTTGTGCTCACCGCCCGTACTTCACATCGCAGATCCGCACCGTCCGTTCGAGCTCGTCACTGACGCAAGTGACATCGCTGTGGGAGCAGTACTATTGCAGGATTTCGGGAACGGCCTCCAGCCAATCGCGTACGAGTCCCGCAAACTGCACCCGCCCGAACGCAACTACCCGATACACGACCGCGAAATGTTGGCGATCGTGCACGCGTTCAAGGTTTGGCGGTGTTACCTGACTGGCGCCGACGTGACAGTACGGACAGACCACCGATCACTACAGTACTTACGCGCCCAACCAAATCTCAATCCGCGACAAATTAGCTGGCTGGACTACCTCGAGTCCAACTTCCACTACACGGTCACGTACAAGAAAGGCGCATCCAACATCGCCGACGCACTCACCCGCCCTACCGCCCAACTCCACGCCATCCTACTCGCCCAGACCAACCCGCTGTTAACAGGCCTATTCACCCACGGATACCGCACCGACCCATTTTTCACGACTGGAAACTCACAGAAACTGGCAGAAGCTAAAGGAGTTTATTACGTAAAAACAGGCACCAACCGCATCTGGGTACCCGTGTACCCACTACTGAGGGAGCTGCTACTGCAGGAGGCACACGACGGAATTACCTCGGGACACTTTGGGGTAGAAAAAACGCGACAGCAACTGCAGCGGTATTATTACTGGCCGGAGCTGTTGACCGACGTACAGAAGCACGTGGGCTCGTGCCCCACGTGTCAGGTGATGAAGAGCTCGAGGAAGCGGAAGGCGGGTCAATTGCAGCCGATACCACCGCCCGAGCGCGCCTGGCAGCAGGTTACAATGGACTTCGTCACAGGGTTACCTTCGAACCCTGGGGGTAACGACGCGGTGATGGTCGTCGTTGACAGGCTGACGAAGATGGCACACTTCGCTGCGTGCAAAAAGTCGATCTCAGCCGAGGAGACCGCTCGTCTGTTCATCGCAGCCGTTGTTCGCCTGCACGGGATACCAGCAGCGATTATCAGCGACAGGGACACGAAGTTTACCAGCAACTTCTGGAAAAACCTCTGGGAGCAGTTCGGGACCAGGCTACAGTTCAGTTCGTCGTACCACCCCGAGACCGACGGCCAAACGGAGCGGACGAATCAGACGATGGAGCAGTTGATTTGTGCCACGTGCGACGACCCCACGACTTGGGAACAGCAGCTGCCGCTGATCGAGTTCGCGTACAACAACGCCACGTCAGCGACGACGCAGCAGTCCCCCTTCTACCTGAACTACGGGCAAAACCCTACAGTGCCCATGACGCCGAGTCCGGACAATCCGACACCACGTGCACAACAATTCGCCGAAATTCTGCAAGCTGCCCGCACCAGAGCTGCAGAAGCAATTAAAAAAGCAAATGTCATCGCTAAGCGCAACGCTGACCGCCACCGCCGACCCGTCACCTACCAGTCAGGGGATTACGTACTGCTCGACACGCAAAACCTGCGATTGCCCGACGTACCAAAACTGCGACCACGCTACTGTGGCCCATTCCAAATCAGCCACATGATCACGCCAGTAACCGCGCACCTACTGTTACCGACCGACTGGTACATCAGCCCTTCGTTCCACGTCAGCTTGCTTCGCCCATACATCCCAACCACAAGCCAATTGCCTCGCCACCGCCCGCCGTCCATGACTCGCCCTGCATCGGAGCCGATCATCGAGCCCGAAAAAATCCTGAGCCATCGGATTCGACACCCCACGGGAATCAGGAGGATTGAATTCCTCGTTCGCTGGAAGGACCGCACGCCAACTGAGGATAGCTGAGTGCCCCTGGCCAACATTGAAAACCACCCTGCCCTGCAAGTGTACCTGAGGAGCCGGGGATTCCGCGACATACACGCACTCGCGTAGCGGAGGGGGCTTCTTGAGGGGGGGGGGTAGTGTAAGGAATTTTCTCGGCATTCCTTACGAAGCCCGACTACATCGCGTACAGCAACAGCCGTTGTTCGCCCGTTACTGCTAACGGAACTTCGCCGACTTCGCGCGCACTGTTTCACCAAACCTCGCACTGCTGGCCCGGCCGTGTCGGCCTACGCTTCGGGACTAGCCCGAGCCTCGTTGCCAGCATAGCACTAGCTAGCTCGCACGCACCGCGTTACCGTTTGCATGCTTCGCATATAAATGTTCGCTCATGCCTTCGCTCACATCTTTGTACTCGTTTGACACCTTAGTGCAATTCTCGCTACTTCGATTCATTGCACCCGTAACACATGTGCTGATCGGCCGCGTTATGTGGTCGTCAGTATATCAACCACTCTGGTTACCAAAGTTTACGATGGCGAGAGGGTGAGCGAATAGTGAGTTGATATTTGAAGCTCCAAAGAGAATCTCGTTTAAAACACTGATTTGATTTCTTGTCACCATGAGTGATATACGAATGTTCCCTATCGATGGACACGACGTATTTTCGCCCCTCGTCATTTCGGTGTGGTTCGGTTGGATCAGGTCCGCAGTTGCAGCAAGCGTATATGTACCTTTCTGGTAGCACAGTCACTTGCAACTTTTCATCGATTCTGGAAGTAGGCCAATACCCGCGGCGCGTCGCCGTGCTAAGGACATGGGCATGGGGAATACGTGACTTGCGCGGTCGGCAGGTGCTGATAGGCGGCCTCTGCTAGGGGGCCTAGGACCAGGCGGCAGCCGTGACTGGTCGGCGTAAATCTAGGCGCGGCGCGGCGGCATGCGGGGATAACCGAGAAAACACCAGAAAAAGGGCAGCGAATCAGCGGGATTTGCGGTGTGTGGGCAATGGCGGGGAGAACGGGTCGGGCGTCAGGGAATTTTTGGAAGAAAAAACGAGAGCGTCGCGTCGCGGCTGCGATTGATCTCAGCGGCGGAACCGTGGGTCGCGCGATCGCCGCGAAAGCGGGCGATTTTGCGCCCTTCTGCCCGCCGAAGAGCTTGCACACGCGCGCGATACGCAGGCGCGTGGCGTGATTAGCGCGCGTCGAGGACTGACGGGCGGTTATGGCTCTCATGCCCATCGCCTCGTGCCAGCGCCTCGTGCCATCTCCTCATGCCATCGCCTGCTGCCACCAACTCTAGGTACGCGCCTAGAGCCTCCTCTCACCACTCCTTTCCCGCGCCTCTCCTTTCCCGCGCCTCTCCTTTCCCGCGCCTGCTCTTCCCGCGCCTCCCCTCCTCCATTGCAGCAGTGCGTGCATGCCTGGAGCTCCTCTCACCACTCCTCCGCCCGCCCCTCTCATATGGCTTTGCGCAACACATGCGGGCGTGTGCAGGGTGGCATGGCGTGTGGCATGGTGGCATGGTGTGCAGGTGGGCAGGTGTTGGGGCTGGGCAACTGTCGCAGCATCACGGACTTGGGGGGTGTGCTGCATAGCGGCGGGGTGCAAGGCGGTGCAGGAGGTGAGTGCGGTGGTGTGAGGGCTTCACCGGCCGCGGCGTGGTCATATGTGCGGCTCTGCTCTCCAACTGCCTGCCAGGCCATCCAATCGCTCCACTTCTGGTTCCTTAAAGCATGCCAACCCACACGCCTCGCCCCCAACCCACTGCCCTCCACCTCCCTCTCCTTGCTCCACGTGCCTCGTTTCAATGCTTGAGAACCGCCTCGCTTACCTTAGGACCTTCCAAAACTGCACGCCTGAACATTCCCAGTTTCCCTCTTCTCCCTCCCTATGCTTGGTCGGTCCCACCCACCCACAGGCGTCGGCTGAGCAGCAGCTGGTTGCTGGCAGCGCGTGCAGCTCATGGTACCGTAAGCCACATGTACCATTCCACACTTTCCGCACTTGCCACTTGCACTGTGTCTTCACTCCCCGATCCCACACCGCCTCCACCCTCCGCCCAGTGCGGCAACCACAGCCACCTCATGCGCGCCAATGCATGCCACTTCCGCTCCGCACCGACTCTGCTCCGTGCTGCTCTGCTGGCCGTGGGTGGGTGCAGGGGAGTAAGGCTTACGTACAGGTCTTAGGTCTAGGGATGAAGGAGGGCGAGGGGGGGGTGAGTGAGGGGGGGAGTGGGGATAGGGGAGTGGGTGGGTGAGTGAGTGAAGGAGGATGAGCGGGCGACCGAGAGGAGTGGGTGAGTGAGTAGCTGCTGCAAGTGGGTGGTGGATCGCTCCAGCTACGTGTTGTTGTCCCTTGCTGCTCTGCTGGCTGTGGCTGGGTGGTGGAGGGGTAGCGACTGGTTGGGTGAGTGAGGGGGAGCGGCGAGTCATCGTGTGTGTCTGGAACAAAATCCATGACCTTCCTGGCCTGACCCTGTCCCTCTTTCACCCATCTCTCCCTCCCATTCCTGATGCCTTCCTTGATTGTGGGCGCATGGCGGAATGCCCATTCTTGTTTCCACACGCCTCAATCGACGCGTTGCTCATGGGACTGTGCGCGTGTGAGGAGGAGCATTGCTACTGTTTTCAAGACCTCATAGGGGGTTTTAGGCGCTACTCAAATCACCCTCGATGTGAAAACCACATCGTCCCTCCTCGCATCAGGTCACCCAGAGCCCATCCGATTCACATTTCATCTCTCTGTGCCTTCCTCCTCCTTCCCTGCTCCCAGATGGACCCATGAGTGACAGGCGCAGCAGCACACGACACAGCGCAGCTACTATGGCACAATCTGCTGCACCACTTCCCCTCCATCACCCAAGCTCTCTTACCCATACGTGTGTGCATGTGTGTGTGCGTGCATGTGTGTGTGCGTGCTTGTGTGCGTGTGCGCATGTGTGAGTGGGTGTGTGCGTGAGTGCTTGCATGCGTGTGTGTGTGGGGGTGTGTGTGCGTCCGTGATTGTGTGCGTGCACATCTTTTGAGGCCTCATAGATCTTCTACATATGTAGGTACGTGCATGCAGCACACCACTAAAAGCTGTTCTTCCATGCAATCACCAACCAGCACCTGCAGTATGTTCCTTTGAACTTTCTCAAGTGTGAGCTTTGGGGCGCCTCAAAAGCAAGTGCTTCACAGGCTCTTCCCCTCTGTAACCAATGCTCTGTTCATCTCCACACCCCACGTTCCACTCCCTACTCGCACTCACATTCCCCTCGCTCCCCTCCCCGCACCTCCTGTCTCAGCGTGTTAAATCCCCCCTCAGGTGCTTGCGCCACCCACCTTCCTGGGCTGGGCAGGGTAGTAGGCGAGGCGAAAGCTGATGCAAAGTGTTGGCGCAACGTTCTTTCCATCAGCCCTTATAATCCGCCCACAAGCAGCACAGTTGAACATCCACCCACCCTCGCTTCAGATATCAGTGGGTCCATCCATTTCTTCATCTTGCTCAATGTGCATGCATGCATCTGTGCACGGCATGTTGTGCTACCAGATTTTGGCCGATCAATCAAAGTGCTTTTTAAAATACCGCAAGAAGCCCACCATCCCGCAAGTTGCAGGGTTCGGTTGGCGAACCACTTGCCTACAACAGAAAACAAGATACACACATCTTCAATCCACATTCATGTGCAACAACCAGTGTGAATGGAACTACAGTATGGGTTATGCTTTAACAGAGCAAGAGCATGGATGAAGTGAGGGGAGGTATGTAGAAGGCTACATGCGGCAGCAACCACAGGTTCCAGGCGGCAAAACTCAATCAAACCTCTTAAACTACACTACACATGATTGATTGCAGCTCCTCCCACCCAAGAACCCAACAACAGGTCACATCACAGGATGCACAACGAGTGATTCCAAATACCGTATTCTCCCGGACATAACACCCTAGGGTAGATCTAAAAATACAGGAAAAAAAGGGGGGGTGTCTTCTCATAAGAAAAAGCTACATATTACCCGGGTGCATATATATGGTATATTTTACTGTAAGAGTTTTTTTTATTAGACAAGCTAAGTGTTTCCAAGGGCGTTTTAACATCACATGTTGAGGCGCGAATGTGAGTTTCGATGCAAACGTCATCCCCCCCTCGGAAATGCCATGTGCCATCTGTCTGGCCACTTGCAACGCAAGATTCGCCAGCACGTGGCGATAGCGAGATGGTGGGCGGGGGGGAATCTCGGCAGATTCGAATTGAATTCATCGAAGGAGGGCGGGGGGGAATCTCGGCAGATTCGAATTGAATTCATCGAGGGAGAAAATCCCATAATTGCACCTACTCGTTAACAAATATAATAAAGAATCTGTAATAAAAGGGGGGTGTTATAAAAAATCAGCCAAAAAGGGGGGTATAGTAGAAACGAGGTCGCCCATAGCACCCACCCCGCACAAGCTACCCGGGGGTGCTCAATCATGGGGGGGTGTTTTGTCCGGGAGAATACGGTATGGAGAAGTTTAGTGAAGGTCGCATTAGGTGAGTGGAAAGGTGTCGTCTTGTAGTACTGGTAACAGAGTGCTGCTGCCTTCCTTCATCTCTGGTGTGGTGGTCTGCTGTGGTCTGGTCTGGAAGTTGTTGATCTGGCCCTGCTCTAAGACGCCCTCCTTGTACCGGTATGACACCCTCAGCTTCATCACCAGCGGCTTCTGCTCCCCCCCCCCACACACACATGTAGGCACACACACGGGCACAGGCAGGCACAGGCACAGGCACAGGCACAGGCACAGGCACAGAGACATAGGCACACATGCACACAGACGCACAGCAGTACGTTCAAAGGAAGCTCAAGCGTTCCCTTGCATCACATGTGTACTTGAGTGAGATAGGCAATTTAGATTACGCATCAGATTGTATGACACGGGAGCTGTGGCAAGAAGCACGTGCGCAGAATCAAAGGAAGCAATGGTGATAGAGGACAAGCATGAAGCCGACCAAAGTGCACTGGAGAGAGTATGACCAATACGAGGAGGTGCGAGTGCAGGCAGATGAGGGGAAAGGCAGGCAACAACTCAAGGCAAGGCGACATGCAGCAGAGTCAGGAGGAAGGGGGAGTGGGCGGGTGGGGTTTGGAAGAGTGTGGGAAAAGGGAGGGAATCGATAGATGGGGGCGCAAGGAGGGGTGAAAGATATGGGTGGGCCAGGGCGCAGGGCTGACTTGGTCTTGTGGTGGCGGGCGAGCACGGCGCTGACTCCACTGAGCGCTGCTGCACCTCCAACACCAGGCTGTGCCCCTGCTGCTCCTCCAACCACTTCATGCGCCTGTCAGTGGGCACAGGGGGTAAATGCGCAGGGGAGAGACGTGGAGTGGACTGGTACAGAGGGGGAGTACCAGGGGAAACGGGGCGACTGTGATGTGAAGGTGGGAGGGGGAGATGTGGAAGGCGTAGGGAGAGAACCCTGGGGTGGAAATAAGTGGTGGAGACAACGGCACAATTGCTGGGCACACGAGAGAGAATTGCTCCGAGGAAAGGAGTTAGAAGGAGGAGAGATGAGCATGAGAGATAGCAGGGTTAGAGGGCAGAGGGGCGCACTGGGAGCAGGAGGGGAAGCGGCAGGAGAGTTTGAGGAGAGCGACGAGGACGTAGGCGTTGAGGTGGGCGTGGCGTGTGTGTCCTTAATGGTGGCCTGTATCATCTGTACCAGCTCGCCCTCCGCCACTCACCTGCCCCCCGCCCCACCATGCACGCACACAGGCTGGTCCCAGGGAAGCATGCATGCATGGCAGGCACGGGGTGGTATATGGCGGGTGGGTGGAGGGATGGACGGACGGGCGGACATATGGATGGAAAATTGGTTCAAGGGGGGTGCACGGGACATGAGTGGTTGGTCAATGGTGTTCATGTGTGTTGTGCTTCCGGTGAGAGACGGATCATTGCGTTTCAGCTGGAAACTCATAGCGTGGGGGAACTTCAAATGGTGGGGGCACTTGAGAATGCGGCCTCACAAGAAAGAGTGGCCGCGCAAGAAGGTCTGAGGACGATAATGGGTGCACTAGAGCAAGGGCGGACGAGGGAGAGGGGCGGAGGGAGGGAGGGAGGGAGAGCGGGAGGCAGGGCGGGAGGGAGGCACCTGGAGGGGCGTGTGTTGGTGCAGCAGGGCGGAGTTGTTGACGAGCATCTCCCCGAACTCGCCCAGACACCACACCGCCACCGCGCCTAGACTCCCCTGCCACAGGCGTGTTGCTGATGCCCACCACCAGGAATGCATGACGTCATCCGTCACATACTCCCACGCCTGGCGCTCACAGGCACGCAGAGCGGGAGAGAGGGAGGCACAGGCATGAATGCAGGCACATCCGTCACTGAAGAGCAGGCCGGAACGGTGGCGCGTGAGTCGCGACACAAGTACGGTGCTTCTCAGTCGAGGAAGGACAAGACAAAAGGTGCACCATGCAAGGAAGGTTCACGTGAAGAACAAAGGGTTGGTTGATGCGAGGGGAGGGGAGGGGAGGTTGGGAGGGGAGAGGGGGCATACCTCGGTGATGACTCGCTGCATGATCTCCACATGATACAGCTTGCTGGGCGCATACCTGCATGCACCACACCATGCCGTGCACACACACCTTCCATGCACACACCCCCCCTCCCTCCCCCCCCCCCATGCACATGCACACCCCCCCCCTCCATGCACACGCACATCCCCATGCACCCACACACACATACACATGCACATGCACAGCATGCAGGGCACATTCACCACAGGTTGATGCTTTCAGGTGTCTCGGAAAGGCATGGCAGGACACATGGCGGACAGCACAATCCAAGATGAGGGAAGGCAGGCAGCACATGACACACAAAACGACAGGTGGGAGGGGAGAAGAAGGGGGAGGAGGAAGAGAGGAACGGGAATGGGGAGGGGAGGGAGGGAGGGGGTGGGGGGAGGGGCATTGTTGCACAAAGGCGCAGATTTTGAATGTAAGATCGGGCTTGAAGCACATGGCACAGAAAAAGGGATGGGGAAGGCGGGCAGCACGTGGCACACAGAACGACAGGGGGGAGGGGAGAAGAAGGCAGACGAGGAGGGGAGCAGAAGAAGAGGCGAGGGGGTGGGGGAAAGCGCACCGTTGCACGAGGGCGTAGATGTTGGAGGTGAGGTGGGGCTTGAAGTGGGAGTCAGCAGCACGCAGGTAGTCCAAGAGCTCGCGAGTGCGGTGAGCGCCTTGAAATTGCCCTCGTTCACCAGCGCACACCAGCTCCAACGCCCTCCTCCTCATGGCAATGCCCCAGTCCTGCTCGCGCAGCCACGCACATGCGGACGTAGAAAAGGGTGTGGACAAGGGAGAGAGGGCGGTCAGTGACCTGTGTCAGGCCATGACAGTCCACAGTGCGAAAGAGGAATTGACGGTGGGGTTGCATACGTGAGGGAAGTTAAGGGGTGGCGTGGGAGGGGTCAGGAGGGGTGGTGCGGGAGGAGGGCAGGCAGGAGGGGCGGCGCTTGCCTTGACGAATTGGATTGGACGCACGGCCTGTGTGTCCACCGCCACCACCTTGATCAGCGTGTTCAGCGCCACGCGCCCGCCACTCCGCCATGCACGTATGCACGCACGTGTGCACACGCACACAACCATGAACAGGCGCTGCTGCTGCTGCTGCTTATATGGCTGCTGCTGCTGCTGCTGCTTATATGGCTGCTGCTGCTGCTGCTACTATGGCTGCTGCTGCTGCTGCTACTATGGCTGCTGCTGCTGCTGCTGCTGCTGCTACTATGGCTGCTGCTGCTTCTGCTGCTACTATGGCTGCTGCTGCTGTTGCTGCTGCTACTATGGCTGCTTCTGCTGCTGCTACTATGGCTGCTACGTGTGCTGCTGCTGCTACGTCTGCTGCTGGTGCTGCTGCTGCTGCTGCGAGCAGACTCTTTCCCCTTCCCACTCCCCCTCCCGCTCCCCCTCCCGCTTCCCGCCCCCTCCCGCCCCCCCCCTCTTCTGCTCCTCCTCCCGCTCCCTCTCCCGCTGCTCCTCCTCCTGCTGCTCCCGCTCCCCCTCCTGCTCCCCCGTCCCTCCCACCCCCCCCCCCACCCACCCTCCCACCCCCCCTCCCCCCACCTGGTGCTAACCTAGTGCTATTGCGGGTGCGGATGCTGCCACACCCCTGGACTGTGCTGCTGCTGCTTCACGAGCGAATGCAGCCGCCTTATCTTGAGCGCGCTGCCATGCACGCGTTAGCTCCAGCAGCTCCTTCGGCAAAAGGGCTGGGCACCCCCCCAAATTCTCCCTTTGGTCTGTCGAGGAGGTCTTTGCGGATCTGAGTTTGTCCCACCAACGCCTAACTAGTGGCCTGTTCCCCCTTATCACCTCAACCTCCTCCCCCGTTAAAATTTTTTTCACCGATTCCTTTAGTGCTTCCACCGCCTTAATCCTTTTAGCTCCCACCCTAGGCTCAGCAAAACCTTGCCGATGGCTGACCAGGTAACCGCCACTTCCTGCGTCTTGAAATTTCCCCCGGAGTACCCCTTTTTCCCTTTTCTTCGACGTACGGTAATCTCCGAAAATATCTCGTCTTCCCTGATAACTACCCATGGGAACCTACTTTTTACACTCCCAGCACTTCCCCCCTTTGCCGATTCGTGCTGACGCTGCTGGTTCTCCCCTCCCCTCGCCCCTCCACTACCGTCTCTCCTCTTCCCTCCCTTTGCTGGCTGGTGCAGCTCCTTCCGCTTCCTCTCCTTCACCCTTTCTGCTATTCCTCCCCCCCCACGCTCTTCCCCTTCCTCTGTTGTCGTTGCTGCTACCGCTCCTGCTCTTGTATCTGCTGCAGCTGATGCAGCCGTTTCTGCTTCGGCCTCGGCTTCGGATTCTGCAGAGCGGGGAGGGGAGTCAGGAGGAGATTGGAAAGAAGGAAGTACCCCTACTGCTCCTTCCCCCTGCTGCCCACTTCCCGGCCTCCTTCTCTCCTCCTCCTCCTCCTCCTCCTCCTCCTCCTCCTCCTCCTCCTCCTCCTCCTCCTCCTCCTCCTCCAGCAGCACCACCTCCTCCTCCTCCTCCACCTGGAAGGGGAAGGGGTTGTGGAGGGGGAGAAGTTCTTTGGCCAATTTTCAAGCTCCTGTCCACAGCTGTTGCACGCCTCGCATCTCCCCCTGTAATCCCTCACGTCCTCCCCACTGCCTTCCTCGCGCCCACCACCACCCCCTCGCCCCTGGCATTCCTTGGCTCACCTCGCCCTGTGGGTGGTGGTGCTCCTCCATCATGCCCCTCCCCTGCTCACCTAAACCATAAACCCTCATCCCACCTTCCTTCCCTATCGCCCTCCCCAACCACCTTAACCCAGCCCGGCTCCCCCATCCCCCTCTCCAACCCACCACGTACAGCTTTCCCTCTCCCGCCAACCCCCTTCCTCTCCCTGCTGCTCGACCCCCTATCCTATTCCCCCTCACTGAGCACCCCTCTCACCACCTCCCTTGCAGCTCCCGCTCCCATGTCATTACAATCCCCATCCCGCTGCCCTCCGCTCCTCCCGTAGCCCCACCTCCCGCCTGCTCCCTGCCGGGTCGTCGACAATGGGCCGGGCTGGGTCTGGGCACGGCGCAGGGCGCGCAGTGAGAGGACGCCCCTCGTTCACCCCGCCTTCTCCCAACCCCCCTCTCCCGCATCCCTTCTCCCCATTCCCCATTCTCCAGTCTCCCCTCTCCCACCCCCCAATCTCCCACCGCCGTCTCCACTCCCCCTACCCCCCCCCCCCCCCCCCCCCCCCCCACTCCCACTCCCACTAGTTGGGGCGCCAACCTCAGACTGCTGAGCCTCACAGAGAGAGGGCGTCGCCTCACACTCTCGGCAGCAGCACCGCCTCCCGCCAACCTCACTGCCTTCCTCACGCCCACCCCCGCCCCCACCCCCACCCCCTCGCCCCTGAAACCCCTTGGCTCACCTCGTCCTACGCGGGGCCTTCAGCCGCATCCATTTCCATCGAAACGCCCTGCCCCCCCAACTTCCTCGTGACACACCACACCACTTACAGCGTGACACACCAAACCACTTACAACGTGACACACCACACCACTTACAGCGGCCGTTGATTTGAGAAACTACTATAAAGTTCTTGCTTTTGACTTACAAGTTCCCCAGAGGGTTGGGTGCTGGGTGGGTGCTGGCAATGCTGTTGAAGAACATGCACATGCGTGATTAGTGATAGATTCCTAGGCCCCCCCGCCACCCTTTCCCCCCCTCTTGAGCCTACCTTTCGAAGGTGGTTTCGCTCGGCAATCAATGCCTTGAGGTCATCGTCCTTCTGCTCGAATTGAACATCTCCCTCTCCCCCTCCCACTCCCCCTGCAACTCCCCCACCCCCTTCCCCTCCAACCTCCTCTCCCCCTCCTCCTCCCCCTCCCCCTCCCTGTCCCCCCCCTACTGCCCCTTCGTCTTTGCCATACTCTTTCTGTTCCTCTCCCCCTTCCTCTCCCCGTCTTTCTCCCCTTTCCCTTTCCTCCCCCCCTGCCCCTGCCCTTGCCCCTTCGGCCCCATCCTGCTCGCTGCCCTCCTCCACATCTGTCATTTCCGGCTGCTCGTTGAATGAGAGGCGCCGTGGGCCTGAGTGCTGCGCCAGGAGCTCAGCATGCCTCACTGACTGCTCAGCACGTGAGACAGGAGAACCAGCAGAAACGCTGCTGGGGGTAAAGAACTCAGTAGAAGGCCTTCTGAAGTTGCTGCTGGGGGTAAGGAACTCATTAGAACGCCTTCTGAAGTTGCTGCTGGGGGTAAGGAACTCATTAGAACGCCTTCTGAAGTTGCTGCTGGGGGTAAGGAACTCATTAGAACGCCTTCTGAAGTTGCTGCTGGGGGTAAGGAACTCATTAGAACGCCTTCTGAAGTTGCTGCTGGGGGTAAGGAACTCAGTAGAAGGCCTTTCGTTGTCGCTCATGGTGATGTTGGGGTTGCCGTTGGCGCAAGTGTTGCTGTTGGCGCCGCTGGTACTGCGGGTGCTGCGGTTGGTGGTGGAGTTAGCACTGCTGCAGACAGCTGGAGCAAGGGGAGCTGCAGAATGGTTGCTATCTGCAGGGCAGGGAGGTGTAGGGTATGGTGTGCAAGGGGGAAGATGCAAAGAATCATGGGCAGATTGAGATGAAGTGTAAAAAAACACTCAAAATGTGCACCAGGCATCATGCGCCACGCACCATGGCTGCTTCCATGAATCGCGTCTGACAATTCAAGCTAGGGAAGTGTTTCTTTTCGTGTTTCCTTCTAGAAGCTTGTCCTCGTCTGTCTTCCCATGCTTGTCCTCTCGCCTCTCGCCCTCTTTCCTCGCACCCTCGCTTGTCTTTCTCAGGTGGCGGTGCATGGTAGCAGTGCGGACAAGTCTCTGTCGCTCTCAGCAGCGCGGTAAGGGGGAGCTGGAGCAGTGGCGGTCAACCCTAATGTCAACCCAGGTGTGTGCCATGTCATGTCCATACCCCACACCCTACCATGCCATGCCATGCCCTCCCACACTACCCAGCCCCTGCAGGCTTGCAATCCACCCCGCCCCAGCCCCAGCCACGCTACACCACGACCACGACACACCATGCTGTTCCCACTCCACCCAGCCCCAGCCCCTGCCACGCAAAGCCATGCTTGCACACCACACCCCCACACCCCTCCGCCCCCACAGCAAATCGAGCATTTACACGAGCAGCGGTATCTGAACCAGCTGCTGCGGAAGAGGAGGAGCAAGGTGCAAGTGCGGGCTGGCTCTTAGTGCTCAAGTTTCTCTCTAACCGCCCACACCCCTCCTCCCCTACCTCCTCTGTTAGTTGCTGACGATGCGCACGTCAGCCAGGGAGAGCAGGCGCAGGTGACGGCACGGGATAATCTCCGGGAAGAACTCGAGGGGGTTGTTCAAAAGCCTCAGCACCCTCAGATCCGCCAGGCACCTGCAGAGGGGTGAAGATGGTTGTAGACCGGTATTATGGACTGTGGATGGCGTGATGATGGGGAGCACGAGCATGAAGGCATGTGGGGGGAGAAGGATGGGAGGGAGAGAGTGGGGGTGGAGCCAGTAAGGAGTGATGTGGCGTGGAGCCAGTGAGGAGTGAGGAGCTAATCCAGGAGTGAACTGGTGTGCTTGCATGCTAGTCTAACTCCAAGGCGGGACGATTCTGGATCTGGGTACAAGTGGTGTGGTGAAGTGTGGTTCTGTGCAATCGGAAGCAGTTACTTTTCTTCTCCACCCCCGACCTTGAACATAAGATTCTGGTTACATTTTTTAGTTTTGGCGGGACGACGGGCCAAACCGAAAATACCATCTGGTAACCACCCTTTTCGCTACCTGGAAATTGGATGCCCGCAAAGTGGTTTTGGCTCATCGCGGTCTAGGTCTGAACCTTCGCACACACAGGCCATCACTCTTTTCGCCACCCACCTCTGAAGAGAATCAGCAGCGTGCCAGCGTGAGCAGGAAGGTGACGGGTGGTGTTTGTTATCAGAGTAAGTAAACCACACTATCCCTCACTCCCCCCCCTCCTTAACCCTTCCCCCCATTCCCCCTTCTTGCTTCCCCCTTTTCCTCTTCCTACTTTCCTTCCCCCAGCTTCCCCACTTCCCCTCCACTCTACTCATGCAACCCAACACACCCGAAGGTGAGCAGAGGGTTGACGGTGGTGTGATCCGAGTGAGTGAACCACACTTGGTCCGACAGCAACAACAGCACCCCCCTCCTTCCCTACCTTTCCCTCCCCCCTGCCTGCCCTTCCCCTCCTCTCCCACCCACCCATGCAAAGCAACGCACCCAAACGTGAGCAGAGGGTTGATGGTGGTGTGATCAGAGTGAGTGAACCACACTTGGTCCGACAGCAACAGCCCCTCGCTCCTCCCTGTGCTTGTCTTGTCGCCTCTCAGCTGCAGGCTCCCCAGGGACCCCAGAGGGCTCTTGGCAATGGGGAACGAGTACCTACTACTACCTACCGGGCAGACGATTGAAGTTTTGACAAGGAATGATGTAACAAGCAGAGAAGCCGCAAGGGCAGCGGCGTAGTGAGGAGCTTCGGTGAGAGAGCGAGTGATGGAGTAACCTGTGGGGGAGGGGGGGAGAGAGTTGGGCGGATGAGAGAAAGGGAGGGGAGACAGTCGAAATATACAACATTTACACCTTGATCAAGAGTAATCCAGATGTAACAAGCAGCGAAGCCGCGAGGGCAGCGGTGTAGTGAGGAGCTTCCGTTACAGACCCAATACCCTATCATAACTCACAGCCCCACAACCCCACTTCCCTTAAATCATGAACTCACAGCCCCCCACCAACTTACTTGGAGTTGCGGCTTGTAGTGAGCACAGAGCAGCAGCGAGTGCAGAGGCGTAGTGAGGAGATTCTGTGAGAGAATATGGATTAGCCTGTTGGAGGGGGGGAGAGAGAGTTGGGCGGATGGGTGGAGCAGCGGATATATGAGAGAAGACACACACACACACACACACACTCACACACAAACACACCCTCACACACACACACACACACACACACATACACACACACACACGCACGCACGCACGCATACACACACATGTACAACGCACACACATGCATACACATGCGCACACACACGTACAACGCACACGCACACACACGTGCACATACACACACACACACACAAACACACGCACACACGTGTGGAGACATCAGGACAGGGGGACATGCGGATAGGGGGACATGCGGACAGGGGGACTTGGGGACTGGGGGACATGGGGACAAGGGGACAGGGAAACATGGGGACATGGGAACAGGGGAACATGGGATGGGGACTAGGGGACATGGGGACAGGGGGGCACGGGGACAAGGGGGCACGGGAGCATAGGGACATGGGGACATGAAAACATTGGGACAGGGGGACATGCGGACGGAGGCATGGGGACAATGGGGCACGGGGACATGGGGACAGGGGAACATGCGGACAGGGGGAAATGGCGACAGGGGGGCATGGGGACAGGGGGGCATGGGGACAGGGGGGCATGGGGACAGGGGGGCATGGGGACAGGGGGGCATGGGGTCAAGGGGACAGGGGGAAATGGGGACATTGGGGCAGGAGGACATGAGGACAGGAGGACGTTGGGACAGGGGGGCACAAAGACATGGGGACATGGGGACAGGGGGACATGGGGGCATGGAGACAGGGGGACAGGGGGACAGGGAGACATTCACTCACTCGGTCACTCCTTCACTCTCAAACTGATGCACTCAAACATTCACACTCTCACAAACTCTTACTCACACATTCAATCCTTTACTCACGCTCAGTCACTCATTCACTCACACCATTGCTCACACTCACAATCACTCACTCTAACAATAACACAGAGAGGGGGGCCGCCGCCGGTGCTGGGTGTGAGGGGAGGCGACGTGAGGGCAGGCGACGTGCGGAACAGGGAATGTGAGTGAGTTTGAGTGAGCGAAGTGATTGTGAATGTCTGCAAGTGTGTGCGTGTGCGAGTGTATGAGTGATGCGAGTGGGTGCGAGTGATCGAGTATACGCAAGCATGTGGGTGTGAGTGCAGCGAGTGCAAGTGAGTGCAAGTGAGTGCAAGTGAGTGCAAGTGTGTGCAAGTGTGTGCAAGTGTGTACTGAGTGTGCGCAATTGAGTGAGTGTGTACCTTTGGCTGGCTTGGGCGGATTCGTCCCTTTCTGCGCCAACCGTTTTCCCCCAGCTGCCGATCCACTGGCCCCGCTGGCAGGAGCGTTGGATCCACCTGCGTCTGCCCGTCCGCAGCTGTGAAAAACACCTGAAAAGGTACGAATTTTTGGAGGAGAGAGAGGGGGAGAGGGGAGGAGGGCGAGGAGGGGAGCGCAGGGCGAAATCGGGGCGAAAGCGGGGTGGAAAACGGAGGAGAAAGAGGGGAGGAGAGCATGAGTGGCTTGGAGAGGTGGGGCACGCAGCACGGTGTCAAATGTCATATCTGCTACAGTTTGTTTAGGCTGTAGTGGGGTAATTACTATGGGGTACAGTAAGTTTAGGGTTTCCTACTTGTACCCAACTCTTTCCTAGTTCAATCACTCTTGTGGATTCTGACATGGTATCACGAGCCTAGGTTGCCACCTAGGACCGCTTACTACTACGGGCCCACTATTCCGCTAGAAGCGCCCTCGTGCGCCCTACCTTAAGTGCGCCCTCGTGCGCCTTTCTCTCCTCGTGCGCCCTCGTGCGCCTTTTTCTGCTAGTGCGCCCTCGCGCGCCTCGCCCTTCGTTCTGCCTCCGCGCCGTCCTGCAGCGCTCGCGCTGCCTCTTGCTGCCCTAGGCCAGTGCGCCGCCCCTGCAAGCTAGTAAGGCCCTCGAGCCGCCCCTGCAGATCCGTCAGGCCCCCGAGCCGCCTCTGCAGACCCGTCAGGCCCCCGAGCCGCCTCTGCAGGCCCGTCAGGCCCGAGAGCCGCCCCTGCAGGCCCGTCAGGTCGGCGCGCTGCCCCTGCAGGACCACGCCGCCCGCGCGCAGCTTCTGCCCGACTGCGCGCAGCCCCTGCAGGCCCTCGCCGCCCGCACGCAGCCTCTACAGGCCCGTCAGGCCAGCGCGCGACCCCGTCAGGTCGCTGTCGCGGCCCCGTCAGGCCGCAGTCGCGGCCCCGCCTGGTCACTGACGCGGCCCCACCCTACCGCGGTCGCGGCCCCGCCCTGCCGCCGACGCGGACGCGGCCCCGCCCTGCCGTGACGCGGCCCCGCCAGCCCTGCAGCTGACGCGGCCGCGCCCTACTGCTGACGCGGCCGCGCCCAGCTGCTGACGCGTCGTCGCCCCCTGCCCGCCGCGTCGCCCTGCCCGCGGCGTCGCCCCTGCCCGCGTCCTCGCCCCCTGCCCGCCGCGTCGCCCCTGCCCGCGGCGTCGCCCTGCCCGCCGCGTCGCCCTGCCCGCCGCGTCGCCCCTGCCCGCGGCGTCGCCCTGCCCGCCGCGTCGCCCTGCCCGCCGCGTCGCCCCTGCCCGCGGCGTCGCCCCTGCCCGCCGCATTGCCCTGCCCTACCCCGCGCCTGGAGCAGCCGCGCCTGGAGCAGCCGCCCCTGGAGCAGCCGCCCCTGGAGCAGCCGCCCCTGCAGCAGCCGCCCCTGGCCCCTGGAGCAGCCGCCACTGCAGCAGCCGCCCCTGGCCCCTGGAGCAGCCGCACCTGTAGCCGCCTCTGGCCCCTGGAGCGGCCGCCCCTGCAGGGCCGCCCCTGGCCACTGGAGCAGCCGCCACTGCAGGAGCCGCCCCTGGCCCCTGGAGCAGCCGCCCCTGGAGTAGCCGCCCCTGGAGCAGCCGCCCCTGCAGCAGCGACCGTCGCGGCCCGGTCCCGCCCTGCAGCAACTGCCGCGAAGCTTCCTGCCGCGGTCGCGGCCCCGCCCTGCCGCTGTAGCGGCCCCGCAATCGCCTCCGTCGTGCGCCTGCCCTTCCCACCACTGGTGAGCACTGCCCTACCTGTGCTGCTACTGCTGCTCCTGCTGCTCCTGCTTCTACTGCTGCTCCTGGCGTGGCCAGATGCAGCTCCAGGGCCGTCCGCGTGTGTCCCTCACGCCCCAGCAGCTTCGTGAGTGGTACGCCAGTTGGGGTTGTCGGGGTGGCCGTAGTGGGAGTCGTCCTGGAGTGGGTAGTTCGGGAGCTTCTTGTAGTGGCCCTGTGCAGCAGCAGCGTTGTCCGCGCGAGACTCTTTCGCCCCAGCAGCTTCGTGAGTGGTACGCTAAGAGTAGAGGGTCGCTGAGCACTGCTCGTTGCCCGTACGTTATTAGCACGGGTGTCCGGACTGGTCAGCCTTGCGAGACGCGTGGTCACACAGAGTCCCGCTGCTTCGCCCGTCTGAGCGACGCTTGGCGTACAGAGTTTGGCGACGACGCTGAGCTCCCCGACTGGGTGGAGCTGCTTAGGCAAAGGGTAGATATCTTTGCTCTTGACTATGATGCTGTTCTCACTGCAATGTATGCTTTCTCTACTAGTGCCGGGGGAGCCTGTCACCTGTGTGTGCCGCCTGACCCCGATATCCAGTCTGCTGCTCCAGGTGCCGGTGAGGCTGCCGCTCTAGGTGCTAGTGCGTTTGCTGCCCCTGGTCCTGGTGAGGCTGCTGCTCTAGGCGCAGGTGTGTCTGCTGCTTCAAGTGCTTGTGAGTCTGCGCCTTCAGGAGCTGCGTCTATTGAGGCACTGCACACCTTCACACTGGACTCAGGTGCTTCCCGCTGTTTCTTTCGCGACCGTACTGCCCTCGAGCAGCTCCCTAGGCCGGTTGCTGTCTCCTGGCTGACCCCTCCGGGGGTCCGGTCCTTGCGACCTCCACCACTGCCCTCCCTTGTCCTGCTGTCCCGTCGGGCACACTGTCGGGCCTTTACCTCCCCTCGTTCTCTACGAACTTGGTGGCGGGTTCCGCCCAGGACGCGGGTGTTCACCAGTTCACCCCTGCCTACGAGCGTGTGACACACTGCACGTGTGCCCAGACGGGTCGTCACCTGGCTACCTTCACTCGGCAGCCGGGGTCGGACTTGTACACACTGACCACTGAGTCCCCTCAGGTAGCAGCGTCTGCGTCTGCGTCAGGTCAGTTGTCCGCCCCCTGCTCGTGTCGCACCCTGTCGCACCAGACGTCCTCTGGCACCACCACCTTGGTCACCCTTCGCTGCAGCGCCTTCGTGGCATGCACTCTCGCTTCCTTGTCTCTGGTCTCCCCAGGTCACTGCCTCCCCTGCCACCGTCCCCTGCCCCTCCCTGCCTTCCCTGTGTCGAGGGGCGGCAGCGTGCCACCCCTCACTCCTCTGAGTTCCCCCCGACGGAGGCTCCTCTGCAGACCCTTCACATGGACGTGTGGGGCCCAGCCCGCGTTCGTGGACAGGGCGGGGAGCGCTACTTCCTGCTGGTAGTTGACGACTACACGCGTTACACCACGGTCTTCCCCTTGCGCACCAAGGGAGAGGTCCCTGCTGTCTTAATCCCTTGGATCCGCGCTACTCGTCTCCAGCTGGAGAGGCGCTTTCGCACGGACCTTCCCGTCCTACTCGTCTTGGAGGCCTTCTGTCCGCTCCGGCCTCAAGCGGGAGGGCATTGAGCAGACGTTCACGCTTCCGGCCTCTCCTCAGCAGAATGGGGTTGCTGAGCGCCGCATTGGCTTGGTCATGGAGGTCGCTCGTACCTCTTTGATCCATGCGGCTGCCCCCCATTTTTTGTGGCCGTTTGCGGTCCGGTACGCCGCGCATCAGCTCAACCTCTGGCCCCGTGTCTCCGTTCCGGAGACCTCGCAGACACTGCGTTGGAGGGGAGCGGTTGGCGATGCGTCTGTGTTCCGTGTCTGGGGATCTCGTGCCTTTGTCCGCGATACGTCCGCGGACAAGCTCTCCTCCCATGCCGTTCCTTGTGTCTTCCTGGGCTTTGTCCCTGACGCGCCTGGCTGGCAGTTTTACCACCCCACCTTGCGCCGTGTCTTCCCCTCTCAGGACGTCACGTTTGACGAGTCGGTCCTCTTTTACCGTCTCTTCCCCTACCGCACTGCCCCGCTCCCCCCTCCGCCGCTCTTCCTCACGCCAGGTGCTGCTTCGGTAGACCCCCTGCCTCCCCAGGGTCCTGCTCCCTCAGGTGTTTCCCAGGTAGACCCGGTCGAGCCTGTCGAGGTAGCTGTCGACTCTGGTCCTGCGCGAGGTACTGAGCGTGCTGAGCCTGGTGGTGCTGGGTCTGGGGGTACTGAGACTGGGGGTGCTGAGCCTGGGGGTGCGGAGACTGGGGGTGCTGAGCCTGGGGGTGCGGAGACTGCGGGTGCTGAGCCTGGGGGTACTGAGACTGGGGGTGCTATCCCTGGGGGTGCTGAGTCTGGAGGTCCTGAGCCTGGGGGTGCTACGCCTGGGGGCGTTCTCTCTTCCCAGCAGCTGCGTGAGTGGTACTCTCGGTACTGTCGCCGCCGTCGTGGTGCTGTGGGAGCTGGAGGTGCTACTGGAGCTGGAGCTGAGGGCGCTAAGCCTACTGGAGTTGGTGTTGTTGCTGACCCTGGGGTTGGCGCTGGAGGTACTGGAGCCACTGGTCCTGGAGGTGCTCGTACTGGCGGTACTGGAGCTGCTGGGACTGGGGGTGCTACTAGAGCTGCTGGAGCTAGTCCTGCTGGAGCTAGTCCTGCTGGAGGTGCTGCTGGTGCTGCTGGAGGTACTCGAGCTGCTGGAGCTCCTGGTGGTGCTACTGGTACTGGGGCTGGTGGTGCGGCTGGTGCTGGTGCTGCTGGAGGTACTGGAGCTGCTGGGGGTGCTGCTAGTGCTGGTCCTGCTGGAGGTGCTACTGGTGCTGCTGGAGGCACTGGAGCTGCTGGTGGTGCTGAGGGAGTTGGAGCTGCTGCTGGAGGTTCTGGTGCTGTCTCTGCTGGTTCTGGGGGCACGTCACGGCCACGACCGTACTTCGTTCCCCTCCTTCAGCAGGTTCTTGGTCAGCCGCCTCTTCCTTGTCCTGCTCCCTCCTTAGAGTGTCCTCCGCCTGTCTAGTCGCTGTCACAGCTACCGCTTGCCTTGCCACTCCCTGGTCCTTCTCCTTACACTGGTCCGACAGGCGGTCTTACGGAGCGTCGTGAGCCTGAGTCTCGTCCTGTGTCGCCTGAGTCTCGGTCTGCGTCACATGTTCGTGCTGCTCGTACTGGTCGTCGTGTCCCGCGTCAGCGTCCTCCTGCTGTCCCCGGCACTCACCAGATGGCGCTTCGTCCTTCCACTGTTCTACAGCGTGTCCCGCTGCCTTTTCCTGCGTCCTCTCTTCCTGCTCTTGCTGACCCGGAGTCTGACTCTCTTCGTGCTGCTAGTCCTACTGTCACGCGTCTCCTGGCCACTGCTGTCACTGACCCTTCTTTTGAGTCAGCTGCTGCGTCTACCTTAGTTGCTGAGCTTGTCAACTTTGCTGCTCACTATCGTCTAGACTACGCTGCGAGTCTTGTTGCTGAGCCTGAGTCTGAGTCTGTCTGTCCTCCGTCCGTCGAGGGTGAGTGTGCTCTTGGCACGGACGTCCTTGAGGACAGGCAGGAGGAGTTTGAGTGCTTTGCCGCCGCTGTACCTCATCTCGTGTCCATGCTGATTGCACCTGAGGGAGACCCGGATGCACCAAACATCCCGACCCCGCACTCTTACGCTGAGGCGATCGCGGGTGAGTATTCCTCTCAGTGGCAGTCAGCCATGGACGCAGAGATGGCATCCTGGAAGTCCACTGGCACTTACGTCGACGAAGTTCCCCCTCCTGGGGCGAACATCGTCAGTGGCATGTGGATTTTCAGGGTGAAGCGGCCGCCAGGTTCTCCGCCTGTCTTCAAGGCTCGTTACGTTGCTCGAGGCTTCAGTCAGCGAGAGGGAGTAGACTTCTTCCAGACCTTCTCCCCCACCCCGAAGATGACCACTCTTCTGGTGCTACTGCACGTTGCCGCTCAGCGTGACTACGAGCTTCACTCTCTTGACTTCAGCACAGCTTTCTTGCAGGGCAGCCTGCACGAGGAGATCTGGCTGCGCCGCCCTCCTGGCTTCACTGGGTCGTTCCCTCCTGGTACCCAGTGGAGCCTCCGGCGGCCGGTCTACGGTCTCCGCCAGGCGCCACGTGAGTGGCACGACACACTGAGGACTACATTTGCGGCTCTTGGGTTCGCGCCTTCTACTGCTGACCCGTCGCTGTTTCTGCGCATCGACACTTCGCTGCCGCCGTTCTACATCCTCGTGTATGTCGACGACTTGGTCTTTGCCACTGCTAACACTGAGGCTCTCGCCCTGGTGAAGTCGGAGCTGCAGAAGAGACACACGTGCACAGACCTGGGTGAACTGCGCAGCTACCTTGGCTTGCAGATCACCCGGGACAGAGCACGCCGCACCATCACACTGACTCAGTCACACATGGTGCAGCAGGTCCTTCAGCGCTTCGGCTTCACCTGGTCCTCGGCACAGGCCACTCCTCTGGCTACAGGTCACTCGCTCTCAGCTCCACCTTCGGACGAGTCCGTAGAGCCGAGTGGTCCTTACCCAGAGCTAGTTGGCTGTCTCATGTACCTGATGACTTGCACTCGTACTGACCTCGCGTACCCTCTTGGCCTTCTGGCTCGCTACGTGGCTCCTGGTCGGCACCGAAAGGTGCACATGGATGCTGCTAAGAGGGTACTGCGCTACTTGTGCAGTACATCGGGCATGGGGCTCGAGCTTGAAGGGAGGAGCTCAGTTGTTCTCACTGGACAGTCAGACGCTTCTTGGGTTGACGACCAGGCTACTCAGCGGTCGTCACAGGGTTACACCTTCAGCCTTGGCTCTGGTTCAGTTTCTTGGCGTTCTACACGCTCGTCTTCAGTTCTCAGCTCCAGTTGTGAGGCTGAGATCTACGCCACAGCCACGGCTGCACAGGAGTTACGCTGGCTCACCTACCTGCTGACCGACTTGGGAGAGCGGCCTCGTTCTCCTCCAGTGCTGTACGTCGACAACAAGGCTGCCATTGCCTTGTGTGAGGAGCACAGACTGGAGCACAGAACGAAGCACATCGCTCTGCGGTACTTCCTGGCTCGAGAGTTGCAGCAGCGTGGTCAGCTTCGTCTGCGTTACGTGGCCACTCGGTCCAACACTGCTGATATATATCTTTACCAAGGCACTTCAGTCTGGTGATCATCAGCATTTTTGCACTATGCTAGGGCTTGTGCCCACTTTTTTTCACTTGCTGTAGGCTTTGCTTGTACTGTGATGTATATATATATACCTGCATGCTTGCTTTGCTAGGTAGAGATCACTGTGATGTTTGTGTTGCATATATGCCTCTGCATGTGAACTGGCCTTGTGGCCCTTTGCTTGTGCTCAATGAGTGTGGTGACTTTGTGATCCACCCTGAGCTTGATTTGCCTTTCTTGACTGGTCTTGTGACCTCTTGCTCTCCCCCACTTTGCCTATCGGGGTGTGTCAAATGTCATATCTGCTACAGTTTGTTTAGGCTGTAGTGGGGTAGTTACTATGGGGTACAGTAAGTTTAGGGTTTCCTACTTGTACCCAACTCTTTCCTAGTTCAATCACTCTTGTGGATTCTGACACACGGCACGGCATGCCTCTGAGCGCGGGGGGGATGCCGACGAGGTCGAACTGCCCCAGCAGCTTGTTGCCAGCCGCCATCTCCCTCTCGCCCTGCACCACCTTCATGCCCACCTCGTCTGCCCGTCCGCCGCTACCTGAAAAAGTCCGAATTCTTGGAGGAGGAGAGAGAGGAGGAGAGGGGAGGAGGGGGAGGAGGGGAGAGCAGGGAGAAATCGGGGCGAAAGCGGGGTGAAAAACGGAGGAGAAAGAGGGGAGGTGAGGATGGGTGGCATGGAGTGGTGTGGCATGCGTCTGCCCGTCCGCCGCTGTGGAGAACACCTGATAGCTATTAGAGAGTAGACGGGAGGGAACGCAGTGACAGGGAGATTAGCAGCAGGGAATGTGAGTGTGAGTGAGCTAAGGATTAGTGAATGTCTGCAAGTGTATGCGCGTGCGAGTGTATGAGTGATGCGAGTGGGTGCGAGTGATCGAGTATACGCAAGCACGTGGGTGCGAGCGCAGCGAGTGCGAGAGAGTGCGAGTGAGTGCAAGTGTGTGCAAGTGTGTGCAAGTGTGTACTGAGTGTGTGCGTTTGTGTGAGTGTGTACCTTTGGCTGGCTTGGGCGGCTTCGTCCCTTTCTGCGCCAACCGTTTTCCCCCTGCTGCAGATCCAATGGCCCCTGCTGCAGATCCACTGGCCCCTGCTGCAGATCCACTGGCCCCTGCTGCAGATCCACTGGCCCCTGCTGCCGATCCACTGGCCCCTGCTGCCGATCCACTGGACCCGCTGGCAGGAGCGTTGGAGGTGGACGCTGGAGGGGAGCAGAAGAGCAGGGCAGGGAGCAGGGTAGGAGGTGAGAAACGCGCAAGAAGGGGAACGGCAAGACATCGTTCCATACTTAGGAGAAGGGGAACGGGAAGAGGAGGAGGAGGAGCCATCCACTCGCAGGGGGAATGCTGTAGCAGCAGCAGATGTACCAGCAGCAACGAATTCGTCGGCTTACCTTTAGGAATTCGCGTAGATTTGTTTTTTCGGAGGTTTCGTACGTCAGTTGCGATGGATAGCAGGACGATGCGAATTCAGATGGCGTTCCAGCTGAGATGGATAGCAGGACGGCTTTCCACTAAAAGCGGATATCAAGCAGTCAGCGACGTCACTCCGCTAAGACAACGCTGCTGCTGCTTCGACCACAGTAAGTCTCGATTGGTTGCCACAATCGATCTACCACCGTCTCGATTGATTGTCGACCTACCACCGAACTGAATTCAAGCTGAACACATATCCACCCAAACGAGCCGTTTTCAACCCAGGATAATCTGGGTTCTAAGGCACTACGAGGGGGAATCTTTTGGGCTTCGGTGTTGGTGTGAATCATGTCGAATCGCACTAACTCCAAGGAATGTCGACATCCTGAATGAAGGCGAATCCAGAGAAAGATAATCCAGAGAGCGAAGCTCGGCGAATCCAGAGAAAGCTAATCTTGAGTGCGAAGCGCGGGTTGAGCTGGCGAGCTGGGGTGTTAAAACCAGGGTGCACATTCAACGCGGTTCGGCTTGAGATGTTGGGAAGGGGGTTTGGAGAAAAACAGTGATTGGCTCACGAGGGGCGACAAAAAAATGATTCCGCTAGAGCTTCGGGCATTTCGTAGGTGGCGGGAGGGGGTGAAATGGCAAGTGTGGGTGAAACCGAATGGCGGGAGGGATGAAACAGATTGGCGGGAGGGGGGGGAAACGAAATTGCGGGGGAGGGGGGAAACAAAATTGCGGGGGAGGGGGGAAACGAATTTCGACGGGGAGGGGGAAATGAAATTGCGGGGGCGTGGGGAAACGAAATTGCGGGGGAGGGGGGAAACGAATTTCGACTCGAAGGGGTTGAAAGCACACCTCGTAACCCACTCAGTCAAGGGATAACCTTTGATGCACATTCAGCTGAATGTGCACCCCGGTTTTAAGCATACTAATTCCAAGGCTTGTGGATGTGGCACAGCATGGTAAAACCGATGGGAGGGAAACCGAGTACTCGATACAAGTGGGTGGTAGCGTGTATAGTTTCGATTACAGAACGATTGCTCCGTTTCGCCAATGAAAACAAAACAAAACTTCACAAAAGTTCATTCTAATTTGTCAGAGCGGTACAGAACTGTTCCGTGCAATCCGAAGGCATGAGAGGAAGGAGAGGAGGCTGAAGGCATGAGGAAGCAATCATGTCTCATCAAGGCGTGAAGGCTGCGCGCACACGTGCTCTCGCGCGCTCCGCGCGCATACAGGAGCGAAGGCCGCGAAGTAGAGGGAGGTGACGCCGCTGCTTCAGTAGCCCCCGCGAGAGGGTGGATGCGCGAGCAGCGGAGTGGGAGGTGCCCTTCGGAAAGAATCTAGGAGTAAGAACACGAGCCACGATTGACTAAATGCGCCGCGATCCTATCAGCTTCACGCACCATTTTTCGCGCTCTCATTCCGCGCGAAATGACGGACGAGGCGCGTTCGAGGGACGACCGGAGCGCGCGCCTCGTCAGTCCCGGCGGAGATCCGCGCGTGTTTCAGGCGGCGCAAAAGGCGGCGACGGTGGTTGGCGGCGCGGCCCTCCGCTGCCACGGACGAGGGGCGAGCGGCATGCTCGCGTGCTGCCTGGTTCATCCGCGCGGAGGTGTGCGCGGAGGTGTGCGCGGGAGTGTGCGCGGAGGTGTGCGTGGCGCTGCCCTCCGCCGCGACGGACGAGGTGCGGTCGCCAGGTGAGATGCACTAAGGGGGGGGCGGCGCGCAAGGCAGCCGCCAACAGGTGTGGTGGCAAAAATGCGGTCGCTTTTTCGCACCGACGGGGGTGGTGGGCGGCAGCATTCCCAAAGCCGGCTCGTCCCACCCATGGTGCCCAACAGGTGTGGTGGATGAGGGGCTGGGGAGAGGGAAGGTCTGTACCTCATTTTCTACATCAATGAAAGGACCGTTCGATGAGAGAGGAGATGATTGACCTTGCCGCACTTCTCCCCATTTGCACTTACCGCATCTCCTCTCCCCATCTCCCTCCGCCCATCTTCCCTCCCCCACTCCCGACCTCTTTTCTACCCCAACAACGCTCTGCACTACCCACCCCCCCTCTCTCCCCACTTTCCGCATCATCCCCTCTCCACCCTCTCCGCTTACCCATATGCATGCGGCCCCTGCAAGTGGCGTTTGCAGTTGCAGAGCAAGAGGCATGGCATCCCCACCACACGCTGCACTCGCTCACTCACTCCCACCTCACCCACACGCCGTTCCGCCCCTGCTCTCCGCTGCGCTGCTGCTTGGAGTCCTTCTGTCCGTCCCGCTCCCTCGTATGCTTCCTCACTCTCCTCTTCCCTCCCCCTCCCTCCCTCCCGCTCCCGCTCCCTCTCACTTGCAGTTTCTACACCTGTCTTGACGACGATACCGCTGACTGGGCATGCTCGCCATCATGGCGGCATGCCACGTGTCAAGCACCGCAGCAGTTAGGGGGGCGGGAAGGACGTACCTAGGGAGGTGCCGCAGTGATTCCAATCTCCGATGAATTATCGCTCGGTCTTTCGCCTGGTGAGGCACTGTGCCATGCAAGATGTGTTGTGATGCGATGCAATGTGATGTGATTTGATGGACAAGGTCGTCTGAGATGCGAGGTGTCTGCACGGGATGGGCTGCTGTGGTCTTCCGCCTCGTGGCCCTACTCCCACTCGCTGCTGAGATATGATGTGAGAGTTCAGTCAAACTCACCTTCACACACACCGTCTCATATACACTCTCATACCCTCGCTCACGCACAAACGGCTACCCCATTCTTCTCACAATTTACTTACCGTATGTTTTCTCACACCCTGTAGCCATCTCCAGTGTATTCCCTGCATTGCCTTCCCATCCTTCTCCGCTCGCCTTTCCTCTCCATGTTCTCACATCACAACCCATCGCTTTGTGCTGCTTTCATATTACCCTCCTCCCACTTCTCTTCCCTTGCAGTGCAGGTGTGTAATGGTGTCGCTCGCATCTCTCGTTCAGGAAAGTCGCTGTGGAAACTCCTGCTGCCTCCAGCTGACCCATGCTGACTTGGTGATCACAAACAGATCATAGCAGGCACTCGCTTCCCACTGCCGTCTGGCTGGATTTCTCACACATTCGTATTGCAAGTGGGATGCTGGTGATGATGTGCATGTAGTGATCGATTGCTGAGGGTACCTGCCTCAATTGGTGAGAGAAGTTATTTGTGGCGGTGTTTTGTTGCCAATCCAAATGAACTCCCACACTGTGTTTTGCTCTGTTGAATTCTGAGGGTTTACAAGTTACATGCCAAGTTTTCATCAAATTAACATACACCCGTTTCACCTTAGTCATCCCATCCCATTATCACAGTTTCACGCGATCGAAGAATTTGAAATGAGGTCACAAGAAGAACGGTGCACAATTCCCTAGCTTATGTCAGGAAATCTGTCTTCACGTCAATGCATACACTGGCCTTCACCACCCTGCCCCTCCAAAGCCCATCTTATCTTCCAAGCTCCATCCCCAACCATGCCAAACACACCTCGACGCCCGAGCTTAGCATCCCGTTCACCTGGAAGCCTGCCGAGCGGCGGCCTGGGCCTCGTGGCGGGTGCGGCGGTCGCGGATCTCCCTGTCGCGCTCCTGCACCTTGTTGTAGAGCACGGGGTCGTTCTGCTGCAGCGTGGCGGGGTCCTCCGCGTAGCACACGTAGAACGTGCCCACTGCACTGTCCACCACCGTCAACGTCATGCCCGTCTGCCAGCACACACGCACACCACATGCACACATGATACGTCATTTTTTTAGAAACGCTGTATATGAGTGAGGAGGCGAGTGGAACGGGGCACGTAAGCACGAGTATCCAGCAATGAGCAAGATAGCCAGCAATCTGCCTCGTCCGATGCACTGCAAGCAAGAGCACGGCCAGCGATCCCCCTATCAACCCCACACACAGCCTCACAAGCAGCCCCACTCAAACAAACACCAATGATCACGCAGCGGCACTGTATCCCACCACGCACCCACACCCGTAACCCAGAACCACCCACCAGCCCAACCCATCACATGCACACACGAGCCATCCCACTCACCCATCCACCCCCTCCACCCCACCTTCCCCCCCTTGCCCCCTCTTCCCACCCCTTCACAAATTCTCCCAGCCTGCGAGTCCCAAGCCACGCCACCAGTGCAGCATGCACAACACAACGGGAAGGAGAACCCACAAGGACGAGGCCGATGATGAAGCTGACAACGGACACAGCCGCCAGCAGGTCAGTGGTCTTGTGCAGCGCGCACAACACAATGGGAAGGAGAACCTACCAGGACGAGGCCGATGATGAAGCTGACGATGGAAACAGCCGCGAGCAGCTCGACAGCCTTGTTGAGCGACAGCAGCCCGCCCACGAGCGCCGCCACCACGCCCCCGATGAACATGCCCAGCCCCAGCACGCCCCCCGACAGGTCGTCGTTGATCAGCACGTCCACCCCGCGCGCCTTGAACAGCTCCCACGTGTCCTTGGACGCGCGGATGAACGTCTTGCCGTACATCGCTATCTGCATTGGGAGAGAGAGGGGTGGGTGGAGAGGGGGATGGGGCGGGGAGAGGAAGAGGGGATAGAGAGAGGAGGGGGCGTGTGGGATGGGTTGGGAAGGAGAGATGGAGTACGGTGAGGTTTGTGAGGAAAGAGTAGTGGAATCAAAGCAGGATTGTGGGAAGGAAGAAGTGATGGAGATGCAAGGAAGTGGGGGATTCAGGGGGAAATAATGGCGCGGAAAAGGCATCCATAAATGCACAAGTCAGTGATTCAGCAGACATGGGGATCATGTGAATACTGTGTACGTCCATTGTGTGTGCATGCACCTGGATGTAGGCGTATTTGTTGAAGAACTCAACGATGGCCTCAATGCACGCCAGGATGCACTGCGCACAGCAAGCTATGAAGTTGCCCCCGTCGTCGTTGTTCGCTAGCGCCGCCACCTGGGTGAACAGGCGTGGGAGAGGGGAAAGGTGGAAGCAAAAAGGTCAGAGAGTGCACAAGAAGACTTACGATCTGAAAACATGTACCTCTATAAATATTCCAACTGCTGCCAACTCTGCCTTCCTGAAACCTGCCTTCCAAACATCTCCCTCCCCGGGACCCCACTTTCAACCCCATCCCACCCAGCCACAAACACAAAACGGCCCCCTTTCCCCTCTTCTTTCCCTCCCCTTCCAGTGTCCCCATCCCCCATTCTTCCCAGCACGGACAATGAAGCGGAGGGTTTGGATGAGCGCAACGAGCAGCGAGCCGAAGCAGATGGAGCCGAAGCTCTTGGTGGCGGCGCGGTGCAGCGCGAGGCCGGTGGGGTTGGGCGGCATGTTGTGGCGCAGAAAGTAGTAGGTGGCCGTGGTGCCCGCCACTGTCGTGTGCACCACGTTGCGGAACACCTGCGAGGAGGGGAGGTGGGGTGAGAGGGGGAAGAGGAGGGAGGGAGGAGGCGGAGGGTGGGGTGAGCAGGGGTAGAGGGGAGAGAGAGGGGAAAGGTGGAGCGGCATTGAGGAGAGAAGGGACACGAGATGATGAGTACAGGGGAACGGAATTGAATGGTGAGGGTACAAGGGTCATGGGGGATGGGGAAGGGGCGGGAAGGGAGGGAGAGTGGTGAGAAAGGGGAGAGGGGGGAGATTGGTGAGAGGGTGAGAAGGTGGGGAAGAGTGCATGCCAGGTAGCGCTGGCAGTAGCGTCGAGAGGACAGAGTGAAGAGAGTGACGAGGGCAGGGTGAGAAATGCAGAGTTAAGAGGGCAGTGCATGGCGTGGCAAGGAGGAGAGGGGCGGCGTACGTACCTCCATGGTCCAGTAGTTGCTGAGCACGAGGATGATGAGCACCGCAAACGCGTTCGTCTGCCGCCCAGCCACACACACACACACACCACAGCACAGCACAGCGCACGGGGTGGGGGAGGGGATGGGAAAGCAGCAGCAGTGAGAGGGTTGGTAGGTGCGATACGGTGCGAAGGTGACATGATGTGGAAAGGGGAAGCAGAGCAGATGACGCAATGGAGGCATACCCAGCGACATGCCTCACCAGCGACATGCCTCACCAGCGCCATGCCTGCCTCTCACCAGCGACATGGCGCCTGAGACGCCGACGACCCAGATGACAGTCCAGACGAGGCTGAGGAGGAGGAAGAGGTACGCCACCCAGATGACCGACGGGAACGTGTTCACCACGTGCACCGCGTGCTTCAGAATCGTCGCTGAAAACGGGATCCTGCACGCAGCAAGGGGAGGAGGAGGGAGGCACCATGGCGGTCACACATGGGTTAGGCCTGCCTGGGCAGCATGAGCAAACAGATGTGCTGCTGATTTGGAGGGGCAGCGAGAGCTGGCGAGTGTGTGTGAGTGCGCCAAGGAACATGCATGTGCGGGAGTTATGGAGTGACTGAGAGAGAGGAGCAGAAAGAGCAACGGGAGCAACGCAGTGCAAGCGCTGCGTGCACCCGTGTGTGCGTGGGTGTGTTGAGTGTGTGTGAGTGCGTGGGTGTGCGAGTGCATGTGTGCGTGCATGCGTGCATGTACGCGTGCAGCACACCTGTGTCGCACGAGCCAGATGTAGAGCAGCTGCAGCAGCGAGGAGAGGAGCAGCACGACGCCTACCCACGCAGGCGCCGTGCCGTACACGAACACCACGATCGCCACCGCCACCGGCGCCACAAACCCAAACCACAGCGATATGTGCACCATCATGCTGCAGTGCAGCGCACACAGCCCAGGGGGATGAGCGGCGGGGCGGGATACAGGACACGGGGAGGGGAGGAACGGGCAGGCGGGGAGGGGTGGGTTGGGGGTGAGGGGTGGGGGGGAGGGGGAGCAGGATGGGATGGGATGGTGAGGTGTGAGCGTGAGATGGATGGCTTAGAGGCATGGGGAGTGCCGGATCCCCGAATCTCTTGGACTCGCAATGTGCTGCAGATGTGTGAACATCACACTGATACTGACGCGGCGTGGTAAGGCAAGGCAAGGCATGGGAGTGATAGTCAGGTGCATGGCGTGGTATTCAGCACGTCGTAGAGCAGGGCAGAGCAGGGCGCGGAGCAGGGCGCAGAGCAGGGCGCAGAGCAGGGCGCGGAGCAGGGCGCAGAGCAGGGCGCAGAGCAGGGCGCGGAGCAGGGCGCAGAGCAGGGCGCATGGCAGGGCAGCGTACCGCGGCATGAGTTTGATGAGCTGCAGCCACACGAGCGCAAAGATGAGCCCGGTGGCAGCAGCAGCGGCGAACTGCGGTGCATAGTCGGAGAAGGAGTAGACGGTCTGCCCCGGCGCTGGCTGCTGTGAGGAGGACGACACGCCCTTCACGCCCAGCACCACCGAGAACACCAGCACCGCCAGGAATTGCACTGCACCGCGGCGAGAGGGGCGATGGGGGGAGGGGGAGCGAAACGGGGTAAGGGGAGGGGGGCAGAGGGAGGGCGGGTGGAGAGGGACGGGGAGAGCGGGGAAAGGGAGCGGTGAGAGATGGGGAAGTGAGGAAGGAGCGGGAGGCGGGAAAGCGGGATCAAAATGAGGTGGAAGGCAGCGGTTTGCAGTGGCAGGTGCGGTGGGTGCGAGAAGGTCAAGGCTTGAGAATTAAGCCCATGTTGTTCCGTATGGCGGTGGCGCTATGGCAGGTTGGCGCTATGGTGGGTGGCGGCACGTCACAATTACTAGGTGTACAAAGGCGGGTTGGCGGCGGGGGAAGGTGGTGATGCGGGCGCAATGGAGGTACGTACGGATGAAGAGAATGGCGGCCCACACGTCGTTCCACTTGGACGACGCGTACAGGAACTTGTCGCCCGCCACGCTCGCCTGCTCGCACCGTCGCACATGGTCGCACGCACGCACACACAGACGCTCGCGCACGCACGCACGCACGCACGCACGCACGCACACACACACGCACACACACATGCACACACGAACACGCACACACACACACGGACGTATGCAGATATGAATCATAATTTTCCAAAACCATGACTTTGCCTCTCGCGCTACCCCTTCCTGCCTCTCCCCTCTCCTCCGCCCCAACCTCCCTCCCGTCCCCGCAATCTCCGTGCCCATCCTCTGTCCGCACCTTGGGGGGAGCACCATCGGGGCCGGGAGGGGCGGGCGGGTACCCCATGGAGTACGCCCCCGCGGGCACTATGGCGGATGGGGGGGGCGCCCCGTAACCAGGCGGGGGCGCGCCGTACCCGGGCGGCGGGGCGCCGTAGCCGGGAGAGGGAGCGCCATAGCCGGGCGGAGGCGGAGCACCATACCCGGACGGAGGCGCGCCGTAGCCGGGCGCAGCGTAGGGGTGACCGCCGTATGGGGGAGGCGGGCCGTCGGGATTGCCGGAATCGTAGGGGTTGTGCTGCGGAGGGGGGGAGGCACAAGGAATGGCGCAGGGATAAAGAGCAAGGGGAACACTGATAAGAGATGCGGAGATGCGCAAACTGCGCTCGTGACATATTGCGATGCATGTTTCGCACGAGAAAATAGATAAAGACGAAAAAAAACAGGAATTGGAAAATAAAGTTGGAAATGCGGTAGAACTTTGCGGGGCATGCTGACCTCGGCCATGGCGGCGCGGCGTAGAGGGTTCTCCGCACGAAGAAAGCGGTGAGTGCACGGGACGAATAATCCAGCCGACACGCCTGTGAACCCGAGGGACGGCGGAATTCGTTTCGAAGCGGCAAACAATGTCGCACGTCACCGTTGGTGGTTTGAGACCTCACGTCACTGGCCGGTATAGCGAGAAGGCGGCGTTGATGAACGATCCGTGCTAAACGGCACACGAGACAGGTGCCAGATAGAAGCGGAGCGGTAGTTTGCAGATCTGAGACAGGAGAAGGAATGAGAAGACAATTGAGGGCTATTGGATTGGACCTTTGGAAGAAGGCAGCGATAGAATGTGCCTTGTTGTAGCGCCGTTGCAATGCAGTGCCGCACTGCTCCTCCTATGTTGATTCTGATTTGTCCACCCAAGTCTTGGGAGGGGAATGAGAAAGGTGTGCGGGAAGAGGCTTTGAGGTGCCAGGGAGAAGGGAGGTGGGGGGGGGGGGGGGTGGGGTGAGCGGGGGGTGAGGTGATGGGAGCAGCAGGGTAGAGGAGGAGAAGGGCAAGACGCACTCAGAGAAGTCAAATGATGGCCGACGAGTTCTGTTCACGAGACGGGATGCACTCGTCCAATCAGGTTGACTTCTAAGGTTATCGGAAACATACCCGTTTAAGTGATGCTAAATAGGGGTAACTATATTGGCCCGGTGGCATTTGAGAGACTTCAGGACAGGTTTCTGGTTCAAGTCTCCCACCCACAGCAGCACCCCACGGGGTGGGGAAAATCTTCTGATACGCATTCTGTGGTGGGTACAAATTATGGTGCGAGAATTCTGAGGAGGAATGTGTGTGGATAGGCAACGTTTCCTGATTGGACGAGCTAATGGCTCGGGCAACCATAGAATATGCTCAAGGCGTGGTGCCGCAAACCGCGGGAGAACCGCAGGTAGACGGAACGCGCAGAGCAACCTGCGCAAGTGTGGCGGGGCAAGGTCGCATAGAGGCCAGCTGTGCTTTGTTGCTGGGAACGCGATACACGAGTTGTCATTTGCAGATTCACTTTCGACAGGGTAACAATCATGTTTCCTCATCACTTCCAGAAGCATAGGCTTTTCTGAAAGGAAAGATAGTCAACACCTCATGTAAATGAACAAGCAATGGATTACTGTAGAAGAGGCTGGAGACTCAAATTTATCCACAATGTGTCACCTACACAAATCATCAAACATCACATGCATGGACCAGTCAAGCAACAAGCTTAGCATGACAAACTGTACAAAGCAGTGTTTGGCCAGCACACAAGAACAGGACAGGATAGGAGATGCAACAAGCAAACATGGGTGGCACCAACAGCACACAACCATGCAAGAGTCACACAGACACCATGGCCGGAAGCCAAACCCTCTAAAACTGGCACGAAGTTCCGAAGTGCAGGCGGTTGGAAACAGACTCTCCGCTCCTCCTGAGAATGAGATCATCGAGCAGCACCAGCAGCACCTCCATGTACAGATTCCATGACCGCACACCCAACTCTCCCAGCTCCATCAACTGCGCACTCAGCTCATCCCCCGTCGCACTCCCTCGCGGATCCCGTGCCATTCCCCCCTGTGCCTGTCCCCGCTGCTGCCGACCGTGCTGCTTTCCGCCCTTGGAATGCCCGCTGCTGCGCCTCTGCTTCGAGCTGTGCCTCTGCTGCCTCCCAGGGTTAACCCCACCACCTGCTGTACCTTCGCCTCTCACATCCTCACCTCCCTCTTCCCTGACGCCAACACTGCTGCTGCCCAGGTTGGAACGACCAACTGCCCTTCTTAAGTTCGATCCGCTGCCGCCGCTGCTGCCAGCAGCACCACCCAGGCCACTGCTCCTTGCCCCAGGTGCACCCATGCCCCCACTGAAACCAGTGTGGAGAGGAGCAGCAGCAGGCACACCGAGTGCTGCACCGTGTGGGGGTTGAGCAGGCATGCGGGGAGGCAGTGCAGCCATTGGCTTGCGGAAGAGAGGACGGGCCAGGTGGCGGGGAGGAGGGGCATAGGAGGATCCTAGGCGGGTGGATTTGGCAATGAAGTGATGGGCCACAACGGGCACAGGGACAGGCTGGGCTGTTGCAGGCACGGGGGAGCATGACAGCACCGGCAGGAAAGCAGCCGGCTCACTGCCCCCACTAGCATGCACCACTACGGCAGATGCATGCGAGCAGTCGCGAGCAGCGAGCAGAGAAGCAGCAGGAGGAGGATCCAGGTCCGGTGCAGTGGCGGCTGCAGGAGCAAGGACAGGAAGGGGCGGGGAGGCAAGGGAGGAGGGAGGGGACGAGCTCATAGAGCCCAGTCCCACTGGGAAGAAGTCATCCGCCTCGCTGCCATGCTCTCGCATGCCCATGCCCAGACCGGCGCCGTTGCTGCTGCTCGTGGTGTTGTCTCCGCAGTCGTTGCTCTCCGAGCTGCCACTACTAGGAGAGCGAGAGGCGGAAGTAGTGAAGGGGTATTGGCCAGGCTGCTGCTGCTGCTGCTGCTGCTGCTGGTGCTTGAGGTCTGGCTGCCCGTGGTGCTGATACCCTGCACTCACTACCTCAGCCTCCTCGTCAAACTCAAACTGCTCCTCTCCCGCTGTCACTAAATCACTCTGCTCGTAACCACTCACACTGTCATCTATACCCACAAAACCCCCTGCTTCCACGCCCACGTGGACATCCGCAAACCCTGCCTCAAGACCCTCCCTTGCACCCTCTGCTTCCTTGTCCTCTCCCTCCTCCTCCTCCTCCTCCTCCTCCTCCTCCTCCTCCTCCTCCTCCTCCTCCTCCTCCTCCTCCTCCTCCTCCTCCTCCTCCTCCTCCTCCTCCTCCTCCTCCTTTTCCTCCTCCTCCTCATCTTCGTCCTCTGAGTCTGTATCACCCCACCTCGCACCTTTCTTCCACAACAGCGATTCAGGAATCACATAGCTGCCTACCTCCTCCGCCCCCTCCTCCTCTCCCTCAACACCTGCACCACCATCCCGCTCTGCCTCCCTGCCTGTCTCACTGCCCGCGTCCCTGCATCCCAACCCTTCCACACCCTCCTCATCGTCCTCATCAGACCACTCCCCTTCCTCCCCTTCCTCTCCTTCCAACACAGCGCCTATCTCTCCATCCTCCTCCCCAAACCCATCAACCCCAAATATACCCTCCTCTCCCTCACTCTCCGAAAACTCCTCATCCTCCCCCTCCCCCTCCTCTTCCTGAATTCCCCCTTCCCCGTTCCCCATCGCCCCGCTCTCCCTACACCACCCCTCCCCTTCCGCCTCCCCCTCCCCCTCCGCTTCCCCCAGCGCCCTGCGCACGCGCTTCATCTCCCCCAGCGCCTCCGCGCACACCAGCTCCAGATCACTCGGCTGCTCCTCCAGTCCGCGCACCTCGCGGCTCATCATGGCGCCTATCCCCGCGAGCGTCATGCCCGCGGCGGCGGCGCGCTGCAGCAGCGTGGTGGCGATCACGAGCACGCGCAGGCACCCCTCGCGCAGCAGCGGGAGGTGCGCGCGCAGGAGGGAAACGTCCCGCTCCGCGTCCAGCGCCGCTATGTACTCCAGCTCATCGGGGGAGAAGGGCAGCGACGCCTGCACACAGGGGGGGAAAGGGGCAGGGGGGAAATGGTGGCGAGGGGAAAGAAGGGGGTGTGGGGAGGAGGGGAGGGGGCGAGAGAGGAACGGAAGGGGGGGGGTTGGAAGGGGGAAAGGGAGCGAGGGGGAACGGGAAAGGCAGAGAAGAAGGGGAAGGGAGAGGGGAGAGTCGGTTATAGAAAGGGTAAGAAAGCGTTACAATGGAAGCATGCTGTACCAGCACACGACGGGGCGATGCAGGCAGAGATATGGTGGTTCCGTAGGCAGCAAAAGACACACGGTGTGGCGAGCGGGTAGTGACGAGAGCACAAGGGGTGCGATCCGCACCACCCCTCAAACAGCAAAACCCCAAAGCCCTCCCCTCCCAAACCCATCCCACGCACCCCGTCCCCCCATCCCCCCTCCCCCTCCCCTTTCCCTTCCCCTTTCCCTTCCCCCTGCCCTCTCCCCTCTCCCCAGCCCCCCCCGCTTGCATGCACCTGCGGCCAGTGCAGCCATTCGAAGTAGGCGGGTTCGAGGGATTCGGGCAGGCAGAAGCCGTGGTCGATGGGCACCAGGTGCACCGCCTCGTCCACCCGCAGCTGCGGGTCGCTCTGCCGCCACTCCCGCTCCTCCACGCTCAACTGCCGCACCAAGATGTTGCCTGCCGGGGGGGAACGGGGGGAACAGTGGACGGGGGAAGGGGGCACGGGGACGAGGACGGGGAAAGGGGGAAGCGGGAAGGTGATGTGAGGTTCGGGGGATGGGGGCGTGAGGGTGTGAGGGGTGAGAGGTGTGAGAGGTTTGGGAAAAGGTTGTGGGGCGAGGGTGGGAGCGGGAAAGGAGAGCGGCAGGGGGATGGTTGTGAGAAGGGATATGCAGCATCGGGAGGAGAGGCAGTTGAAGACGAGGGGTTTATGCAAACGCAAAGTCAGTAGCAAGAGGTAGGGGGAACCCGCACAGTCTTCGCATGGGGAGGAGAGGCACGCGGCGAGCACGCACCAGAGTGTCGATCCGTGTTGAACATGCGGATATCGAGGATGCCTATACGGTGAACAGCAGCCACTGGGAACCGGGACGTCCCATGCTCGCTAGCATCGAAATCGTGTGGCTCAAACCGCTGCAACGAGCACAATCGACGGCCCCCGTTTCCGCCGCTTCCGCCATCCCCCCAATCCCCTCCACCGCCCCGCCCACCCGCCACAGCGGCAGCTGCAGCAGACGCCGCGGCGCCACTCGCGCCAACGCCGAACGAGAACGCACTGGACAGCCCGCCCGCATTCCCCGACACGCGCGGCGTCATCGTAGGCCCCGCGGGCGCAACATTCACGTGAAACGCGGGGTGCGTGGCGAGCACGAGCGCCGTCGCGGGCACCCCCGCGAACCCCTCGTGGTCCAGCAGGAACGCCGCGACCTCGCGCAGCCCCGCCTCCCCCACGCGGATGCTGCGCTTCAGCCCCGGCTGCCCCAGCGCGCGTCCCACGTATCCGTTGGGGTTGTTGGGCGCGAGCGGCTCCTCGTCCGTGGGTTTCACGATCGCCACGTTGCGCTGCGCCGCGTCGCGAAAGATGTACGCGCCGCCCAGCCCCCCCGACGCGCGCACGGGCTGCGCGCCCGCGCGCAACCCGTCCTGCACTGCGCCCACGAGATGCAGCACTGGGGGGGGCACCGCGGCGGTGGGCGCAACGCAGGCGGCAGACGCGGGCGAGGCGAGGCCGTCAGTGGGTGGGGCGGGAGACACGAGGCTGCGAGGCCACGCAAGGCCGAGAGACACGTTCTCCGCAAGCCAGACGTCTTCTAACGCGGATAGAGTGGAGACGAACTGCTGCTCTGCAGCCAAGTCCAAGGGCACAGTCTGAGTAACAGTGCATGACTCTTCAGGCACGACGATCGTAGCTGCTTCAGACGCGCATTCTGCTTCAGGCGCACACTCTGGTTCAACCGCTGCTTGCGCAGGTGCGGCGATCTCTGCTTCTAACTCATCCACCACCGTCGCTTTCGCTGTTTCTGCTACAGCTATTGACACTGCGATGACTTCTTCCTTCTCCTCCAGCAGCAAGTCCGTTGCCTCTCCCGCTACAGCCGAGTCTGAAGCATCGCTCGCTGCCGCCTCCGCCTCCGCCACCCTGCTCAGCTTGCTGCGGCCCCATACAAGGCCGTCGGCCTCGGCCTGCCACTGCTGCTCCGCACCCCGCACCTCCTTGCTCAGATGCACGCTCGCACGCGGAAGGAACGGCGGGGCACACGGCAGGGCAGACTGCGACGGAACCGCCTGTGTCGCCGCCACGGGATCGACACGCGCTGCGTTATTTCCCGGCACGGCCGCGGCTGCCGCAGGTGGGTTTGGGAACCCAGAGCTGAACCTGGACGGCAGGCTGGAAGCCAGAACCCCAACGCTCGCGGCGGAAGGAAACCCACCCAAGGCAGACGAGGAAGGAACGTGAGACGCACCCGCAGGGGATGCGGTAGCTGCGGCAGACGCAAGCGACGGCGCTGACGCGGCCCTTCCGGCGGCGACGACGGCGGCTGCGGCGGACTTTAGCGAGTGTGAGGAGGTATAAATGGAGGGGAGCGGCGGGAGAGTGGTGGGGGAGGACGTGTGGAGGAAGGGGAAGCAGGGGCTACTGCCCGTGCGGGAGAAGTAGCTCCCCATGCTGCTGCCCAGACTGCCCGCCACTACGCCGCCCGCAGCCGCCGCTGCGTCCGCCTTGCTGCTGCGCGACACGGTGCCGCCGCGCGTGTTGAGGCGGCAGAAGTTCCACCCGAGCCCGAACGAGATCTTAGGCGCTGACGTCGGGAAACAGACCTTCAGCTCCTTCCCCCGCACCTCATCCTCCTCCGCCTCCTCATACCCGTCATCCTCCGCCCCCGCCGCCTGCGTTCCATCCTCCGCCGCGTCTGCCCCTGCTTCCCCTTCCGCTTTCTCCAAATCATCCTCCTCCTCATTTAGTTGCGCGAACACGTGCGACCCCACTCCCATCGAGTCGAATTCCGGGCGACCACCTAACGACTCCGATACCAGTGCGGCTAGACCGGCGGCAACAGCCCCGCCACTCTCACGACTTGAGGATCTGTCCAACCGAAAGCTACCGCTGGACCTACCGGAAAACCCCACCACTCTCGCCATCCCCGCCTCGTCTTCCTCCGCTGCCGCTGCGCCAGGGCCAGCAGCTGCTGACGCTGCTGCCGCCGCCGCAGCGGCCGTGGCGGCAGCTGCAGCCGCAGCGGCAGCGGAAGGGAGGAACCACGTGTCTCGAGCCGAGGCTGCCACGGCGGCAGTGACAGCGGCGGGTGTGACAACACGAGAGCTGGACGGCGCCGCGGCAGCAGATGTGATTGGCCAATCACCACGGCCCGCAGCAGCGGAACTGGCACCAGCGACAACACGAGGGTCAGGCACGGCGAACCCTCGGGTGGTGGTGAACGATCGCCTTGCTTGTGCCGCTGGCGTGGGGGGCGGCGGCGGAGGCGGGTGGTTCATATCCAATGCCGTTCCTGTTTCTGCCGCTGCTGCCGCAGATACTGCTGCCGGCATGACGAAACCGCTATTAGTCGTTGCCGTGATCCCTCCCGTGTCCCTCCCCGTTCCCATGGCTACGTCCCTCCTCCCCGCACTTGCCGCTGCCGCGGATGCTCTTCCCATTGCGTCAGACAAAGACGAGCGGCGGGAGGGCAGCGAGGGCGCAGGGAAGGAAGCCGCGGGGGGCGCAGTGGTCGCGGGCGTGGGCGGCGGGGGAGGCGGCGGCAGATCTTCGTCCGACGACAGTGGCGGAATCTTGGGCGATGCGCGTTGGCGCACGTCCATGGCGGGAACAATCACTCCCCCGCCGAAGCCCCCGAAGCCCACTGACCGCGGCATCCCGCCTCGACCGCTCTCGCTTGGGTCCCCCGTCCCTGCCGTAGCTCCTGCCGTCTCTTCCCTCTCTCCTGTCGCCACCGTCAGTGCGGTGTCGCTCACGAGCACGTGCGTGCGCCGCTTGTTTGACGCGGCAAGATACTCGAGACGAACACGATATTAAACTCGATGATGCTCTGGGAAGTGGACGGCACAAGAGGTGGTCAACGGCGATAGGCTGCCAGATAGCTTGGCTAGAGTCGACAAGCGGCGTCAATGAAGATTCGTTTTGTGAGAGCAGATTGGGAACGCCGGTGTAGACGAGCCAGTGACAAGGATTTGGTCACGATCTTAAAATCCGCCCTTTGGGAACACGAAGCGTTCTTGCGATAACTTTTGTGCGTCCCCGCTCGTGTTGCTGCTGGTGTCAGCGATGCTACAGATAACAGGATACCTGAAACTCCTGATGAGCCGTGAGAAGCGTCGGCCTCTGGCTTTGCGCGACTGATTTTCTCGTGTCTGTTGCTGAATCTTGCAATGAGCACCCGGCGATGACCATCGCAGGCCGATAGCCTAAGGCGTGGAATGGGGTAGTGAAGAGAGAGGAAACGTGTGAATTAAACCCCAGAAGAAGAAAAAAAATACATTACCTGAAAAGTGGATCATACCACGAGAGCGACTTATTAATTTCATCGCACATATGACCATGCGCGAGTCATGATCGTGACAGGGGCATGGAAACCCTAATACGAGGTGCAAAAGCAGCCAATACTTCCGCGATCTGACGGCCATGCCCATAAGCCGAGACCGTGTTCGTACCAGCATTCGTCGCGTGCACGCCACCGGATGCCTCGGCGATTGTTCCTCACAGCGTGGCGACTGCCTCCATTGCAGCCAAGCCAGCCATCGTCGCGGCCAGCGCGCACATTCCGTCTACGGCAACAGGCCGTAAGACAGCAATTCTCTGCTGAATGCATCCCCTCGCCTAACGCCTACAGCCCGCGAAGCCTTGCGTTATGAACGCCATGATTGCGATAAATTTGTAGAGTAACAGAGGGCCGTAAGATAAGCAGTGTTGGTTGTAGGAGGGATGCACGGAACGGAAGGTAAGAGTGGGGGAGGGTAGACTATGGACAGATCTGGTGGAAGGACAGAAGTGGACTAGAGGGGAAGAACTTTGGGCAAGGGTTTGCGCGAGGCAACAGTGGGCCGTCGGGTCTTGCTTACTCTGGGATCGTCGTAACCTGATAACGTGAGCTTACGCTTTCGCCAGTACTGCACGACATGTATGTGCCCTCACGCTTCGTCCACCTCGCAGTAGTTCTTCGCGAATGGATGGTGGGAATGCGGATTCTGTGGTGCGTTGTGTGTGGGGGATGGGGACGGTGAGCCCCATGCTGTCACAGCGACGGCGGCAATTACGCTGGAATGACGCGGATCTGAGGGAGCGGCAGTGCGAATGGTGAGTGTCAGGTACTCTGCAGCCATGCAAATCTAGCCCCATCGGCGCGCTCGCTCATACAGCTGGCTGCGTGGCAAAACACAGTGCAGCTACCGCTGACCGCATACAACCGATATGAGCTTCTGGCATCGTGTAGAGATATTGTTACAATTATCACTTGATATTTCTCGGCAATGCCAGAGTTTTTCTTATGCATTACTCAAAATATCTCTGATAAACGTCATTTACCCTTAATGAATTTATTAACCCATTGTATTCAAGAAATATGCTATTGAAATGAGAACATATGGCTTGAATTGTAAGATTGAAATAGGAAATACTGTGCAAATAATTGGTTTTTGCAGAAATAGCATGCTTTCAGCGTCTTGAGAAAAGAATGGCTCGTCTGTGAGATGTGGAAAGTTTAACCTTATGCTAGGTCTGTTGTATCGAGCTTGTTCCCCAACTGGAGCGTCGTTTAGTCGCTCCGGAATTTGAAAACGTGGCGCGTCCTACTAGCACCCTTGGGAATGCCCTAGCTGGCACTTGGTGCTGCTGCCACGCCATCCTGCACACTCTCCCACTCCCCATTCAAACTCGCACCAACACACTCGCATAGTAGACACCGAGCACCAGGAAGCAAGCATTATTCCACTAGACGGGCCTTCTGATCTGGCGATCGGGCGATCCTTCGAGCTGTCCGGCAAACTCCAGCACCTCTTAGACCGGCTAGGTTGTCAATCCGTCAACGATGAGCCTGCCGTTGGCCATGTCAGTCACGCCGCATTCTCAAACCTACACATCCGTGCTTGCCGCTCTCGACCTGCCATGTCAACACCGTGTCGGCAACACGAGGCCGCATCCACGCTTCGAGCAGCGCGCTTCGCTAGTTACGCTGACGCAGCACGGCCAAGCCGTGTCTCGCCGTCACCGCGCCGCGGGTTATCATTTGAGTAGTTCAGCTGTACTCGACAACAGGCAGCCGCAGCTACAATTTTTTTTACGCTCGTCGAAGATATCGAGAGTTTCCCGCCGCGCGCCGAGCCGTGCAGTGCGTTGCGCTGCGAATTCGTTACAGGGCGACGCGTTAAGCGGCGATACAGGTGCGGTGAGGGAGGAAGGCGCGGATGTGGTAGCCGGCGCGACAGTGATAGCCGCGACACAGGCAGGCAGCGAAGAGGCGAGGGGAGAAGCGGTGGAGGGGCAAGGCGCGGAGAAACAGGAGGGGCCGCGGCTGGCGTGTCCTGTGTGTCTGCGGCCTCTGGATGTGTCGTTCAGGAGCAAGCAACGCTCCTTCTCCATGTGCGTGATGCTCGCTGCTCGCTGCTCTCTGCTCGCTGCTCGCTGCTCTCTGCTCGCTGCTCTCTGCTCTCTGCTCGCTGCTCGCTGCTCTCTGCTCTCTGCTCTCTGCTCGCTGCTCTCTGCTCTCTGCTCGCTGCTCTCTGCTCTCTCCTCTCTGCTCGCTTCTCTCTGCCTCCCTGCCACACACACGGCATTCCTTCTTCGCCTTTTGATGTTACAAACCCTTATTCCCTGCTCTCTCCCTCGTCACCTCCCATCCTCACCTCTCCTGCGGTCTCTTCTCCACCCATGCTCCCCCCACCACCAACCATACTCCTTCTCGCCTCCGCTTACCCCACACTCTCTGCCCCACCTTTCACCATTTCTCCTCACCCCACTCCCACCTTCTCCCCTCAATCCTCGCCCGCTCCAATCCATTCTTCTCCCTCCACCCACAGGCAGTCAGCGCCATCGGCGCGCCTGCAGTGCGCGCCATGCCGGCGCACATACACAGCGCGCGCGGGATTCGCGGACCTAGTGCTCACTGCGGGGGTCACGCAGTACATCGAGCCGCCCCTGCCCTCTCGCTCCGAGACCTTCAAGTGAGCGCCAGTGGGCGGTTGCAGGGAGAGGAGGCGATGGGTGAAAGAGTGGGGTGAAACAGTACAGTGGGGTGAAAGAGTGGGGTGAAACAGTGGGGTGAAAGAGTGGGGTGAAACAGTGGGGTGAAACAATGGGGTGAAACAGTGGGATGAAACAGTGGGGTGAAACAGTAGGGTGAAACGGTAGGGTGAAACAGTGGGGTGAAACAGTAGGGTGAAACAGTGGGGTGAAACAGTGGGGTGAAACAGTAGGGTGAAACAGTGGGGTGAAACAGTGGGGTGAAACAATGGGGTGAAACAGTGGGGTGAAACAGTAGGGTGAAACAGTGGGGTGAAACAGTAGGGTGAAACAGTGGGGTGAAACAGTAGGGTGAAACAGTGGGGTGAAACAGTGGGGTGAAACAGTAGGGTGAAACAGTGGGGTGAAACAGTAGGGTGAAACAGTGGGGTGAAACAGTGGGGTGAAACAGTAGGGTGAAACAGTGGGGTGAAACAGTGGGGTGAAACAGTAGGGTGAAACAGTGGGGTGAAACAGTGGGGTGAAACAGTGGGGTGAAACAGTAGGGCGAAACAGTAGGTTGAAACAGTGGGGTGAAACAGTGGGGTGAAACAGTAGGGTGAAACAGTGGGGTGAAACAGTGGGGTGAAACAGTAGGGTGAAACAGTGGGGTGAAACAGTAGGGTGAAACAGTGGGGTGAAACAGTGGGGTGAAACAGTAGGGTGAAACAGTGGGGTGAAACAGTGGGGTGAAACAGTGGGGTGAAACAGTAGGGTGAAACAGTGGGGTGAAACAGTAGGGTGAAACAGTGGGGTGATAGATTGTGGGGACGGTTACTCGCGGCTCCATGCCCACTGCCTCACACTCACCTTGTCTTGTCATTCCCTCCATCCCTTGCCCACCATCCTCCATCATCATCGTCACCATCACCATGACCATCCCCCCCTTCCTTCCAGGAACCCCCTGGTGTCCTTCGCGTATGAGCGCGGGTGGAGGCAGAGCTTCGCTGGCTTTGGCTTCCCGGGGCCTGATGAGGAGGTCCGTGGGGGAACGAGGGGAGTGTGCTGTTGGAGGTATGGGATGGATAGGGGGAAGGGGGGGAGTGGGGAGGGGGGGCAGGGGAAGTTGGAGGAATGGAGGAGGTTTTGTCGGGGAGAGGTTTTCCCGGTTTCCCGGTTTCCCGGTATCCTGGTTTCCCGGTTTCCCGGTATCCCGGTTTCCCGGTCGCCCGGTTTCCCGGTATTCCGGTTTCCCGGTTTCCCGGTTTTCCGGTTTCTAGGTTCCCGGTTTCCCGGTATCCTGGTATCCCGGTTTCCGGGTATCCCGGTTTCCGGGTATCCCGGTTTCCTGGTATCCCAGTTTCCCGGTATCCCGGTTTCCCGGTTTCCCGGTTTTCCGGTGTCCCAGTTTCCTGGTTTCCCGGTATCCTGGTATCCCGGTATCCGGGTATCCCGGTTTCCCGGTATCCCGGTTTCCCGGTTTCCCGGTTTCCCGGTTTCCCGGTATTCCGGTTTTCCGGTGTCCCGGTTTCCCGGTTTCCCGGTTTCCCGGTACCCCCCCTCCCCCCTCCCTACGTTGGCAGATACGCGTCCCAGGGTATAATACGCTAGCGTATTATACGCTGGGTATATACGCGGTACGCCAGGGCTGGCGTACTGGTGATACGCAAAAATACGCTGGGCGGGCAGGTAAAACTTTTTTCCCGGGCAGGGCTAAAAAAACCTGTTTCAGGGGGGGGGATTGTTTTCCAAGAACACAAGTCATAATTTAAATTTCATAAATATCCAGAAATACATATTTGGGGCTACTTCTCCCCATACATCCCCACCCCACCCCACCCTCTAGCTAGCTTCCCCACAACCGATTTCTTTGCGGGGCTTTTCCACCACCACACCTTCCCCATACTCATCCGCCAGCACTGCATCCTCTCCTTCCTCCCCCAGCATGTCATCCTCCTCCTCATCCATGTTATAGCCGGGGGGGATAGGGGCATCCGGGATGTTACCGGGCACAACCGTGCTGCCCCCATCCTTCTTGTACCAATTGCGCACAACGTTGAAATTGCGCGCAATGTAGACGGACCCGAGCCGGTTGCGACGGGCGGTGTGGACGCCTTCCCACTGCGCCCAGCCACGCTCGCATGGGGAAGCCGAGACGGGCTGAGTGAGCACCCGGCATGCGAGGGCGGCAAGCTCAGGATACTCGGTGCTGTGCCACGACCACCACTGCACCATGCTCATCTCTTCACTGCCTCCCTTGCAGAAATGGCGCCCGGCTTGCCAAAGCTGCCCTCCATGTTGATGTAGGCCAGCAATGCCTCCTGCAGCACAAGGGAGGCGCGGCGAGGGGCGCCATCCTTGCCACGCTTGAAGGTCTTGTTGTCATAGTGGCGCTCGATGTAGTCCTTGAACACCCGCGTGCACTCCACATCGTTCCTGAAAATTCCCTCTTCCTGGTTGGCCGGATTCAGGATCTGGCCAACCACATGCATGGGGCAGGCAAGGGAGTTGTCCCACCTGTCCTTCACAATCTTGGTGATGTCTGCCCTCTCTGTCCGAGTCAAGAAGTCACTTGAAGCGTCGAGCTTGTCATTGATGTCCTCGGTAAGCTGTAGCATGATGTCATACATCTTATCCATCATGCCTTTCGCGGAAGAGTCCGTGGCCCGCATGGCCTTGAATGGCACCGCCATGAGAGAGGTAAAGAACTCCGTCACCCCCCACCACTCCTCATCCATCACAGCAGCCCTGAATTTCTCAGCTGCTGTCTTCCTATCCTTGTCCGCCGCTGCCCACACCTTCCACTCGTCACTGAGCACCATCGCCGCCAGCCCACTCCTCACCTCACATAGCCGGGCCATGGCTATGTATTGTGTCCCGAACCTGGTTCCCGCAGGCTTGAGCACCTGCTTCCCCCCCACTTTTTTCATATAGGCACGGGTAAAGTGGTGGTTGCGCACGAAGGTAATCATCTCCCCTCCTTTCTCCACAAGCCCCTTCGCCCATCCCATTTTGCCCATATCTTCCATCATCAGGTCCAGGACATGCGTGGCACATGGCACATGCTCAATGTGCGGCCATGTGCTCGCAATCTTCTTGGCGGCCGATGCATAGTTGCTGCCGCCATCGGTGCAGACCGCCACCACATTCTCCGGCCCCACCTTATCAATGACGGGGCGGAGAAGGCTGGCGATGTACCCCCCGGTCTTCGACTCCATGTTGCAGTCCACCGCCTGCTCGAAAACTGCGCCGGAGTCGTTGACAAGGAGCACGTTGGCCTGCGGGCGGCCACAACGGTCGGTCATCATGTCCGACGACACCGTTACCCCGTCCCGCTTCCAGCTCGCGGCAACGGGGGCGAGCGTGACCTCCATTTTCTGCCGCACCTTCTTCAAGCCTGCCCCTCCAATGTAGCGCCTCTTAGGAGGGACGTACCCAGGTCCAGCGCGCGCAATGCACTGGACTGCGTAGCGGAAGACCGGATCGTCCGCAATGCGCTCCGGAAGTTTCAGCGCCGCGAACAGAAGGCAAAGCGCGTTATCCGCGTCCTCCTTGGCGCAAGTCGCCTCATTGCCAAAGAAATCCGTAATTTTGCTCTTTTTCTCCGGGTTTCCACTGACAGCATCAAGCGCGGAGTGAATTGCAGCAGCGGCCGCCCCTCGCTTCAAGTCCTGCTGTTCCGCCTTGGTCTCGTACATGCCACGGACTTCATCGCGGACTGCCGTGGGCGCGTCCTTGCATAACGCCACAGCGCGCTTCTCCTGCCCTTTCCATGTCACGAGATGGATTGCACAGCGGTTTGTTCCGCCCTCGAACTTCTTGCCACAGAAGTTGCAGAGCTTGGGGTTGCCTTTGGTGTGAAACGGAATGAGGAAATGTTTCAGAATGGGGTGAGATAGTCCAGCCTCAACAGGATCCGTGTTGACGGTAGTAGAGCCATGGACAGAGGCTGGATTGTTGTTCGTCGAAGTACTAGGAGCTGAGCCCGACGCCATGGCGCACTACGTAAGTCTAACTAATGAAGAAGAGTGGAGAAATGCGGGAAGGAAATGGAAGAGCATTTGCGCAACGTCGACCTATACGTGCAAACGATGGAAGAACATTTGAAGGGGGTGGTTGGGATTGAGAGGTTGGGTGGGGTGATGTGTGGTTGAGGGGGTGGGAAAGTTTGGATTTTGAAATTCGAAGTTCAGAAGTGGGGTTGGGCACATGAGCGAAGTCGCGGTAACACTTCGCGACTTCGCACATCGTCGCGAAGTTTCTCAATTTCGGAATTTTTTTTTCGCCGGGCTGCCCGGCCGTATTTTCGCGAATTCAGAGCGTATCAGCGTATCACGCATATACGCTAGCGAATATTCGTGATACGCCAGCCTTTCAAGAGCGTATCTGCCAACGTAGCCCCCTCCCCCCTCCCCCCTTCCCCCTCCCCCCTCTCCCCTCACCCCTCACCCCTCGGCATTTCCCACATCGCAACTTCTCCCCTCTCTCTTCCCCCTCCACACCACCGCGCAGTTCCTGATGGCACAGCGGCTGTCTCACAAGCAGAAGGGCGGGCTGCCCCTCGCCCCTCACCCCACACTGCTCGCCCTTTGCCCCTCGACTTTCCCACATTGCAAACCCCCCCTCCCCCATCCCCACTCCCCCCGGCAAACTCCTGATGGCGCAGCGGCTGTTCCACGAGCAGAAGGGCGGGCTGCTCGTGGACCTCTCGTGTCGACTCAAAGGTCACCGAGTTTCTTAAAACCTTCCTCCTTGCAAACCCCCCCCACTCCCCCTGCCAGTTCCTGATGGCGCAGCGGCTGTTCCACGAGCAGAAGGGCGGGCTGCTCGTGGACCTCTCGTGTCGACTCAAAGGTCACCGAGTTTCTTAACACCTTCCTCTTTGCAACCCCCCCCCACTCCCCCTGCCAGTTCCTGATGGCGCAGCGGCTGTTCCACGAGCAGAAGGGCGGGCTGCTCGTGGACCTCTCGTGTCGACTCAAAGGTCACCGAGTTTCTTAACACCTTCCTCCTTGCAAACCCCCCCCACTCCCCCTGCCAGTTCCTGATGGCGCAGCGGCTGTTCCACGAGCAGAAGGGCGGGCTCCTCGTGGACCTCTCGTGTGGCTCGGGCCTCTTCACCCGCCGCTTTGCTGCCAGCCAGGACTGGCGCCACGTGGCAGCTGCTGACCTGTCGCCCGCCATGCTGGAGCAGACTGCTCAGTACATTCGAGATGACCCGCTGCTGCGGGAGCAGCAGAGGTGAGCGCTCTGGGCGAGGGGGCGGGCGAGGGGGAGGGTGTTGGAGAAGTGGGAGGGGGAAAGGGCGAGGAGAGCAGAGGTGGCATTCGAGGTGGTGGAGTGAGACGTGATTGAGGCGTGGCATGGCATGTCAGGATGCTGCTGCCGGTGTTGTGCTGAGACACACTGATGCAAGCAACGCTGCACTGGAACAGCTGCAGTCACAGCAAGGCCTCCACCCGTTCACGCTCATACGCTGCACCTCACGCTAATACGCTGCACCGCCCGCTCATACGCTGCACCTCACGCTAATACGCTGCACCGCCCGCTCATACGCTGCACCTCACGCTAATACGCTGCACCGCCCGCTCATACGCTGCACCTCACGCTAATACGCTGCACCGCCCGCTCATACGCTGCACCTCACGCTAATACGCTGCACCGCCCGCTCATACGCTGCACCTCACTCTAATACGCTGCACCGCCCGCTCATACGCTGCACCTCACTCTAATACGCTGCACCGCCCGCTCATACGCTGCGCCTCACACTAATTCGCTGCACCGCCCGCTCATACGCTGCATCTCACGCTAATACGCTGCACCGTCCGCTCATACGCTGCACCTCACGCTAATACGCTGCACCGCCCGCTCATACGCTGCACCTCACGCTAATACTCTGCACCGCCCGCTCATACGCAGCACCTCACGCTCATATGCTGCACCGCCCACTCATACGCTGCACCGCCCGCTCATACGCTGCACCGCACACTGTACCATAACCCACACTACTCCCGCCCACTCTCATCATTCCCCCTCTCCTCCATCTCCCGGCTTCTCTCTCTCTCTCTCTCTGCCTCGCCCAACAACCCTCCCCCCATCACCAGCGCCATATCGCTACTGAGAGTAGATGTATCGCGCCTGCCCTTCCCATCTGCGTCAGTGGACGCCATTCATGCCGGCGCCGCCCTGCACTGCTGGCCCTCGCCCTCTCTCGCGGTGAGTCCTCTCTCATGCTAACCTCTTGCTTGCAGTGAACCCTTTCTCTTGTTGATCCCCCCACTTGTTCGTCCCTTCCCTTCTCTTCAGCAACCCCCACGTCCCTTCTCGAATGCCTCACCCGGCCTCGACACAGCCCTTTTCCCTCGGCACCTTTTCCCTTCCGCTACACAACGTTGAGCCCTCCGTGACGCCGTGCCTCCCCTGCTGGTGTCCCTGTCCTGCTCCTTGTGTGTGTGTGCATAGATGGCGGAGATCAGCCGTGTGTTGAGGCCGGGGGGCAGGTTCGTGGCCACCACGTTTCTGCTGCCCAAGGCGCCCATCGCCGACGAGCTCTTCAAGCCCCTGCGCAAGGTGCGGGTTGCTGCTGCTGCTGCTGCTGCTGCTGCTGCTGCTGAGCTGCCTCCGCTGGGGTGGTGGTGCCATGCATGCATGCATGTCTGCACGCTCCCGTACACGCACAACATGTTCCCACATGCACACACACACACGCATGCCATGTACTCGCAGCAGCGCCGGCCTTTCCTGACTCTACAGCACCCAGTCCTCTTCCCATCCCCTTCGTCTTCTGTAGGTCCTTACAACCAGTCATTACACTCCTCCTTCAGTCATCCCCCCCGCACTCTGCCTTCACCATTCCTAAGCGTACTCACCATCCCCCACCGTTGACTGTAATTGTTCAGCCTGCAGCACCTGCTGCTCATCTGGCAATCCTCCTGGGGTCACCCTAAAGCTTCTCCTTAGAGACAAAAGGGAAACAAATACAACCGCATGGGGCAACTGCGTCTGGGACAACTACACACCCACTCAACATCCCCTACATGTCTCCCTTCCCTTGCCACGTGCCATACCCACCCTTTCCCCCTTTTCCTCTCCCCCCTCCACGTGCTGGCAGCAACTATCGGTGAGCCAGCAGCTGCCGTTCCAGTACTGGGAGCCAGAGGAGCTGGAGGAGCTCATGGGGCTGGCAGGGCTTGAGAGGACTGTTGAGTCGACTCAAAAGTCACCTCATGCTTCTCTTACCATGTGCTATAACCACCCCTCCTCACCCACCCTCTTCCCCCCTTGCCCACCCTCTCAGCAACTATCGGTGAGCCAGCAGCTGCCGTTCCGGTACTGGGAGCCAGAGGAGCTGGAGGAGCTCATGGGGCTGGCGGGGCTGGAGAACTACACGAGCGACATCCGCTCGCAGTACATCATGCTCTCCGCTCAGAAGCCCTCGCGGTGATGGCATGGAGGACAAGGAGGGCTAGGAGAGGAGGGTGACGAGGGTGAGGAGGGGCAAGGAGGAGTGGAGGGTGGTCGGGAGGGGTGGGGGAAGGGAGGGGGGAAAGTGGAGGCGGAAGGGGTGTTTGGGAGGTGTTTCGGCCACTGGGGGGTATTGTGTTAGAGCAAGGGTTGTGAGGCGCCAAAAATGGATACGGTACGAGGTGCTGAATGATTTACCGTGTTGGTATGGTAGTTAGAAAAAGACATCTTTCCCAAAAAAACATGCGCACGTTTACGCAAACTTTCCCAACCAGTTGTCGAGCCCAAGGGCTTCAATACAAGAGATTGCTGTAGCGTGGTTTGCCAGCGCAATGTTGTTATGACGCTCAAGTTGTTACTAAAGTCTATCTCTACCGAGTTTGCTGCAGCGAGCCGAGAAAAACTTCCATCGGCGCATCCATTAGTGCATCTGTCCGTGCACGAGTCGGTGCAAGTGGCATTAGTGCCTGCAGAGACCGGTGGGCTTCCAGCAAGGGGTCAACTGCAGAGACTTGCACAACTGTCCACTGCAACCTGTTCTGTGGTGCACAGGGCGAGGAGTCAGTGGCTGGGTGGAGGTGAACCATCTCAGGGCGGACAGCACGGGGAGAGCGAAGCACAGGGGAGAGCATAGCCAGGGATACACTTAAAGAAGCACAGATGCACGGAGGCACAGTTGGGAGGTTATTTGTCATCCTGGGCGATGGCGGATTGCATGATTGGACCTGGAAGCCTCCCACGAGCTGCAGAGGCGCCCTTGGTTTCCTGCCCTTCCACTGCCCACACTCCCATCCCCCACCCTGCCATTCCCCACCCTGCTCACCCTGCCATACCCCACCCTGCCGTACCCCACCCTGCCGAGTTTACGGCAGTACTCGTACGCCTCCGGGCCTCAGCCCGTAAGCTCCGCGCCTGGGGATGCTGATGGGACGGACTTTTATCCCTGACTCTTGGTGGCGAAGCCTAAAAAAAAGAGATGGGGAGGTAAAACGGAGAAGTGAATGATGGTGGTTGGCTGGATCGAGAAGTGAAAGGGATGATGGCTGGATGGTGAAGTCCATGGTGGGGTGGCCATGGAGGGAATCAAGGGGAGAAAGATGGTGAAAGATGGTGGTTGGCTGGATGGTGAAGTCCATGGATTGCTTGATGGTGAAGACAAGGGGGTGATGGTTGAACTTGCAGTGAATTTCTTCAAGGGGTGATGGCTGGACTTGTCTTGCAATGAGTTTGTTACGATATGAAGTTACATGAGAAGGCATTCTTGTATGTTGCAGGAGCCGATTCTACCCAGCACGAAGTCGAGGAGTCAGAAGAGTCGAAGCGACGCAGCAACCGTCTGACCAAGACCGATGCAGGTAGAAACATCTGAAGTGAAAAGAGCGGGAACAGGTTTGAAACGGGTTCCCGCGCCGCACGGTTTGAATTTGACTGCAATAAGGAAATGTACCCCTTAGAGTACATGGCTAGTCTAGGTCTTTTCGTATTCCCCTGTATTCTTATATAAACCCGATGTATGCATGCTTTTATCAACTCAGTCATTTACATTCACTCTGACCTGAGATTCAAACTTCCGCTGCAACACTACTCTGCGATCAACCCTGAGCGATCCTTCGCTAAGTCCCACTTGGGATTGTTACATGGTATGAGAGCTACTCAGGGATTCTTCGTTCTTTCACTTCCGTGAAATTCGCCGAACCAAGATCTGGCGAGCGGCACACGCTCCAAGACCAAGATGGCCGGAGAATCCGGAGGCCAAGCAAATCTAACGGCCGAAGGGCAAACCAACCCGGCTGCAACAAATGAGGCGACAACCACGATCGGCACTGTCGCACTCGAGCAGTTATTCGCTCGGCTTTCAACTATGGAGAAAGAACTCCAAAACTTGCGCAAAGGCGATGCGGGAACCTCTTCCCAACCAGCTCAACCTGGACAACCGGCTACAAAAAGCCGTGATACCGCCGCGCACACCTTCTCTCTCGACACAGACAAATCAATAACAACTGCCCCCCGTCCAAGTGATGAAGTCATTAACTCTGCGCAAGCACGCTTTCTCAGCGTTTCAAAAATCAAGACTACCGCCGCATTCGACAACATGGATTTCTACACATGGAGTTTTGAGCTTGAGCTCCTCCTACAGACAGCGCAGATCTACCACTACTTCGACGGAACCTATCCAAGACCGGTGGATGATACCGACGACGTCAGGACTCAATACTACAGCGAGTCCCTCATGGCGTATAGTGTGCTGCTACGCAACATGATGCCTGCCGAGCAACTAAGCATCCGCTCCTACAAAGAGAGCGCCGCTCCAGCCTTGGAAGCCTGGAAGCACCTTGTTGAGGTCTATCAACCGAAGGATTCGGTTACCGCCAGCAGGCTCCTGCAGCAACTCATGGAGACAAAGATGGGGCACGGGGAGAAAGCGAATTCTTACATTAACCGCTGTCGCAACATCCGTGACCAGATCACGAAGCATGGGAGCGCAATCTCGGAAGAGATCTTTGTTAACATAGTCCTTCAAGGACTTGGGCCAGAGTGGAAGCCCTGTAAAGCGCTACTCCGACAGCGAGGGATTAACTCAGAAGCCGCGCTATGCGCCGCACTCGTGACTGAACAGCAGGATATGGACTCGAGCAGAACAAGCTCCGCGCCGCGCCGAGAGCGCCTCGCCTTCTACGCAGACAACCGTGAAGAGCGACGACAACCAAGGCACCATTATTGCAAAATATGCAAAGTCTTCGGACACTCAACGGATCGATGCAAATCCCGATCCAACTATCGCCACCCAAATTCCACTCACCACAACAACTGGGTCGGCCGACAAGATACTCGTCATCCTCAGTCTCAGCATCAGACACCTCGTCCTCCTGCACAACACCAACATTAGCAAACTCAAGGACCTCAATCAGGAGCTCCTAGAAATATCATCGCAAATATGGCGACGCGCCGACGTCGCACTGCTGAACCTGACGAAGAGAACGAGATCTAAGGAAGACTCCTTGAGCCAGAAGAGGGTTGGAATAATCCCCTCACTGAAAATCACTACTACCTGTATGACGAGGACGAGCAGGATTGGAATCAGCCAATCACATTGCGGGAAAGCCCGCCACACGACAACCAACAATACGTACCGGTGGGATGGAAGGAAGACGAAGACCCCTTCCTCCACAAGCGCTACTAGGCAACCTTGGTGACTCCGCGACTGGCGCTACTCCTGTGCAGAAACAACACTGACAACTACAACACCAGGTACCTGGACAGCTGCTGCGGACAACACATGGTGGGATCCACGCGATACGTCTCAAACCTGAGTCGCGCTCCCGCAACTTACGTCACCGTCGCCAACAACGAGCAGCTGCGCGCCAATGCGCAAGGCATCGTGGTCCTGCAAGCACGAGACAGCAACACACACATTTCGTTCAACGACGTACTCTACGTCCCAAACCTTCGTTTTAACCTCCTCTCAGCAGGACAACTCCGCGACTGCGGCGTCATACTCACCACGGATCTAGCCACACGCGACCTCATCCTCACCTACGCTCCTCCTGACACGCCTCCCGAATCGTTCAAATTCCTTGGACGAGCCCGCTCAATCAATGGGATCTATGTCCTAGACTTCGACGTACCTTCCTGCCAAGCATCATCCGACAAGCTCGTGGACCTCGTCCCTCTCGAGTTTGCCTACATGAGCAAGGAAGCATGGGAGCACCCAGACGGACGACCATGGGTTCGCCGCAGCCCTCATCCCCGCGAGATCAACCTGCGAGAGCCAGACATCAATGGTCTCTGCACCACCTGTCACACACCCACGGCGAGCCGCACAGAGCAAGTCGAAAAGGAGTACGCGGCAATCCAGGAAGCTGAGAGTGCCGAGGCAGAACCAACAGGCATGTTTGTACAAGAAATCGCTGTGTCATCTTACCGCATCTTCGGCGAACCAAAAGATGACTCCGAACATCAGCAAGCGGAGCGAACAGCACCATACTCCGAAAACCTCCGGTTCGTCCTAGAAGCTAACACCACCACCCTCGACGAAGAAGGACGACCGCGCCCGTACACTCGCGAAGTCTACCCCGCGAGATTGACCCAGATTGGAAGGACCCTGACGCAAAAGGGGAGCTGAGCGTCAAGGAAGAACAAGACAAGGCCCGGGCAGAAAAGAAACAAAAGCTGTATGAGGAGCGGGTCGCGGCAGGATGGGACGAAGAGTCAGCACGCCGAGGCGCATGGGGAGATGAAGATTATAAGCCGGAAGAAGGCGCTACCTGGGCATCCGCCACTGGAGCATGGGGAGCCAGCGCCAGCGGCACGGTCACCACGGGAGGATGGGGAACAGCCGAACCCGACGAAGGGGAGCTCACGCAAGAAGAACTGGAGGAAGCGGAACGAGAGATGAAAGCTGAGCGCGGAGAAGAATCACCCCGCATTGTCATTCCCCTCGGACGACCCCCACGCACTCGTGAACCCCCTCACACACCTCATCGCTGGAGTGATCCTTGGTTGGAGATTGAGGAGGGGAATATACCACCAACTCCTCCGCGGGACTCACTTGGTCCAATCTCCCGCCCAGATCCGTTCGCTCGCTTCATTGAAGGCACCACGACCCCGCTCACCATCATTCCCGACCATGAATTTCTCGCCCTCTACCTCACAACGGCACCTGCAGAAGAGGAGACAACGGCAGAAGCAGAAGCAGAGGAGCCGGACAACGCAGCGGAACCAGGAGAAGAGGAAGAACTCCCACTCCAGATCCCGCAACTTACAGAAGCAGAAGTAGCAGAACACTACGCTCGCTACAAACGCACCTCCGGCATCCGCGCCGAAGATGACCTCTGGCACCAGCGACTGGGCCACCCCTCGCGCCAGACCCTTGTCAACTGCCTCCGCGCTAAAAAATTTCCGCCAGGAGCACTGCTGCGCCCCGACGGAACAGAACCGCACAACACCTCACACCCGATCACTTGCACTGTCTGCCCCACATCTGCGCTCTCCCGCAGCACCTATCCCTCTCTGGAGCCGAGCACCAACCGCTATAAGAAGCTGGAGAAAGTATACAGCGACTTTATCGTGCTCACCTTCGACGGCATCAACGGCGAGAAATATACTCTCACCTTCATCGATGCCTACTCGCGCCATGTGTGGGTCGCCAACGTCGACGCCCGCTCCAAGGCTCCGGAAGCGTTCCGCATCTTCCTCGCGCACGCGCAGCGACAGTCAGGAAGGAAGCTGATGATCTGGCAGAGTGATGGGGCCAAGGAATTTCGCAGCAACGAGCTGGAGAGTGTTCTTACCAAAAAAGGGATCAAGAATGAGATCGCTCTCCCCTATGCTCACCAACAGCAAGGCGTCGCAGAAAGGGTTAATGACACCCTCATGACAAAAGTCCGCGCCCTCATGAACCAGTCCGGCCTGCCAAAGAAGTTTTGGCCCTACGCCATGAACCACGAGGTGCGCCTGCACAACCTACTCTCCACCACCGCCAACAGGGACAACCTGTCCCCTCACATGAAGAGGACCGGCTCAAGGGGAGATCCCTCCATGCTGAGGGTCTGGGGGTGCATGGTGCAGTACCGGCCGACCTCGGCCACAATCGGCAAGTTCGTTCATCGCGCGCGCTGGGGAATTCATCTGAGACTCAGTCACGAGCACAAAGGGTGGCTCATTCTTGACATTGACAGCAAGGAGGTGGTTCCCGCGCGTGATATTCTCTTCTATGAGTGACTCACCTTGAAGCAGTGGATCGAGGACGAGCGACACAATGAGGCACGCGGCTACGTCAACAGCGGTCGCAGCTTTGCGACTACAGAAGATGAAGCGGCTGCAGCAGCACTGGACCGCGACGACACCGACGATGACATAACGACGACCCCGCACCAGGACCGTCACGGCGCCAAGCAGAACCAAGCACCACAGCGCCCGGCTACAAAAGCGGAGACGATGACGTGGTGGAAGTCTCCACCAACACAGACACCACCAATGTGTCAGGCCTTCAACTTCTCGGCCTGCACACGTCCGTCACTACCCTCGCACGGGCTGTGGAGCCAAAGAATCCTCGCCAGGCCCTAACCGGCCCCCACGCCAAGGAGTGGCGTGCAGTGATGGATGCGGAGCTAAAAGCGCTGAAGTCTCGAGAGACATGGGTCCTAGTCGATCATGCGGCAGTGAAGGGGAGGAGGGTACTCAGCGGAAAATGGGTTTTTTCGCCTGAAGACTAATGCTGACGGCACCATCGAGCGATTCAAGGCACGCTGGGTCGTACGTGGTACGATCAGCGCCACAGCATCGACTTCGACCAAACCTTCGCTCCCGTTAGTCGTCACACCTCCGTCAAAATTCTACTCGCCATTGCCGCCGTTAAGCACCTGCCACTGCGACAGATCGACATGAAGAACGCGTTTTTATACGCGTTGGTGGATGCTACCATCTTCGTGGAGCAGCCTCACACCTACGGAGAAGGGGATCCTAGGGTCTGTCAGCTGAAGAAGTCCCTCTACGGGATCAAGCAGGCGCCTCGTCTCTGGCAGCAGCATCTGCTCAAAATCCTTCTTGAGATCTGTTTCAAGCAGCTGCCGCACGACCCGGGAATGTATCATCTTCACTTCAGTGGTGATTACATCCTTCTGACAGTCTACATCGACGACCTGCTGTACACGGGCACCTGCAACAAGCTCCTTAACCAGTTTGAGGAGAACCTGGCGCAGTGCGTTGACATCACCATCAACCACAGCGTGAAGCAGTTTTTGGGGCTGAACATCACCTACGCGCCAGAAGCAATTCATCTGTCAGCCTCCAAGTACGCAGAGCAGCTGGGAGAACGCTTCAACATTTCGCCCGCACCACTCTCAACTCCGTACCGCAACCCAAGCACCAACTACAAACCGGACAACAAACCACTATCACCCGCAGGACTCCAGCTGTACCACCAGCAACTAGGTTGCCTGCTGTTCGCCTCTGTCACCTGCCGACCCGACCTTTCGTACATCGCTAGCCAACTGGCGCAGTACTCTCGCAAGCCAGTAGCTGAGAACCAGCTGGACCTGGAGCGCGCCCTGCAGTACTTCATCTCCACACCTAACATTGGGCTCTCCTACTCCACGCTGACGACGACCTCCTTCAACCTCAACGGATACGTGGACGCAGATCACGCAGCTGACCCTGCAAATCGACGGTCCCGAACCGGGTTCGTTTTTCGCATGGAACCAACTGGGCCAATCTCCTGGAACTCGCAGAAACAGGAGCTGGTTTCCCTGTCATCGGCTGAAGCAGAATACATTGCCGCGACAGCAGCAGTTCGCGAAGGCCTGTACCTGCAGGAGCTCCTACCGGAGGCGAAAATTCCAACCTCGCCTACCTTTCGCCTTCACTGCGACAACCAGAGTGCCATCAGGATCGCGAACAAGCCAGGTTTCGTGAACCGCACGAAGCACATCGCACTTCGGTACTTTTTCGTCAAGGACGAAATTGACCAGGGAAAAGTTGACCTCGCCTTCTGCCCGATCACTGAGATGGCAGCAGACTTCCTCACCAAGCGTCTGTCACGTCAGCAGTACAAGCACTGCTCTGACCTCACCGGAGTAATCAAGCGAGTCAGCTCCTCCTGCGCCCAGGAATGAAGGGGAGTGTTACGATATGAAATTACATGAGAAGGCATTCCTGTATGCTGCAGGAGCCGATTCTACCGAGTACGAAGTCGAGGAGTAAGAAGAGTCGAAGCGACGCAGCAACCGTCTGACCAAGACCGATGCAGGTAGAAACATTTGAAGTGAAAAGAGCAAGAACAGGTTTGAAACGGGTTCCCGCGCTGCACGGTTTGAATTTCACTGCAATAAGGGAATGTACCCCTTATTCCCCTGTATTCTTATATAAACCCGATGTATGCATGCTTTCATCAACTCAGTCATTTACATTCACCCTGACCTGAGATTCAAACTTTCGCTGCAACACTACTCTGCGATCAACCCTGAGCGATCCTTCGTTAAGTCCCACTTGGGATTGTAACAGAATTCTTCTAGGGGTGATGGCTGGACTTGCAGTGAATTTGTTCTGAGGTTGATGGCTGGACTATTATTGAAACTGAACCTGTCAAGACGTTGGATACACCTTGTGCGCGGTAATTTACACCCCTCGCAATGGTTCAACTGTATTTGTTCACCCGTTTTGGCGCGAGAAAGAACGCGCAAATTTGGTCAACCTGAAATGCAACACTCTAGATGTCGCTAGATTTTATTGTTCGCCGATACGCTGGGAAATTCACACTTCTGTTGTGTGAAATGCCTGCTAAAAATCTTGTACATTCTGTTAATTTCACGATCGTACTCACAGGCAAGCAACCCTTTGAACTTGCGTGTTTTGGCGAGAAGAGAGTGTACTTCGGTGCAATACCTGGTTCTGTGTTCGCCCGAGCTGGCACTGTGCTACATCGGCACTGTATGATCTTGATGGTGGGTGTATCGGAATGAAATTTCGAAGAAACTTCATCCCGATAAAGCGGGGGAGGTGGGGGGGAGGGAGGGGGGGGGGGGGGGGGGGGGGGGGGTGGGGGGCTGATTACGCACATGGGTGGTACTCGTACGAAGTTTAGGGGGTGATGGCTGGACTTGCAGCGAATTTATTCTAGGGGGTGATGGCTGGTCTTGCAATTAATATCTTCTAGGGGGTGATGGCTGGAGCAGGGCTCTGGTTAGGAGTCTGGGTGCTCTTTCACGTAAGGCACCATCTCTCAAGTATTTTTTCTATCAGTGTGTGCCACATAATGCGCTTTTTCTCGTAAGGGTTGTGGACTATCTACCTTTCCTAGTCAGAATTATGGTAAAAATCACCTTTTCTTCCTATGAAGTAGTGTTATACTAAACAATATTCCTAGGGTGTTAGTAACTACTCCTAACCTACCATACCTGCCTACATAACATCACTACAAAATCTCCAGCTGGGCGTCGCTTCTTGAGACTATGAAAGAGCGCTACCACGTTCGTCCGGTTCACATCTGTCGATGGGAGAAGCGCACAGGTCATCAAATCCCCCAATCGTGCACCTCCCAAACTGCTAGGTGTCCGGCTCTTGATGCGGTTCTGTTGGCTGAAACCCACTACTTGGTTTGACCTGCAATCGGCCGCTCGTGCATATCGAACACGTGGACAGCCGGAGCTTCATTTTTGTCCACACCCTCTACCATTACCTCCCTGTGCAGCGGATTTGCATGCTTCTTGAGAAATTCATTCAGCAGGGGGATTGTCCGTTGCCGAATGAATCCTCACAGTCGATGTAACGGACTTCGATGGTGCGACACGCCAGTGAGACTTCACCCGCGACGACTGTGATGGCCACCTGCCAAGGTAAACAAGACACAATACAAGGTTAGTCGTTGAGTTACTTATTCAGGTAACCGAGACACCCTGCAAAATAGAAACAATATTACCTGAACCTTCTGGAATTTGGTGTTCAACTCGTTGAGGACCGCCAGCATGTCTGCAAGGAAGTAGACGAGGAAGTGAAACTTGAACGGCGTGCAGACCTCGTACACCGGGTGCTTGTTCTCGTGAAGCATGAGCACAGTCGCCGAAAGCACCTTCGTGAACCTCTTCACCGCCTCTCCCCGTGATAGCCAACGCACGGCATGAATGCCCTGCAACTCGACGTTCGTCTCGCAGACGACTTTTTGAAGTTGGCGGAAGCACTTGTGGTGAATGGAGCTCTGCGACAACATCGTCGACACCCGCCCAAACTCCCTTGTCAACGATGTCAAAGTGCGGCAGCTTGGTCGCAACATCCTTGGCAGCAAGCGCCTCTTTGCAAAAGGCAAGCAATCATGCTAATTGGATTAATAAATAGAGAGATAAGTGATGCATTAATAATTGCACAGCACATTCATGTTACGCACGCCTTTTCTTACCGATGGGCAATGCAGTGACATAAAGTAAGGTACGGGTTGTTCGCGCGGAGACGTGCCACAAGGCCAGTGTGCTCCCCGATCATGACCGAAGCTCCGCCAGTGCTCATCCCGACGATTTTCGCGCTGTCGAGGCCAATCGCGTGCAGATACGTAAGCAGCACGTCTTGAAGACTAGCGGCGTCTGCCTTCTCGACCATCAACAGAGAGAGGAACTCCGTCACAACCTCGTCGACTTTCAGGAAGGTGACGTACACGATGAGGTGCTTCCCGCGCACCCTATTGGTACTCTCATCCAGAGCGATGCCGATGTAGGGACTCTGGGTGATGTGCTCCAGTTGTTCGTCACGTAGATACTTGGATGCAGCTTCGATAAACTCGCCGAAGCCATACTTGCATGTACACGCCGCTTACGTCAGAAGCCATACGAGTGTAAACAAACAAAACATTAAAACATAAGTGCAATTTGGGATTCTCACTCTGAGTAGTAGCTTCCACGCTGATCGATCGGGAGGTTCGGGCAACCCATCTCCTGGATGGACTTGATGAAATCGATGTAGGAAGAGGTTGGTGCCTCAGATTGGCACGTGAAAACCGCCATTTTTAACGTGGCAATAAGGTGAAGCGTGCTCTTGTCGAGCCCATCATACTCGTCCAACATCGCATGGCAAAACTTCTGGCTCTCCTTCGCCTTCTTTTGCCCATGCGCATCTTGATGTGCTGTAGACCGACACCATCACCATTATCATTCCATCACCATCACCATCATCATTAACATTACCATTACCATTAACATTACTATTACCATTACCATTACCATTACTATTACCATTCAATTATCATTACCATTACCATTACCATTACTATTACCATTCAATTATCACTACCATTACCATTACCATTACCATTACCATTACCACTACCATTACCAATAACATTACCATTACTAGTACTATTACCATTACCATTACCATTACCATTACCACTACAATTACCATTACCACTACCATTAACATTATCACTATCATTACCATCAGCATTACCATTTCCATTACCAATACCATTACCATTACCATTACTATTACCAATACCATAACCAATACCATTACCATTACCATTACCAATACCATTACCATTACCATTACCATTACCATTACTATTACCATTCAATTATCATTACCATTACTATTACCATTATCATTACTATTACCATTCAATTATCACTACCATTACCAATAACATTACCATTACTAGTACTATTACCATTACCATTACCATTACCACTACAATTACCATTACCGCTACCATTAACATTACCACTATCATTACCATCAGCATTACCATTTCCATTACCAATACCATTACCATTACCATTACTATTACCAATACCATAACCAATACCATTACCATTACCATTACCAATACAATTACCATTACCATTACCATTACCAGTACCATTACCATTACCATTACAATTACCATTACCAATACGATTATCATTACCATTACCATTACCATTACCATTACAAATACCATTACCATTACCATTACCATTACCATTACCATTACCACTACCATTACCATTACCATTACCATTACCATTACCATTACCACGACCATTACCATTACCATTACCATTACCACTACCATTTCCATTACCATTACCAATACTATTACCATTACCATTACTATTACCATTCAATTACCACTACCATTACCAATACCATTACCATTACCATTACCAATACCATTACCATTACCATTACTATTACCAGTTCATTACCAATACCATTACCACTACCATTACCATTACCATTACCATTACCATTACCATTACCATTACCATTTCCACTACCAATATCATTACCATTACCATTACCATTACCATTATCATTACCATTTTCAGTACCATTACCAATACTATTACCATTACCATTACTATTACCATTCAATTACCACTACCATTACCAATACCATTACCATTACCAATACCATTACCATTACCATTACCAGTTTCATTACCAATACCATTACCAATACCATTACCAGTACCATTACCAATACCATTACCATTACCATTACAAGTACCATTATCATTACAATAACTATTCCCATTACCATTATTATTACCAATACCATTACCATTACCAGTACCATTACCAATACCATAACCATTACCAGTACCATTATCATTACCATAACGTTACCATTTCCATTACCATTACCATTACCATTACCATTACCATTACCATTACCATTACCATTACCAAAACCATTACCATTACCATTACCAATACCATGACCATTACCATTACCAGTACCATTACCAATACCATTACCATTACCATTACCAGTACCATTACCACTACCATTACCATTACCAATACCAATACTATTACCATTATCATTAACTTGACCATTACCATTACAAATACCATTAACATTACCATTACCATTACCATTACCATTAGCACTACCATTACCATTACCATTACCATTACCATTACCATTATCATTATCATTTCCACTACCAATACCATTACCATTACCATTACCATTACCACTACCATTACCACTACCATTACCATTACCATTACCATTACCAATACCATTACCATTACTATTACCATTACCAATACCATTACTATTACTATTACCATTACCATTACCATTACCATTACTAATACCATTACCATTACCATTACCAGTACCATTACCAGTACCATTACTATTACCATTACCATTACCATTACCGGAACCATTACCATTACCATTACCATTACCAATACCAATACCATGACCATTACCATTACCAGTACCATTATCATTACCATTACCATTACCATTACCAATACCATTACTATTACCATTGCCATTACTATTACCATTACCATTACCATTACAATTACCATTACCATTACCATTACCATTATCATTACCAATACCATTAATATTACCACTACCATTACCATTACCATTACCATTACCATTACCATTACCATTGCCATTACCAGAACCATTACCATTACCATTACCATTACCAATACCATGACCATTACCATTTCCAGTACCATTACCAATACCATTACCATTACCATTATCATTACCATTACAAATGCCATTACCATTACTACTACCATTACCATTACCACTACCACTACCATTACCATTACCATTACCACTACCATTTCCATTACCATTACCATTACCATTTCCACTATCAATATCATTACCATTACCATTATCATTACCATTACCACTACTATTTCCATTACCATTACCAATACTATTACCATTACCATTACTATTACCATTCAATTACCACTACCATTACCATTACCATTACCAATACCATGACCATTACCATTACCAGTACCATTACCAATACCATTACCACTACCATTACCATTACCATTTCCACTACCAATATCATTACCATTTCCATTACCATTACCATTACCATTACCATAACCTTTACCATTATCACTACCATTTCCATTACCATTACCAGTACTACTACCATTATGATTACTATTACCATTCAATTACCACTACCATTACCAATACCATTACCATTACCATTACCAGTACCAGTACCATTACCATTACAATGACCAATACCATTACCACTACCAGTACCATTACCAATACCATTACTATTACCAGTACTATTATCATTACCATAACCATTACCATTACCATTATCATTATCATTACCATTACCATTATCATTACCATAAACATAACCATTACCATTACCATTACCATTATCATTACCATTACCACTACCAATCCATTACCATTACCAATACTATTACCATTACCATTACTATTACCATTTAATTACCACTACCATTACCAATACCATTACCATTACCATTACCAATACCATTACCATTACCATTACTATTACCATTCAATTTCCCCTACCATTACCAATACCAATACCATTACCATTACCAATACTATTACCATTACCATTACTATTACCATTCAATTACCACTACCATTACCAATACCATTACCATTACCATTACCAATACCATTACCATTACCAATACCATTACCATTACCAATACCATTACCATTACCATTACCAGTACCATTACCAATACCATTACCATTACCAGTACCATTATTATTACCATAACCATTACCATTACCATTACCATTACCATTATCATTACCATTACCATTATCATTACCATAACTATTACCATACCATTACCATTACCATTACTATTACCATTACCACTACCATTTCTATTACCATTACCAATACTATTATCATTACAATTACTATTACCATTCAATTACCACTACCATTACCAATACCATTACCATTACCAATACCATTACCATTACCATTACCATTACCAATACCATTACCATTACCATTACCATTACCAGTACCATAACCAATACTATTACCATTACCATTACCATTACCATTACCATTACCATTACCATTACCAGAACCATTACCATTACCATTACCAATACCATGACCATTACCATTACCAGTACCATTACCAATACCATTACCATTACCATTACCAGTACCATTACCATTACCATTACCATTACCAATACCAATACTATTACCATTACCATTACCATTACCAATACCATTACCATTAGCACTACCATTACCATTATCATTTCTACTACCAATATCATTACCATTACCATTACCAGTACCATTACCACTACCATTACCATTACCACTACCATTACCATTACCATTACCACTACCCTTACCATTACCATTACTATTACCATTCAATTACCACTACCATCACCAATACCATTACCATTACCAATACCATTACCATTACTATTACCATTACAATTACCATTACCATTAACATTAGCATTACCAATACCATTACCATTACCATTACCATTACCATTACCAGTACCATTACCAGTACCATTACCATTACCATTACCATTACCAGAACCATTACCATTACCATTACCATTGCGGAGATAACTGCTGCAATGGGAGCTAGACTACGGGCTAGGCACGGGTGCTCGTGTGATCTCTGCATTCGTTCACTTAGTCGTTTCCTTGTGTTCACGCTGCTTGCTGGTTCACGGGGGGAATCGGCAAGAGTTTCACTAGGAAAACATGACAACAATGATTGCAACAACATTGGCAACACTGACTACATCAGAGCTAGCTAGGCTGCTGGTCGACCTCCAGCGCAGCACGGTCGACCGCGTTCCAGCGCAGCAGTGCTCGCACCGCTCCAGCGTTGCATAGTAGCGGTTCGCCAACGTTGCAAGTCCACGGTGTGCCAACGCTGCAGTAGGTCGGCTGCACAGCGTTGCACCCGCAGGACAACGGTGCACCTGCTTCGCAGGTGCGCGCAGCTGGTTGGCGCTCCACACCTTGTCACGAGCACAGCGCAGACGCCTGGCAGACTCCACGCCAGCGACTGCGCCCACCAGCCACGTCGACCTCGGGATACCACCCCCGAGGTCGGCCTCGCAGACTCCACCCCGGCGATATTCGCGCACGTCGCCCGGGTATCCCGGTCGACCGGGCAACCACGCCAGGTCGACCAGCGCAGTTCGTAGCCGGCCACGCATGCCTGGCGTCCCCAGTCCGGTGTCCAGGCGCCCAGGACGCTGTCCGAACCCCCAGGTCGGCGTCCAGATGCCTAGGACGCCGTGCAGACCTCCAGGGCGGCGTCCAGCCTCCTTGGACGCCGGCAAGACGCCCACGTCGGCGTCCTGGCCCCCAAGACGCCGTGCAGGCGCCCACGATGTCGACCGGGCGCCCAGGTCGGCGTCCAGCTTCCCAGGACGCCATCCAGGCGTCCGGGACGCCAACCAGGCGTCACATCGTGGACAGGTCCTCCTGCTTGGCGCCCTCCAGCCAGGCGCCCTCCAGCTCGGCGCCCCTGCAGTGGCCCCCGTGCCCACTGCTACAGGTCGGCTGCAACCTCCACACATCCGACCACAAGGTTGGCTCTGCCCAAGCAAGGACGGGGCCTAACAACACTCCCGTTGACAACCATTACCATTACCATTACCATTACCAATACCATGACCATTACCATTACCAGCACCATAACCAATACCATTACCATGACCATTACCAATACCATTACTATTTCCATTACCATTACCAGTACCATTACCAGTACCATTACTATTACCATTACCATTACCATTACCAATACCATGACCATTACCATTGCCAGTACCATTACCAATACCATTACCATTACCATTACCATTACCATTACCATTACCATAACCATTACTATTACCATTACCATTACCATTACCAATACTATTACCATTACCATTACCAGAACCATTACCATTACTATTACCATTACCATTACCAATACCATTACCAGAACCATTACCAGTACCATTATCAGTACCATTACCAATACCATTACCATTACCATTACCAATACCATTACTATTACCATTACCATTACCAATACTATTACCATTACCATTACCATTACCAGAATCATTACCATTACCATTAAAATTACCATTACCAATACTATTACTATTACCATTACCATTACCATTACCATTACCATTACCATTACCATTACTATTACCATTACCATTACCGTTACCATTATTATTACCATTACCATTACCATTACCATTACCAATACCATTACCATTACCACTACCATTACCATTACCATTACCATTATCATTACCATTACCATTATCATTACCCTTACCATTACCATTACCATTACTATTACTGATACCATGACCATTACCATTACCAGTACCAATACCATTACCATTACCATTACCAGTACCATTACCATTACCAATACCATTATCACTACCATTACCATTACCGTTACAAATACCATTACCATTACCATTACCATTACCACTACCATTATCACTACCATTACCATTACCATTACCATTACCATTACCACTACCGTTACCATTACCATTACCATTACCATTTCCACTATCAATATCATTACCATTACCATTATCATTACCATTACCACTACCATTTCCATTATCATTACCAATACTATTACCAATATCATTACTATTACCATTCAATTACCACTACCATTACCAATACCATTACCATTACCATTATCAATACCATTACCATTACCATTACCAGTACCATTACCAATACCAGTACCATTACCATTACCATTACCATTTCCACTACCAACATCATTACCGTTACCATTACCATTACCATTACCATTAGCATAACCATTACCATTATCATTACCATTTCCATTACCATTACAAATACTATTACCATTACCATTACTATTACCATTCAATTAGCACTACCATTACCAATACCATTACCATTACCATTACCAATACTATTACCATTACCATTACTAGTACCATTACCAATATGATTACCATTACCATTACCATTACCAATACCATTACCACTACCAGTACCATTATTAATACCATTACCATTACCAGTACCATTACCATTACCATTACCATAACCATTATCATTACCATTACCATTATCATTACCATAGCCATTACCATTACCATTACCATTACCATTATCATTACCATTACCACTACCATTTCTATTACCATGACCAATACTATTACCATTACCATTACTATTACCATTCAATTACCACAACCATTACCAATACCATTTCCATTACCATTACCAATACCAATACCATTACCATTACCATTACCAGTACCATTACCAATACCATTACCATTACCAGTACCATTATCATTACCATAACGTTACCATTACCAGTACCATTACCATTACCAGAACCATTACCATTACCATTACCATTACCATTACCATAACCAATACCATGACCATTACCATTACCAATACCATTACTATTACCATTACCGTTACCATTACCAATACCAATACTATTACCATTACCATTACCATTACCAATACCATTACCATTACTATTACCATTACCATTACCATTAGCACTACCATTACCATTACCATTACCATTTCCATTACCATTACCACTACCATTACCATTACCATTACCATTACCATTACCATTATCATTTCCACTACCAATATCATTACCATTACCATTACCAGTACAATTACCATTACCACTATTATTACCATTACTATTACCATTCAATTACCACTACCATTACTAATACCATTACCATTACCATTATCAATACCATTACTATTACCATTACCATTACCATTACTATTACCATTACCATTACCATTACCATTACCAATACCATTATCATTACTATTACCAGTACCATTACAATTACCATTACCATTACCATTACCATTACTATTACCAGAACCATTACCATTACCATTACCATTACCATTACCACTACCATTTCCAATACCATTGCCATTACCAATACCATTACTATTACCATGACTATTACCATTACCATTACCAATACCAATACCATTACCATTACCATTACCATTACCATTACCAATACCATTACCAGTACCATTACCAGTACTATTACCAATACCATTACCATTACCATTACCAATACCATTACTATTACCATTACCATTACCATTACCAATACTATTACCATTACCATTACCATTACTATTACCAATACCATGACTATTACCATTACCAGTACCATTACCATTACCATTACCAATACCATTACCATTACCATTACCATTACCATTAGCACTACCATTACCATTACCATTACTATTACTATTACTATTACCACTACCATTACCATTACCATTACCATTACCATTATCATTTCCACTACCAATATCATTACCATTACCATTACCATTACTATTACCATTACCATTGCTATTACCATTACCACTACTATCATTACCAATACCATTACCATTACCAATACCATTATCATTATCATAACCATAATCATTACCATTACCAATACTTTTATCATTATCATTACCATTATCATTACCATAACCATTACCATTACCATTACCATTACCATTATCATTACCATTACCACTACCATTTCAACTACCATTACCAATACTATTACCATTACTATTACTATTACCATTCAATCACCACTACCATTACCAATACCATTACCATTACCATTACCATTTCCAATACCATTACCATTACCAGTACCATTACCAATACAATTACCATTACCATTACCATTACCATTACCAGTACCATTATCATTACCATAACGTTACCATTACCATTACCATTACCATTACCATCACCATCACCATTACCATTACCATTTCCAGAACCATTACCATTATTATTACCATTACCAATACCATGGCCATTACCATTACCATTACCACTACCATGACCATTACCATTACCATTACCATTACCATTACCATTACCATTACCATTACCATTACCATTACCATTACCATTACCAGTACCATTACCAGTACCATTACTATTACCATTACCATTACCATTACCAATACCATGACCATTACCATTGCCAGTACCATTACCAATACCATTACCATTACCATTACCATTACCATAACCATTACTATTACCATTACCATTACCATTACCAATACTATTACCATTACCATTACCAGAACCATTACCATTACTACTACCATTACCATTACCAATACCATTACCAGAACCATTACCAGTACCATTATCAGTACCATTACCAATACCATTACCATTACCATTACCAATACCATTACTATTACCATTACCATTACCAATACTATTACCATTACCATTACCAGAATCATTACCATTACCATTAAAATTACCATTACCAATACTATTACTATTACCATTACCATTACCATTACCATTACCATTACCATTACCATTACCATTACCATTACTATTACCATTACCATTACCGTTACCATTATTATTACCATTACCATTACCATTACCAATACCATTACCATTACCACTACCATTACCATTACCATTACCATTATCATTACCATTACCATTATCATTACCCTTACCATTACCATTACCATTACTATTACTGATACCATGACCATTACCATTACCAGTACCAATACCATTACCATTACCATTACCAGTACCATTACCATTACCAATACCATTATCACTACCATTACCATTACCGTTACAAATACCATTACCATTACCATTACCATTACCATTACCATTACCATTACCACTACCATTATCACTACCATTACCATTACCATTACCATTACCATTACCATTACCACTACCGTTACCATTACCATTACCATTACCATTTCCACTATCAATATCATTACCATTACCATTATCATTACCATTACCACTACCATTTCCATTATCATTACCAATACTATTACCAATATCATTACTATTACCATTCAATTACCACTACCATTACCAATACCATTACCATTACCATTATCAATACCATTACCATTACCATTACCAGTACCATTACCAATACCAGTACCATTACCATTACCATTACCATTTCCACTACCAACATCATTACCGTTACCATTACCATTACCATTACCATTAGCATAACCATTACCATTATCATTACCATTTCCATTACCATTACAAATACTATTACCATTACCATTACTATTACCATTCAATTAGCACTACCATTACCAATACCATTACCATTACCATTACCAATACCATTACCATTACCATTACCAGTACCATTACCAATACGATTACCATTACCATTACCATTACCAATACCATTACCACTACCAGTACCATTATTAATACCATTACCATTACCAGTACCATTACCATTACCATTACCATAACCATTATCATTACCATTACCATTATCATTACCATAGCCATTACCATTACCATTACCATTACCATTACCATTATCATTACCATTACCACTACCATTTCTATTACCATGACCAATACTATTACCATTACCATTACTATTACCATTCAATTACCACAACCATTACCAATACCATTTCCATTACCATTACCAATACCAATACCATTACCATTACCATTACCAGTACCATTACCAATACCATTACCATTACCAGTACCATTATCATTACCATAACGTTACCATTACCAGTACCATTACCATTACCAGAACCATTACCATTACCATTACCATTACCATTACCATAACCAATACCATGACCATTACCATTACCAATACCATTACTATTACCATTACCGTTACCATTACCAATACCAATACTATTACCATTACCATTACCATTACCAATACCATTACCATTACTATTACCATTACCATTACCATTAGCACTACCATTACCATTACCATTACCATTTCCATTACCATTACCACTACCATTACCATTACCATTACCATTACCATTACCATTACCATTATCATTTCCACTACCAATATCATTACCATTACCATTACCAGTACAATTACCATTACCACTATTATTACCATTACTATTACCATTCAATTACCACTACCATTACTAATACCATTACCATTACCATTATCAATACCATTACTATTACCATTACCATTACCATTACTATTACCATTACCATTACCATTACCATTACCAATACCATTATCATTACTATTACCAGTACCATTACAATTACCATTACCATTACCATTACTATTACCAGAACCATTACCATTACCATTACCATTACCATTACCATTACCAATACCATAACCATTACCTTTACCACTACCATTGCCAATACCATTGCCATTACCAATACCATTACTATTACCATGACTATTACCATTACCATTACCAATACCAATACCATTACCATTACCATTACCATTACCATTACCAATACCATTACCAGTACCATTACCAGTACCATTACCAATACCATTACCATTACCATTACCAATACCATTACTATTACCATTACCATTACCATTACCAATACTATTACCATTACCATTACCATTACTATTACCAATACCATGACTATTACCATTACCAGTACCATTACCATTACCATTACCAATACCATTACCATTACCATTACCATTACCATTAGCACTACCATTACCATTACCATTACTATTACTATTACTATTACCACTACCATTACCATTACCATTACCATTACCATTATCATTTCTACTACCAATATCATTACCATTACCATTACCATTACTATTACCATTACCATTGCTATTACCATTACCACTACTACCATTACCAATACCATTACCATTACCAATACCATTATCATTATCATAACCATAATCATTACCATTACCAATACTTTTATCATTATTATTACCATTATCATTACCATAACCATTACCATTACCATTACCATTATCATTACCATTACCACTACCATTTCAACTACCATTACCAATACTATTACCATTACTATTACTATTACCATTCAATCACCACTACCATTACCAATACCATTACCATTACCATTACCATTTCCAATACCATTACCATTACCATTACCAGTACCATTACCAATACAATTACCATTATCATTACCATTACCAGTGCCATTATCATTACCATAACGTTACCATTACCATTACCATTACCATCACCATCACCATTACCATTACCATTTCCAGAACCATTACCATTATTATTACCATTACCAATACCATGGCCATTACCATTACCATTACCATTATCATTTCCACTACCAATATCATTATCATTACCATTACCACTACCATTACCATTACCAATACTATTACCATTACCATTACCATTACTATTTCCATTCAATTACCACTAACATTACCAATACCATTTCCATTACCAATACTATTACTATTACTATTACCATTACCATTACCATTACCGTTACCAATTCCATTACCATTACCAGTACCATTATCAGTACCAGTACCATTACCATTACCATTACTATTACCAGAACCATTACCATTACCATTACCATTACCAATACCATGACCATTACTGCGGAGATTACTGCTGCAACGGGAGCTAGGCTACGGGCTAGGCACGTGTGCTTGTGTGATCTCTGCGTTCGTTCACTTAGTCGTTTCCTTGTGTTCACGCTGCTTGCTAGTTCACGGGGAGAATTGGCAAGAGTTTCACTAGGAAAACATGACAATAATGGTTGTAACAACATTGGCATCACAGACTACATCAGTGCTAGCTAGGCTGCTGGTCGACCTCCAGCGCAGCATGGTCGACCGCGCTCCAGCGCAGCAGCGCTCGCACCGCTCCAGCGTTGCAGAGTAGCGGTTCGCCAACGTTGCAAGTCCACAGTGTGCCAACGCTGCAGCAAGTCCGCCATCCAGGCGCCCAGGACGCCTTCCGAACCCCCAGGTCGGCGTCTAGACGCCCAGGACGCCAAGCAGACCTCCAGAGCGGCGTCCAGCCTCCCAGGACGCCAACCAGACGCCCAGGTCGGCGTCTGGGCCCCCTGGGACGCCCAGGTCGGCGTCCGGACCCCCAGGACGCCGTGCAGACGCCTAGGTCGGCGTCTGGCCTTCCAGAACGCCGTGCAGGCGCCCACGACGTCGACCAGGCGCCCGGGTAGTCGTGGCGACGCCGTCCAGGCGTCCGGGACGCCAACCAGGCGTCCAGGGCGGCGTCCTCCTGCTCGGCGCCCTCCAGCCAGGCGCCCTCCAGCTTGGCGCCCTTGCAGTGGCCCATGTGCCCACTACTGCAGGTCGGCTGCAACCCCCGCACATCCGACCACAAGGTTGGCTCCGCCCAAGCAAGGACGGGGCCTTACAACACTCCCGTTGACAATTACCATTACCAGTATCATTACCAATACCATTACCATTACCAATACCATTACTATTACCATTACCATTACCATTACCATTACCAATACCAATACCAATACCATTACCATTACCATTACCATTACCAATACCATTACCATTACCATTACTAGTACCATTACCAGTACCATTACAAGTACCATTACCAATACCATTACCATTACCATTACCAGTACCATTACCATTACCATTACCATTACCAATACCAATACTATTACCATTACCATTCCCATTCCCATTACCATTACCATTACCATTACCATTAGCACTACCATTACCATTACCATGACTATTACCACTACCATTACCATTACCATTACCATTATCATTATCATTTCGACTACCAATATCATTACCATTACCATTACCATTACCACTATCATTACCATTACCAATACTATTACCATTACCATTACTATTACCATTCAAATACCACTACCATTACCAATACCATTACCATTACAATTACCAATACCATTACTATTACCATTACCATTACCATTACCATTACCATTACCAATCCCATTACCATTACTATTACCAGTACAATTACCAGTACCATTACCATTACCATTACCATTACCACTACCAGTACCATTACCAATACCATTACCATTACTCGTACCATTATCATTACCATAACCATTACCATTACCATTACCATTATCATTTACATTACCATTATCATTACCATCACCATTACCATTACCATTACCATTACCATTATTATTATCATTACCATTTCCATTACCATTTCCATTACCATTACCATTACTATTACCATTACCATTACTACTACCATTCAATTACCACTACCATTACCAATACTATTACCATTACCAATACCATTACCATTATTATTATCATTACCATTACCAGTACCATTATCATAACCATAATGTTACCATTACCATTACTATTACCATTACCATCACCATTACCATTAAAATTACCATTATCAGAACCATTACCATTACAATTACCATTACCATTACCAATACCATGACCATTACCATTACCAGTACCATTACCAATACCATTACCATTACCATAACCAGTTTCATTACCATTATCATTACCACTACCAATACCAATACTATTACCATTACCATTACCATTACCAATACCATTACCATTACCATTACCATTACCATTACCATTAGCACTACCATTACCATTACCATTACCACTACCATTACCATTACCGTTACCATTACCAATACCATTACCATTACCATTATCATTTCCACTACCAATATCATTACCATTACCATTACCAGTACCACTACCATTACCACTACCATTGCCATTACCAATACTATTACCATTACCATTACTATTACCATTCAATTACCACTACTATTTCCCAATACCATTACCATTACCATTACCAATACCATTACCATTACCATTACCAGTACCATTACCAGTACCATTACCATTACCTTTACCAGTACCATTACATGTACCATTACCATTACCATTACCATTACCATTACCATTACCACCACTACCATTACCATTACCATTATCATTACCATTACCACTACCATTACCATTACCACTACCATTACCATTATCATTACCACTACCATTACCAATACCATTACCAATACTAGTACTATTACCATTATTATTACCATTCAATTACCACTACCATTACCATTGCCATTACTATTACCATTACCATTACCATTACCACTACCACAACCATTACCAGTACCATTACCATTACCATTACCATTACCACTACCTTTACCATTACCATTATCATTACCATTACCACTACCATTACCATTACCACTACCATTACCATTATCATTACCACTACCATTACCAATACCATTTCCAATACTAGTTCTATTACCATTACTATTACTATTACCATTACTATTACCATTACCATTACCAGTACCATTACCAATACCATTACCATTACCAGTACCAGTACCATTATCATTACCATTACCAATACCAATACCATTACCATTACCATTACCATTACCATTACCATTACCATTACAGAACCATTATCATTACCATTACCATTACCATTACCATTAACATTACCATTATCAATACCATGACCATTACCATTACCAGTACCATTACCAATACCATTACCATCCATTACCAGTACCATTACCATTTCCATTACCATTACTATTACCATTACCATTACCATTACCATTACCAATACCATTACCATTACCATTACCATAACCAATACCATTACCATTACCATTACCATTACCAATACCATTACCATTACCATTACCAGTACCATTACCATTACCATTACTAGTACCATGACTATTACCATTAACATTACCATTACTATTACCAGTACCATTACCATTATTATTACCATTACCATTACCATTACCATTACCATTACCATTACCATTACCATGACTATTACCACTACCATTACCATTACCATTACCATTACCATTATCATTATCATTTCCACTACCAATATCATTACCATTACCATTACCATTACCACTACCATTACCATTACCAATACTATTACCATTACCATTACTATTACCATTCAAATACCACTACCATTACCAATACCATTACCATTACAATTACCAATACCATTACTATTACCATTACCATTACCATTACCATTACCAATCCCATTACCATTACTATTACCAGTACAATTACCAGTACCATTACCATTACCATTACCATTATCATTTATATTACCATTATCATTACCATCACCATTACCATTACCATTACCATTACCATTACCATTATTATTATCATTACCATTTCCATTACCATTACCATTACCAATACTATTACCATTACCATTACTACTACCATTCAATTACCACTACCATTACCAATACCATTACCATTACCAATACCATTACCATTATTATTATCATTACCATTACCAGTACCATTATCATAACCATAACGTTACCATTACCATTACTATTACCATTACCATCACCATTACCATTACCATTACCATTACCATTATCAGAACCATTACCATTACAATTACCATTACCATTACCAATACCATGACCATTACCATTTCCAATACCATTACCAATACCATTACCATTACCAGTTTCATTACCATTATCATTACCACTAACAATACCAATACTATTACCATTACCATTACCATTACCAATACCATTATCATTACCATTACCATTACCATTAGCACTACCATTACCATTACCATTACCACTACCATTACCATTACCGCTACCATTACCATTACCATTACCATTACCAATACCATTACCATTACCAGTACCATTACCATTACCATTACTAGTACCATGACTATTACCATTAACTTTACCATTACTATTACCAGTACCATTACCATTATTATTACAATTACCATTACCATTACCATTACCATTACCATTACCATTACCAAAACCATTACCATTATTATTACCACTATCACTACCATTACCAATACTATTACCATTACCACTTCCATTACCATTACCATTACCACTACAATTACCATTACACTTACCATTACCATTACCACTACCATTACCATTACCATTACCATTATCATTTCCACTACGAATATCATTACCATTACCATTACCATTACCATTACCACTACCATCACCATTACCATTACCATTACCATTACCAATACTATTATCATTACCATTACTATTCCCATTTAATTCCCACTACCATTACCATTTCCATTACCATTACCATTACCATTACCATTATCACTACCATTACCATTACCATTACCATTACCAGTACCATTACCATTACCATTACCATTACCATTACCACTACCATTACCATTACCATTACCATTACCATTACCACTACCATTACCAATAACATTACCATTACTAGTACTATTACCATTACCGTTACCATTACCATTACAATCACCACTACCATAACGACTACCATTACGATTAACATTACCACTACCATTACCATTACCACTTCTAATACAATTACCATTACCACTACCATTATCATTACTAATACCATTCAATTATCACTACCATTACTATTACCATTACCATTACCACTATCATTACCATTATCACTACCATTACCATTACCATTACCATTACCAATACCAATACCATTACCATTGTCATTACCAGTACCATTACCAATACCATTACCATTACCAATATCATTACCAAATCCATTACCATTATTATTACCATTAAATTACCACTACCATTACCATTACCACAACCATTACCATTACCATTACCACTACCACTATCATTACCATTACCACTACCATTACCATTACCACTAACATTACCATTACCATTTCCATTACCAATACCATTACCATTACCATTACCATTACCAGTACCATTACCATTACCATTACCATTACCATTACCATTACCAAAACCATTACCAATATTATTACCATTAAATTATCACAACCATTACCATTACCATTACCATTACCATTACCAATACCATTACCATTACCATTACCATTACCAGTACCATTACCATTACCATTACCATAACCATTACCATTACCAGAACCATTACCATTACCAGTACTATTACCACTCGATTTCCATTACCATTACCATTACCAGAACTATTACCATTACCATTACCAGTACCATTATCAATACCATTACTATTATCATTACTAGTACCATGATCTTTACCATTACCATTACCAGAACCAGAACCATTACCATTACCATTACCATTACCATTACCATTCCCAGGATTATTACCATTACCACTACCATTTCCATTACCATTACCATTACCATTACCATTACCAGTACCATTACCATGACCATTACCATTACCAGAACTATTACCATTACCATTACTATTACCATAAAATTACCATTACCATTACCATTACCATTAATATTATAACTGCCACTACCATTACCAATTCCATTACCATTACCACTACCATTACCATTACCATTACCATTACCATTAACACTACTATTTCCAATACCATTAGCATTCTAGTACTATTACCATTACCATTACCATTACCATTACCACTACCATTACCATTACCATTACCAATACCATTACCATTACCATTACTATTACCATTACCATTATTATTACAACTACCACTACCATTACCATTACCATTACCATTACCATTTTCACTACCAATATCATTACCATTACCATTACTATAACCATTACCATTACCATTACCATTACCAATACTATTACCATTACTATTACCATTCAATTACCACTACCATTACCATTACCATTACTAATACCATTACTATTACCATTACCACTACCATTACCAATACCATTAACATTACCAGTACCATTACCATTACCATTACCACTACCATTACCATTACCATTACCACTACCATTTCCTATACCAATAGCATTACTAGTACTATTACCATAACCATTACCATTACCATTACCACTACCATTACTATTACCATTACCATTACTATTACTATAACATTACCACTGCCATTACCATTACCATTACCATTAATATTACAATTACCACTACCATTACCAATTCCATTACCATTACCACTACCATTACCATTACCATTACCATTGCCACTACCATTTCCAATACCATTAGCATTACTAGTACTATTACCATTACCATTATCAATACCATTACCACTACCATTACCATTACCATTACCAATACCATTACCATTACCACTACCATTACCATTACTATTATCATTAATATTACAACTACCACTATCATTACCATTACCATTACCATTACCATTTCCACTACCAATATCATTACCATTACCATTACTATTACCATTACCATCACCATTACCACTACCATTACCATTACCATTACCAATACTATTACAATTACTATTACCATTCAATTACCACTACCATTACCATTGCCATTACTATTACCATTACCATTACCATTACCATTACCAGAACAATTACCAGTAATATTACCATTACCATAACCACTACCATTACCATTATCATTACCATTACCACTACCATTACCATTATCACTACCATTACCATTATCATTACCACTACCATTACCAATACCATTACCAATACTAGTACTATTACCATTACTATTACCATTCAATTACCACTACCATTACCATTGCCATTACTATTACCATTACCATTACCATTACCACTACTTTAACCATTACCAGTACCATTACCATTACCACTACCATTACCATTATCATTACTATTACCATTACCACTACCATTACCACTACCATTACCAATACCATTACCATTACCATTACCACTACCATTACCACTACCATTACCACTACCATTACCATTACCATTACTAATACCATTACTATTACCATTACCACTACCATTACTAATACCATTACTATTACCAGTACCATTACCATTACCATTACCACTACCTTTACCATTACCATTACCATCACCACTACCATTTCCTATACCAATAGCATGACTAGTACTATTACCATAACCATTACCATTACCATTACCACTACCATTACCATTACCATTACCATTACCATTACTATTACTATAACATTACCACTACCATTACCATTACCATTACCATTACCATGAATATTACAATTACCACTACCATTACCAATTCCATTACCATTACCACTACCATTACCATTACCATTACCATTACCAGTACCATTTCCAATACCATTAGCATTACTAGTACTAATACCATTACCATTACGAATACCATTACCACTACCATTACCATTACCATTACCAATACCATTACCATTACCACTACCATTACCATTACTATTATCATTAATATTACAACTACCACTACCATTATCATTACCATTACCATTACCATTACCATTTCCACTACCAATATCATTACCATTACCATTACTATTATCATTACCATCACCATTACCACTACCATTACCATTACCATTACCAATACTATTACCATTACTATTACCATTCAATTACCACTACCATTACCATTGCCATTACTATTACCATTACCATTACCATTACCAGTACCATAACCATTACCAGTACCATTACCATTACCATTACCACTACCATTACCATTACCATTATCATTACTATTACCACTACCATTACCATTACCACTACCATTACCATTATCATTACCACTACCATTACCAATACCATTACCAATACTAGTACTATTACCATTACTATTACCATTCAATTACCACTACCATTACCATTGCCATTACTATTACCATTATCATTACCATTACCACTACCATAACCATTACCAGTACCATTACTATTACCATTACCACTACCTTTACCATTACCATTATCATTACCATTACCACTACCATTACCATTACCACTACCATTACCATTATCATTACCACTACCATTACCAATACCATTTCCAATACTAGTACTATTACCATTACTATTACCATTACCATTACTATTACCATTACTATTACCAGTACCATTACCAATACCATTACCATTACCATTACCATTACCAGTACCATTATCATTACCATTACCATTACCATTACCAGAACCATTACTATTACCAATACCATTACCATTACCATTACCAATACTATTACCATTACCATTACCATTACATTACCATTACCAATATTAATTGCATTACAAATACCGTTACCATTACTAATGCCATTACCAATACCATTACTATTACCATTACCATTACCATTACAGAACCATTATCATTACCATTACCATTACCATTACCATTAACATTACCATTATCAATACCATGACCATTACCATTACCAGTACCATTACCAATACCATTACCATCCATTACCATTACCATTACCATTACCAATACCATTACCATTACCATAACCAATACCATTACCCTTACCATTACCATTACCAATACCATTACCATTACCAGTACCATTACCAATACCATTACCATTACCAGTACCATGACTATTACCATTCCCATTACCATTACTATTACCAGTACCATTACCATTATTATTACCATTAACATTACCATTACCATTACCATTACCAAAACCATTACCATTATTATTACCACTATCACTACCATTACGAATACCATTACCATTACCACTACCATTACCATTACCATTACCACTACAATTACCATTAAACTTACCATTACCACTACCATTACCATTACCATTATCATTATCATTTCCACTACGAATATCATTACCATTACCATTATCATTCCCATTACCACTACCATCACCATAACTATTACCATTACCAATACTATTATCATTACCATTACTATTACCACTACCATTACTATTTCCATTACCATTACCATTACCATTATCACTACCATTACCATTACCATTACCATTACCATTACCATTACCAGTACCATTACCATTACCAGTACCATTACCACTACCATTACCATTACCATTACCATTACCATTACCACTACCATTACCAATAACAATACCATTACTAGTGCTATTACCATTACCGTTACCATTACCATTACAATCACCACTACCATAACCACTACCATTACAATTAACATTACCACTACCATTACCATTACCACTACCATTACAATTACCATTACCACTACCATTATCATTATTAATACCATTCAATTATCACTCCCATTACCATTACCATTACCATTACCACTATCATTACCATTATCACTACCATTACCATTACCATTACCATTACCATTACCATTACCATTACCAATACCAATAACATTACCATTACCATTATCATTACCAGTACCATTACCATTACCATTACCATTACCATTACCATTACCAATATTATTACCAAATCCATTACCATTAAATTACCACTACTTTTACCATTACCACAACCATTACCATTACCATTACCACTACCTTTATCATGACCATTACCACTACCATTACCATTACCACTAACATTACCATTACCATTACCATTTCCATTACCAATACCATTACCATTACCATTACCAGTACCATTACCATTACCATTACCATTACCAAAACCATTACCAATATTATTACCATTAAATTATCACAACCATTACCATTACCATTACAATTACCATTACCAATACCATTACCATTACCATTACCAGTACCATTAGCATTACCATTACCATAACCATTACCATTACCAGAACCCCTACCATTACCAGTACTATTACCACTCGATTTCCATTACCATTACCATTACCAGAACTATTACCATTACCATTACCAGTACCATTATCAATACTATTACTATTATCATTACTAGTACCATTACCTTTACCATTACCATTACCAGAACCATTACCATTACCATTACCATTACCAGAACTATTACCATTACCACTACCATTTCCATTACCATTACCAATACCATTACCATTACCATTACCACTACCATTACCATTACTATTATCATTAATATTACAACTACCACTACCATTACCATTACCATTACCATTTCTACTACCAATATCTTTACCATTACCATTAGTATTACCATTACCATCACCATTACCACTACCATTACCATTACCATTACCAATACTATTACCATTACTATTACCATTCAATTACCACTACCATTACCATTGCCATTACTATTACCATTACCATTACCATTACCACAACCATATCCATTACCAGTACCATTACCATTACCATTACCACTACCATTACCATTACCATTATCATTATCATTACCAGTACCATTACTATTACCACTACCATTACCATTATCATTATCACTACCATTACCAATACCATTACCAATACTAGTACTATTACCATTACTATTACCATTACCATTACTATTACCACTACCATTACCAATATTTTGACAATTACCATTACCACTACCATTACCATTAACACTACCATTACCATTACCAATACCATTACCATAACCATTACCAGTACCATTACCATTACCATTACCATTAGCATTACCATTACCAGAACCATTACTATTACCATTACTATTTCCATTAAATTACCACAAACATTACCATTACCATTACCATTACCAATACAATTATCATTACCATTACCAGTACCATTACCAATACCATTATCATTACCATTACCAGTACCATTACCATTACCATTACCATTACCGATACCATTACCATTACCATTACCATTACCAGTACCATTACCAATACCATTACCATTTCCATTACCATTTTCAGAACCATTATCATTACCATTACAATTACCATTACCATTACCAGTACCATTACCATTACCATTACCACTACCATTACCAATTTCATTACCATTACCACTACCATTACCATTACCATTACCATTACCACTACAATTTCCAATACCATTAGCATTACTAGTACTATTACTATTACCATTACCATTATCATTACCATCATCATTACCATTACCATTACCAATACCATTACCATTACGATTACCATTACCATTACCATTATCAATAATATTACAACTACCACTACCATTGCCATTACCATTACCATTATCATTACCATTACCATTACCATTTCCACTACCAATATCATTACCATTACCATTACCATTACCATTACCACTACCATTACCATTACCATTACCATTACCATTACTATTTCCACTACCAATACTGCTAAATCATTTCCATTACCATTACCACTACCATTACCATTACCATTAACACTATCAATAAAAATACCATTACCATTACCATTACCATTACCACTACCATTACCATTACCATTACTATTACCACTACCATTACCATTACCATTACCACTACCATTACCATTACCATTACCATTTCCACTACCAATATCATTACCATTACCATTACTATTACCATTACCATTACCATTACCTTTACCATTACCACTACCATTACCATTACCAATACTATTACCATTACCATTACCATTACTATTACCATTACCATTACCATTACCATTACCATTACCATTACTATTACCACTACTATTACCATTACCATTACCATTACCACTACCATTACCATTACCATTACCATTACCATTACCATTTCCACTACCAATATCATTACCATTACCATTACTATTACCATTACCATTACCATTACCTTTACCATTACCACTACCATTACCATTACCAATACTATTACCATTACCATTACCATTACCATTACCATTACCATTACCATTACCATTATCACTACCATTACCATTTCTATTACCATTACTATTACAATTACCATCACCATTACCACTACCATTACCATTACCATTACCAGAACCATTACCATTACCATTACTATTACCATTACCACTACCATTACCAATACCATTACCATTAACAGTACCATTACCATTACCATTACCATTATCATTACTATTACCACTACCACTATCATTACCATTACTATTACCATTACCACTACCATTACCATTACTATTACTATTACCATTTCCACTACCAATATCATTACTATTACTATTACTATTACCACTACCAATATGATCACCATTACCATTACCATTACAACTACCATTACCATTACCATTACCATTACCATTACCACTACCATTACCATTACGATTACCATTACCATTACCGTTACCATTACCATTACCATTACCATTACCATTACCATTACTATTACTATTTTCATTATCATTATCTATATCATTACCATTACCATTACCATTATCACTACCATTACCATTACCATTACAGTTACCACTACCAGTACAATTAGTATTACCATTACCATTACCATTACCAATATCATTACCATTACCATTACCATTACCATTACCACTACCATTACCCTTACCATTACCATTACCATTACCATTACCACTACTATTACCATTACCATCACCATTACCATCATCATTACCATTACCATTACCAGTACCATTACCAGAACCATAACCATTACCATTACTATTACCATTCAATTATCACTACCATTATCATTACCATTACCATTACCACTACCACTACCATTACCATTGCCATTATCATTACCAATATCATTACCATTACCATTACCATTATCAGTACCATGACTAATATCACTACTACTACCACCACCACTACCACTACCATTACCATTACCACTACCACTACCACTAACATGACCATTGCTATTACCACTACCACTACCACTACCATTACCATTATCATTTCCTCCACTATTACCATTATCATTTCTATTACCATTACCATTATAATTATCATTACCATTACCATTACCATTACCACTACCATTACCATTACCATTACCATTACCACTACCATTACCATTACCATTACCACTACCATTACCATTACCATTACCATTTCCACTACCAATATCATTACCATTACCATTACTATTACCATTACCATTACCATTACCTTTACCATTACCACTACCATTACCATTACCAATACTATTACCATTACCATTACCATTACTATTACCATTACCATTACCATTACCATTACCATTACCATTACTATTACCACTACTATTACCATTACCATTACCATTACCACTACCATTACCATTACCATTACCATTACCATTACCATTTCCACTACCAATATCATTACCATTACCATTACTATTACCATTACCATTACCATTACCTTTACCATTACCACTACCATTACCATTACCAATACTATTACCATTACCATTACCATTACCATTACCATTACCATTACCATTATCACTACCATTACCATTTCTATTACCATTACTATTACAATTACCATCACCATTACCACTACCATTACCATTACCATTACCAGAACCATTACCATTACCATTACTATTACCATTACCACTACCATTACCAATACCATTACCATTAACAGTGCCATTACCATTACCATTACCATTATCATTACTATTACCACTACCACTATCATTACCATTACTATTACCATTACCACTACCATTACCATTACCATTACTATTACCATTTCCACTACCAATATCATTACTATTACTATTACTATTACTATTACCACTACCAATATGATCACCATTACCATTACCATTACAACTACCATTACCATTACCATTACCATTACCATTACCACTACCATTACCATTACGATTACCATTACCATTACCGTTACCATTACCATTACCATTACCATTACCATTACTATTACTATTTTCATTATCATTATCTATATCATTACCATTACCATTACCATTATCACTACCATTACCATTACCATTACAGTTACCACTGCCAGTACAATTAGTATTACCATTACCATTACCATTACCAATATCATTACCATTACCATTACCATTACCATTACCACTACCATTACCCTTACCATTACCATTACCATTACCATTACCACTACTATTACCATTACCATCACCATTACCATCATCATTACCATTACCATTACCAGTACCATTACCAGAACCATAACCATTACCATTACTATTACCATTCAATTATCACTACCATTACCATTACCATTACCATTACCACTACCACTACCATTACCATTGCCATTATCATTACCAATATCATTACCATTACCATTACCATTATCAGTACCATGACTAATATCACTACTACTACCACCACCACTACCACTACCATTACCATTACCACTACCACTACCACTAACATGACCATTGCCATTACCACTACCACTACCACTACCATTACCATTATCATTTCCTCCACTATTACCATTATCATTTCTATTACCATTACCATTATAATTATCATTACCATTATCATTACCATTACATTACCATTACCACGACTATTACCATTACCATTACTAATACCATTACCATTACCATTACCACTACCATTATCACTACCACTACCATTATCATTACCACTAATTGTACCATCACCACTACCATTACCATTATCAGTACTATTATCATTATCACTACCACTACCACCACCACTATCACTACTATTACCATTACCACTACCACTACCATTACCATTACCATTACCACTACCACTACCACTACCATTACCATTACCATTACCATTACCATTACCACTATCATTACCATTACCATTACTAATATCATTACCATTACCATTACCACTACCATTATCATTACCATTAACATTATCATTACCACTAATATTACCATTATCATTACCATTATCATAACCATTACCAATAACATTACCATTGTCATTACTAATATCATTACCACTACCATTATCACTACCATTACCATTATCATTACCACTGATATTTCCATTACCATTACCATTACCATTACCACTACCATTACGAATACCATTACCATTACCAGTACCACTACCATTACCATTACCATTACCACTATCATTACCATTACCAATACTATTACCATTACCATTACTATAACCATTCAATTACCACTACCATTATCATTACCATTACCAGAACCATTACCATTACCATTACCATTACCAATCAATACCATTATCATTACCAGTACCATTACCATTACCATTACCATTACCATTACCACTACCATTACCCTTACCATTACCATTACCATTACCATTACCACTACTATTACCATTACCATCACCAATACCATCATCATTACCATTACCATTACCAGTACCATTACCAGAACCATAACCATTACCATTACTATTACCATTCAATTATCACTACCATTACCATTACCATTACCATTACCACTACCACTACCATTACCATTGCCATTATCATTACCAATATCATTACCATTACCATTACCATTATCAGTACCATGACTAATATCACTACTACTACCACCACCACTACCACTACCATTACCATTACCACTACCACTACCACTAACATGACCATTGCCATTACCACTACCACTACCACTACCATTACCATTATCATTTCCTCCACTATTACCATTATCATTTCTATTACCATTACCATTATAATTATCATTACCATTATCATTACCATTACATTACCATTACCACGACTATTACCATTACCATTACTAATACCATTACCATTACCATTACCACTACCATTATCACTACCACTACCATTATCATTACCACTAATTGTACCATCACCACTACCATTACCATTATCAGTACTATTATCATTATCACTACCACTACCACCACCACTATCACTACTATTACCATTACCACTACCACTACCATTATCATTACCATTACCACTACCACTACCACTACCATTACCATTACCATTACCATTACCATTACCACTATCATTACCATTACCATTACTAATATCATTACCATTACCATTACCACTACCATTATCATTACCATTACCATTACCAGTACCATTACCAGAACCATAACCATTACCATTACTATTACCATTCAATTATCACTACCATTACCATTACCATTACCATTACCACTACCACTACCATTACCATTGCCATTATCATTACCAATATCATTACCATTACCAATATCATTATCATTACCAATATCACTACCATTACCATTACCATTATCATTACCAATATCATTACCATTACTATTACCATTCAATTATCACTACCATTACCATTACCATTACCATTACCACTACCACTACCATTACCATTACCACTACCACTACCACTAACATGACCATTGCCATTACCACTACCACTACCACTACCATTACCATTATCATTTCCTCCACTATTACCATTATCATTTCTATTACCATTACCATTATAATTATCATTACCATTATCATTACCATTACATTACCATTACTACGACTATTACCATTACCATTACTAATACCATTACCATTACCATTACCACTACCATTACCATTACCACTACCATTATCATTACCACTAATTGTACCATCACCACTACCATTACCATTATCAGTACTATTATCATTATCACTACCACTACCACCACCACTATCACTACTATTACCATTACCACTACCACTACCATTACCATTACCATTACCACTACCACTACCACTACCATTACCATTATCATTACCATTACCATTACCATTACCATTACCATTACCACTATCATTACCATTACCATTACTAATATCATTACCATTACCATTACCACTACCATTATCATTACCATTAACATTATCATTACCACTAATATTACCATTACCATTACCATTATCATAACCATTACCAATAACATTACCATTGCCATTACTAATATCATTACCACTACCATTATCACTACCATTACCATTATCATTACCACTGATATTTCCATTACCATTACCATTACCATTACCACTACCATTACGAATACCATTACCATTACCAGTACCACTACCATTACCATTACCATTACCACTATCATTACCATTACCAATACTATTACCATTACCATTACTATAACCATTCAATTACCACTACCATTATCATTACCATTACCAGAACCATTACCATTACCATTACCATTACCAATCAATACCATTATCATTACCAGTACCATTACCATTACCATTACCATTACCACTACCACTACCATTACCATTACCATTACCACTACCATTACCATTACCATTATCATTACCATTACCACTACCATTACCATTACCAGTACCACTTTCATTACCATTACCATTACAATTACCACTACCATTACCATTACCATTACTATTACCATTCCCATTACCATTACCATTACCATTACAATTACTATTACCATTACCATTACCATTACCATTCTCATTACCATTTTCATTATCATTATCATTATCATTACCATTACCATTATCACTACCATTACCATTACCGTTACCACTACCATTACCATTACCACTACCATTACCAATACCATTACCATTTCCATTACCATTACCACTACCATTAACATTACCATTACTATTACCACTACTATTACCATTACCATCACCATTACCATCATCATTACCATTACCATTACTATTACCATTCAATTATCACTACCATTACCATTACTATTACCATTACCACTACCACTACCATTACCATTATCATTACCAATACCATTACTATTACCATTATCAGTACCATTATCACTACCACTACCACCATTACTACCACTACCATTAACAATACCACTACCATTACCATTACCATTACCATTACCCCATTACCACTACTATTGCCATTACCATTACCACTACCAATACCATTATCATTATCATTATCATTACCATTACCATTATCACTACCATTACCATTACCGTTACCACTACCACTACCATTACCATTACCATTACCATTACCAATACTATTACCATTACCATTACCATTACTATTACCATTACCATTACTATTACCATTACCATCACCATTACCATCATCATTACCATTACCATTACCAGTACCATTACTTGAACCATAACCATTACCATTACTATTATCATTCAATTGTCACTACCATTACCATTACCATTACCACTACTACTACCACTATCATTACCACTACCATTACCATTACCATTACCACTACCACTACCACTACTATTACCATTATCATTACCAATACCATTACTATTACCATTATCATTACCAGCCGCTCGGCTGCAGGTCGACAAAGACTTCCTTCGTCCCCATCAGGTGATGGGAGCAGCCGCTATCGAGCAGGACCACCGCCGGGTTCGCCTGCGCAGCTGCTGCCACTGCCTGGAAGTCCTCACCGGCCTTCGGCGCCAGCAAGACGGTCGGCTCCACGACGCCGACCAGCGAGCACGACGCCGTCTTGTCGTCCCGCCCATTTCCGCCTGTAGAGGAGTCGGCTTCCTTCGCCGAGGTCGACGTAGTCGACTGCTTCTCCTTGCGCGGCTTGTTTCCTCCTCGACGAGGACGACGACTGCCAGACCTCCCGCGGCCTCCCTTGGCGTCGTCGTCGTCGGAGTCACTGCGGTCGGGGCACTCGAAAGAGAGGTGGTCGGGGTCGCCGCACAGCCAGCACTCCCGACGTCGACTTCCTCCTCCTCGACCGCTGTCCTTGGTCGACGTCTTCTTGTCGACCTCCTTGGCCAACTTCCAGCCACCGCTACCGCCACCGCCAGACTGTCCGCGCTGCCCTGGTCGACCTCCTTGCTTCATCGGGGAGACGAAGTTGGCCTGCGCCAAGAGCTCCTGGGACCGCTCTGCCTCCTTCATCGCCTCGTCCTGCAGGATGTCTACCACTACCATTACCATTTCTATTACCACTACCACTACCACTACCATTACCATTATCATTACCATTACCATTACCATTACCATTACCATTACCATTACCATTACCATTACCATTACCACTACCACTATCATTACCATTACCATTACTAATATCATTACCATTACCATTACCACTGCGGAGATAACTGCTGCAACGGGAGCTAGGCTACGGGCTCTCTGCGTTCGTTCACTTAGTCGTTTCCTTGTGTTCACGCTGCTCGCTAGTTCACGGGGAGAATTGGCAAGAGTTTCACTAGGAAAACATGACAATAATGGTGCAAATCAGTTGGCATGGCAAGACTACATCAGAGCTAGCATTCAGGTCGGTCGACTGCCAGCACAGCATGGTCGACCGCGTTCCAGCACGACTTGGTCGACCGCGCTCCAGCAGTGCAAAGTAGACGACGTGCCAACGCTGCAGGTTGATGGCGTGCCAGCATTGCTCCCGCAGAACAGCAGCGTACCTACTTCACAGGTGCTCTAAGCCTCGTCACCTGAACAGCGCACGCACCAAGTCATCCTCGTGCTGACGGCTCCACCTGATCCGCCACGTCGACCTCGGGATATCACCACCGAAGTCGGACTCGCCAACTTTGTCTGGGTGATCGTCGCACTCCTTCGCAGAACCTCGTCACCCAGGTATCCCGGTTGTGAGAGTACGACGGCTTATGCCAGCTATGCTTGCTTGCTTTTACTTTATTATGTTATTTCTAGCATAGGATAATTATATGCATGCATGAATTGCTTGCTTTCCTAGGCTAGGTGCTTTCCTATATTTTATTATAGTTATAGCACCGAGCTAGGTTACGTGAACCGAATTCTGGCTTTTCGGCGGCCACCGAATTGCCTTCTACCGAATTCGGTAAGGATCTGTTCGGGACGCTTCGCGACCCGCGGAACCTTCGCGTAACACCTGGTTACGGGGCCTTGTGTCGAGCCTATATATAGCCTCGTGTTGTACCCAGGTGATCAATTCAATTCGATTCAATTCACATTCTCTTTTCTGAGCTCGATCCTAGATCCTCACCCTTGGTAATCAGAGCGGGTTTTCACGCGAGGTCTTCAACCGCTTAGTTCCGGCCTTTAAAAAACCGCGGGGGCGACGACGAAAGCGCCGATACGGGTATGTAAAACCAGTTCCGCGCAATTTTTCTAAGTCCCCCTCGATTCGGTTTTTGAACACCCCTCAGATTTACTGGTGGAAGGGTTGGAGTTTCGACCGTTCGATCGAGTTTCATCTCAACGGCCCAGAGAATTTCGCCCAAAAAGGTTGGAATTTGGAGCGTCGGATCGAATTTCTTCTCAACGGCCAAGATCGGACGCGAATTTCGCCCAAGGGAGATTTACGCGACCTACAGAATTCGCGCTCGTCGATCCTTTAGTCAACTTGACTCGCAGTAAGTCGACCAGCACCTAGAATTCGATTTTTTTCGTCGCGCATCTTCCTGTAAATCGCCAAATGGAGGGAAAAGGAGATATTTCAGTACAGAAAATCGCGGAGTTACGTGCTGAGCATAAGCAAATACATGCGGCGCTCCCACGACTCGAAAAACTCCTTGCGAACCAGTCGGCAACCGCCACAGCAGCAGCGACAACAGTAGCAGCAGCAGCAGCGGCAACACCGACAATTCTACATGCGACAACGGCAGCAGCTACAGTTAACCTCGAAGCAGTGAAGCCGAGGCTACCGGAGGCGTTCGATCCTACAGTAAAAAGGAACGACATTTGTCGATTTGTAGCTGAACTCGAAATTTACTTCGAAGCCGTTGGATGCACGACCCCGACAAAAGACGCCATGCGCATACGGCTCGCAGCAACACTGTTACAAGGCCCAGCTCTAGAGTGGATCAACAACAGAATAGTCCAAGGCGAGGGGACGTGGGCGCAGTTTCCGGCAGCACTGATCGAACAGTTCGACACGTTGAACAGTAGCTACTACGGAACACGACGCAACAAGCCAACTAGTGGCATGGGGCGATTGGCACCACCCACGACTGTCGACCCGATAAAGAACGACAAGGGCGATGTGGAACAGCGGCTAGCAAATAATGAGACGTGCAAATTTTGCGGCGCTACAGGACATCGTATCTTGGCGTGTTGGAAAATGAAGAGAAGGTGTGCGGAGCTGAAGGACAAGAACAGTGCGGCACCCCCGTAGCAGAAAACGGACAACGTGGCAGCTTCGGAGAGGGCGAAAAAAGGAGAATATGGTGGCGCAAATTTAAAACGTCACGACCAGCCGGCACCAGGGGAAATCGCCGAGACTAATGGAGGATCCGCGAAACAAGACCCTGCACCGACCGGGAAACTCCAGCCGTATACCCCGACAAGTAAGAATATTACTTCTCGTGGGTTTCAAGCCTTTATTAAGGGAGAGTCAGAAATTAAACCGGTACCGGGTATTATGGGGACCCTACTCCAGAGCGCTAATACGGGTCGAGCGTTCCGAGGAGTTAATATTCTCTCCCAGCAGCACTGTTTAAAGGCTCCCTGTTCCCCACAGATGAAGCCTACACAGCTGCAAAGGCTTAGTGGAAGGTTCCAGGCCCAAGAGAAGCCGAATCGGCCTCGGATAAATCCTTCTAACCTTTCTCAGTTGAAAACTGATACTGAAGCTGCATCTTCGAGCACAGGACCTAGGGATAACATATTCGACGTACCCTACGATCCTATAAGCGATACCATCTACGGATACTCGGAGCAGCAGCAACCACTAGTACTCGAGGTGATCTGCAACGGGCGTCGCCTCCAGGCTCTGGTGGACAGTGGTGCGTCCCACTCGGTGTGCGACCGCGGGACGTTGGAGAAAAATGGAGAATCCTCAGAAGAAACCCAGTTTACAGCAACGATTATGGACGGTACGAAGCTTCCCATCCACGGCAAGTCAACACTGCAGCTGCAGATAGGGGCGTTGAGGTGGAAGCGGACGTTGCCGATCACGAACATCAAGGGATTAGATTTCATCTTGGGGCGAGATTTTCTGAAGCGGTTCAACCCCGAGATCGACTGGGTCAACCGGAAAACGTGCATCTACAACAACGGGAAACGAGTGGAGCTGCGAAGCTGGACGGATACTGGGAGCGTTCCTGAAACGACACTGGCACGGTTCGAACGGACAGTGACGAGAGTAACACGGGTTACTTAGCACTGGTTATGGCAGCAGCAGAGGAGGAGGTCTTGGAGCAGTACAAGGATATAATGCCCGACGACCTACCTGCAGGCGTACCTCCAGCACGCACCCACGAGCACGAGATCGTGGAGGAACCAGGTGCGAAACCCGTCTCACGTGCACCATACCGACTGAGTCCGACTGAACTGACAGACATGAAAAAACAGATAGAGTATCTACTGGACAGACAACTGATCCGCCCATCCACCTCTCCCTACGGTGCACCAGTTCTCCTCACTCCAAAGCCAGACGGTAGTTTACGGATGTGCATCGACTACCGCGCACTGAACAAACAGACAGCACTGACTACAGCGCCAGTACTCATCCTACCGGATCCAGACAGAGACTACGTGGTGGAAGCAGACGCTAGTGACCAAGCAGTCGGAGCAGTACGGATACAGCATCACGAACGCAGTTTGCAGCCCATCACCTACCTCAGTAAGAAGCTGTTACAGTGGGAGAAAGACTTAGCTGTAAGGAAGGGTTCAGGAAAGATTTGGGTACCGAATTACGCCCCGCTACGGCAGATCCTATTGGAGGAATTTCACGACGTACCTTACGCGGGACATTTCGGGAGCAACAAGACGTTAGCAGGGATAGCGAAGTATTACTACTGGCCCGGGATGGCAGCAGACGTGCAGCAGTTCGTCACCTCATGCGACACGTGCCAGCGGATGAAGAGCAGCAAGCAGAAAAAGCAGGGTTACTTCAGCCTCTACCCGTACCGGAGCAGCCATGGCAGGTCGTTAGCCTCGACTTTATCACAGGACTTCCTTCGACCTCACGGGGGCACGATTCCATCCTCGTAGTAATCGATAAGTTCTCCAAAATGGGTCACTTCATACCAACCAACGCCACGGCAACAGCTGAAGCAACTGCGCGCCTCTTCTTCGACCGCATCATCACCATCCACGGCATCCCCGCTACACTCATCTCAGACAGAGACCCCAAATTCACGAGTAAGTTCTGGAAGGAGCTCATGGGACTGTTGGAGACAAAGCTTGCAATGTCTTCAGCATACCACCCCCAGACTAACGGACAGACAGAGCGACTCAATCAAGTGGTTGAACAGTTACTGCGCACAGCTTGCAAGGACGACGCCAGCCACTGGGACACACAGTTACCGACCCTAGAGTTCGCTTACAACAACGCCTCACATGCGGCCACAGGGAAAACTCCTTTCTTCCTGTGTTACGGACGGGAACCACTCACACCACAGCAGCCAACCACACCGGCACACGTCCAAGCCGCACATGACTTCGTCACCACCATGCAGCAGCTATGGGAGAAGACTCAGCGACGTCTCACCACGATGCAGAACTCCCAGAAGCAGTATGCCGATCGTCAGCGAGGAGATCACTCAGTAGCAGTCGGAGATCAGGTGCTTCTTGACACACACAACTTGAACCTGTCTCACCTACCATCCAAGCTCCGGCCTCGCTTCTGTGGTCCTTTTCTCGTTGAGGCACAGGTGACACCAGTTACATTCTGCTTGCGCTTACCAGATACATGGAAGCTTCACAACGCTTTCCATGTCCAGCTACTGAAGCCCTACAAGGACCCCAACCAACAGTTCCAGGGACGGCAGCTACCGCCACCACCACCGGTTCTCATACAGGATGAACCCGAGTACGAGATCGAGCGCGTTCTCACTCATCGGCGCCGCAGCGGCAAGACCCTCGAGTTCCTGATACGCTGGAAGGGATACGACCCCACTGAGAACAGTTGGGTTGCAGAAGCTGATATGGGCAACGCACGCAGTGCTCTCAAGGACTATCTTGTCAAGAAGGGTGTATCTCACGCCACCCAGCTTTGAGGGGGGGACGTGTGAGAGTACGACGGCTTATGCCAGCTATGCTTGCTTGCTTTTACTTTAGTATGTTATTTCTAGCATAGGATAATTATATGCATGCATGAATTGCTTGCTTTCCTAGGCTAGGTGCTTTCCTATATTTTATTATAGTTATAGCACCGAGCTAGGTTACGTGAACCGAATTCTGGCTTTTCGGCGGCCACCGAATTGCCTTCTACCGAATTCGGTAAGGATCTGTTCGGGACGCTTCGCGACCCGCGGAACCTTCGCGTAACACCTGGTTACGGGGCCTTGTGTCGAGCCTATATATAGCCTCGTGTTGTACCCAGGTGATCAATTCAATTCGATTCAATTCACATTCTCTTTTCTGAGCTCGATCCTAGATCCTCACACCGGTCGACCGGGCAACCATGTCGACCAGCTGCTCCTGTATGTGCTCGTCGACCTCCCAAGTCGACGACCACCCCAAGTCGACCTCACCAGGTCGACCACACCTCTGGTCGACCAGCTCCAGGTCGATGTCACTCCTGGTCAACCAGCTCCACGTCGACCAGCACAGTTGTCAGCCGACCACCCAAGTCGGCTACCCGAAGCCGGCGTCACCAAGTCGTCGCCGACTTCCGGGCCGACGTGCCACATCGCCGACCACCAAGTCGGCGGCATTGCAGTGGCCCCGTGCAAGTCGACCAACCCCGTCGACCAGCTCGCCCAAGTCGGCGTCGCCCACTGCAACAAGTCGGCTGTACCTCCCGTACACCCAACCACGAAGTCGGCTCCGCCCAAGCGAGGACGGGGCCAACAACAACTCCCGTTGACAACCACTACCATTATCATTATCATTACCATTATCATTACCACTAATATTACCATTACCATTACCATTATCATAACCATTACCAATACCATTACCATTGTCATTACTAATATCATTACCACTACCATTATCACTACCATTACCATTATCATTACCACTGATATTTCCATTACCATTACCATTACCATTACCACTACCATTACGAATACCCTTACCATTACCAGTACCACTACCATTACCATTACTATTACCACTACGATTACCATTACCATTACCACTACCATTACCATTACCATTACCATTACCACTACTATTACCATTACCATCACCATTACCATCATCATTACCATTACCATTACTATTTCCATTCAATTATCACTACCATTACCATTACCATTACCACTACCACTACCACTACCATTACCATTATCATTACCAATACTATTACTATTTCCATTATCAGTACCACTATCACTACCACTACCACCACCACTACCACTACCATTGCCATTACCACTACCACTACCACTACCATTACCATTACTCATTACCATTACCATTACCATTACCATTACCACTACCATTACCATTACCATTATCATAACCACTACCATTCCTAATACAACTACCATTACAGTTACCATTTCTATTACCACTACCATTACCATTACCACTACCATTACCATCACCATTACCACTACCACTTACACTACCATTACCAATTCCATTACCATTATCATTACCATTCCATTATCACTACCATTTCCATTACCATTACCATTACATCTACCATTACCACTATCATTACCATTACCATTACCATTACCACTATCATTCCCATTATCAATATCATTATCACTACCAATACCATTACCATTACCATTATCATTATAATTTTAATTTTTACTACAAGTGCTATTACCATTACCATTACCAGTACCAGTACCAGTACCATTATCACTACCATTACCATTACCATTACCATTACCATTACCATTACCATTACGATTACCATTACCATTACCATTACCATTACCATTACAAATACCAATACCATTACCAGTACCACTACCATTACCATTATCATTACCACTACCATTACCATTACCATTACCACTACCATTACCATTACCATTACCATTACCATTCCCATTACCGTTACCTTCACCACTACCACTAACATTACCATTACCATTACCATTACCATTACCATTACCATTACCATTACCATGGCCATTACCACTACCATTTCCATTACATCTACCACTACCACTATCATCACCATTACCATTACCAATACCATCACTATTACTATTACCATTACCATTACCATCACTATTACCACTATTTTTATCATTACTATTTCCATTACCATTTCCATTACCATTACCATTGCCATTACCATTACCATTACCATTACCATTACCATTACCATTACCACCACCATTACTATTACCTTTACCATTACCATTACCACCACCATTACTATTACCATTACCATTACCATTACCTCAACTATTATCATTACCATTACCATTATCATTACCCTTACCACTACCACTGCCATTACCATTATCATTACCATTACCATTACCATTACCATTACCATTATCATTACCATTACCATTACCTCTACCACTACCATTACCATTATCGTTACCATTACCATTACCACTACTATTACCATTACCATTATCGTTACCATTACCATTACCACTACCATTACCATTACCATTACCATTACCATTACCACAACCAATACCATTACCATTACCACTACCATTACCAGTACCATTTCTATTCCACTACCACTACTATTACCATTGACATTTCTATTACCATTACTATTACCATTACCACTACCGTTATAATTACCATTACCATTACCACTACCATTACCATTATCATTACCATTACGATTACCACTACCACAACCAATACCATTACCACTACCACTACCATTACCACTACCGTTAGCATTCCACTACCACTACTATTACCATTGACATTTCCATTACCATTACCATTACCATTACCTTTACCACTGCCATTACCACTACCATTACCATTAACATTAACATTACCATTACCATTACCATTACCATTATCACTACCATTTCCACTATAATCACCATTAACACAACCATTACCACTACCACTTCCATTACCATTACTATTACCATTATCATTACCATTATCACTACCATTATCATTACCATTATCACTACCGTTACCATTACCATAACCATTACCATTACGCCATTACCACTACCATTACCATCACCAGTATCATTACAATTCCCATTACCATTATCACTATGATTACCATTACCATTACCATTACTATTACAATTACAATTAACATTACCATTACCATTACCAGTGCCATTACTATTACCATTACCATTACCATTACCATCACCATTACCACTACCATTACCAATACCATTATTGTCACATTTATGTGAATGTGTATAGTGAGAAGAGTGTAGTGGAGGGAATGTGCATATTGTACATACTGTACATAGCGAACCTGATGAGCAAGGAGGATGGATTTCGAAGGGTCAAGCGACGGTTTTGAGGAGGTAAGAAGTAAAGGGAAGATTGGCGCCTGCCGAAGCGAAGGGTGACGGAGTTGCATGTAAAGGGGTAGTGGCGGTACTTACGTAAGCATGGGCGGGCAGCGGAAGGGAGTTACAGTGCAAGGCAGCGGCAATGTGAGAGAAGGTGTTACACTGGTACTTGGAAGCGTGTTCGTGTGCATGCATGTTTGTTTTCCCATTTGTGCAGGATTGTGCCAAGGAGCCAGCTGGAACTGAACAGTGCAAGCTGGAGGCAAAGTAGCTAGAGGGGTTGCAAGGTGGCAAGAAGCAGCTTGGATGCAAGCCTGCTCGTAGGTAACGATAGCTACAAGCGGCTAGCTAGGGAAGGATGGGACAGGCACCAGAGGAAGGCAGAGCTGGTAGAATAGGTAGAATCTTGGTCTGCAATCGTCATTGCTTGTATGTTGTCCTTGTTAACACGATCAATCTTGTTATACGTCGGTGATGCCAAAATGGGGAAAAGCGGTGATGCCAGCATGGGGGAATGGGGGAATGTGGGAAGCGGTGATGGCAGCATGGGGAAATGGAGGAATGGGGGAAGTCGGTGATGCCAGCATGGGGGAATGGGGGAATGGGGTAAAGTGGTCATGCCAGAATGCGGGAATGGGGGAATGGGGAAAAGCGGTGATGCCACCATGGGGGAGGGAAAGCGGTGATGCTAGAATGGGGGAATGGGGGAACGGGGGAATGGGGGAAAGTGGTGATGCCAGCATGTTGGAATGGGGAAATGGGGGAAAGCGGTGATGCCAGAATGGGGGAATGGGATGATGTCCGAATCAAGGCAGAACTAAAACCAGCGCTCGAAGACGTAGAGACTGAAGCACGGAGAAAAGGCTTGACAAGACCACCAGAGATTGGAGACGGGAAATGGGGGTGGAGAAGGAGAGGGAGGAATGGTGACCAGGGCTGGTGACTGGCTACAGCAGAGGTTGTCGCCAGTCACGAGCGAATGCAGGCTTTGTCACGAGCGAGTGCAGGCTTTGTCACGAGCGAGTGCAGGCTTTGTCACCACAAAGGTTTGGCAGGACAGGAGGGCACACAGCACCCATGCGGTATGCACACATCCCCCACTCGACCCGTCTGGCCCCATGGCGATCGACCCCGCCTTCATCACATGGGCAGGATAACCATGGTGACTGAACTGCATGGGCAGGATAACCATGGTGACCGAACCGCATGGGCAGGATAACCATGGTGACCGAACCGCATGGGCAGGATAACCATGGTGACCGAACCGCACGGGCAGGATAACCATGGTGACCGAACCGCATGGGCGGGATAAAAGCGTGTTCCTACACCTCGTATCAGACACATCTCGTATCAGCTTCACGTGGTGAAATACGTTGCAATGTGTTCGATTGCGGTTGGTGCGTTTTAGTGCGGTTCGACGCGAATCTGATACGAGGTTGCCTGATATGAGGCCGTAGGAACACGCTCTAACCATGGTGACCGAACCACATGGGCAAGATAACCATGGTGACCGAACCACATGGGCAAGATAATGGTGATGCTCTCTGCTCAGAAGGCCTCGCGGTGATGGTGTGGAGAGCAGGGAGGGCGAGGAGAGGGGGAAGGAACTGGAGGAGCTGATGGGGCTGGCAGGGATGGAAAATTACACTTCCGACATCCGCGCCCAGTACATCATGCTGTCCGCTCAGAAGCCCGCACGGTGATGGCAAGGAAGGCGAGGAGGGCAAAGAGGGTGAAGAGGGGCAAGGAGGAGGAGTGGAGGGTGGACGGGAGGGGTGGGAGCAGGGCTGACGATTCAAATGTGGGTACCCTGTTTTCGCTCCCCCAAAAAAAGATTTACCCTGAAGGCACATTTTCCGCAAAACGCCTAGCCTGAGCCTTCTTGCGATGTTCAGGGTTCACGAAATCGTAAGTCTGGGCTGTCAGGGTTGGCAAATTGAAATCAGGGTTGATTTTTTTCTTCTTTCTAGTTATGCGAAAAAACAGGAACGTGTTTGACGCGAGAATTCTAGCTGGATTGGGCTGGATTGGCGGATTGGCTGGAGGGAGTGCATGTGGCAGCCGAGAATCTCCTAGGGGCGCAGGGGCGAGAGCGAGGGGTGTGCAAAGGGGGAGGGAGCAAGTGAGTGGGGTGGGTGGAGACTATTTCATGACCGCGGGTCGTCCGCACAAAAGGGGGAAAAGGGGGGGAGGAAATGAGGGGACGGACTGCTAATGGGAGGGGTGTCGAGACCGAGACTCGGCCTGGTTTTGGTGGGGGTGGACGTTTTTCAATATTAGTGTGTCGTTTAGTTTCACAGTTAGCAAAAAACAGCTGATGACTAAAAACTATCAGTCACATCACATGGCAATACAATGTTTTACTACGGATGGTTTTTTTTTATCTCCTGCCGAATCACCTTGCGATTCGCCAGATCGTGATTTGTTTACAGCTAACAAAAATCAGAAACCGAATGTTGAGTCATTCTAACAGAAACTTAGTGTACTGCGATAACCTGGATAGCGCGCGCGCATGGAGTCCTGAGATGGGTGCAAGCCTAATCATTATTACGCACACGGGGGTTATCGGGACGAAGATTCCTGGAAGGTTCGTCCCGATAACGTTGCATTCAGGGTCAACAAGACGCATACTCTGTATGGACAGGGTCCTTAAGAACACTACTCTGTGAGTGTATACAAAATTCCAGGGTTCGCTAAAGTACTACTCTGACAAGATCAGTGTTCAGAAGTCGTTAAACCTGAAATTACAGGGACCAGAATGTGACAAGTCTGAAATCACCCTGAAATCAGGGTAATTACCCTGATAAAATCAGCCCTGGGTGGGAGGAGGGATGAGGGGAAGTGGAGGCGGAAGTGATGTTTGGGAGGATGATTTGAGGGTGAGGACTGAGGTTGTTTGGTGTGTTAGAGCAAGGACTGTGAACGCCTATACCATGCTGCCGAACGGTAGTTTGAAAATAATCAACTTTCCCCATTGAAAGAATCATGTGCTCGTTCAAAAAAGCATTTCCCAACCAGTTGTCAAGCTCAGGGGCTTACAGGAGATTTACCGTCATCGCCCGGATATAAGACAGTGTTGAATAGTAGACAGGGGTTGTCTATTATACGGGTGTCTCTTATAAACAGGCTAGCCTTTTTATACGACACCTATTTGTGTGTACGAGATAAGACATATGTGTCTTATAATCGAAACTGCAATGTATTATAGTGAAAATTGAAATACCGCGTACATTTTTACCCTTGCGACACGCGAATTCTGCCACGTGCTGAGTCACATACCGTACTACCAAATTTGACTCTGCAAGTATTCGGGATGACGTGGCGTTCCGAACAATGGTTGCCGAAGTGGCAACTTCGCAACATCGACACTCTTAATGAGAAACTCTTTTCAAGATGCGTGAAAATATTTCTAAGTAGTTTAAAAAGGTTTCCATTTATAAGACTTATAAGACACCCAAAACCTCCCCAAATACAAGATAACCCAAGCATTTTTTTTAGTGTATGAGATAAGACATATATGTCTTATATCCGGGCGATGACGGTAGGTACCTAGTTTGCCAGTGCAGACTTGTTTTAACGCACGCATTGTTTCTATCTTCTGTAACAGGGCAGATTTGATATCTTCAAACTTCCATTGGCGCATCCATTAGTGCATCTGTCCGTGCACTTGTAGGAGCAAGTGGCATCAGTGCCTGTAGGGACCTATACGCTTCTATCAAGGGGTCAACTGCAGAGACTTGCACAACTGTCCACTGCAGCCCGTTTTGTGGTGCACAGGGCGAGGAGTCAGTGGCTGGTAGGAGGTGAACCATCTGAGGGAGGACAGCACAGCGGGAGTGAAGCACAGGGAGAGCGAAGCACAGGGAGATTGAAGCACAGGGAGAGCGAAGCACAGGGAGAGCGAAGCACAAGGAGAGCGAAGCACAGGGAGAGAGAAGCACAGGGAGAGCGAAGCACAGGGAGAGCGAAGCACAGGGAGAGCGAAGCACAGAGAGAGCGAAGCACAGGGGAGCTTATTTGTCATCTAGGGACACACTTGATGAAGCACAGATGCAGAGAGGTTATTTATTTGCCATCCTGGGAGATGGATGGCGGATTGCATGAATGATATTAACAAGGTTGCCACCTGGAGGCCTCCCACACGCTGCAGAGGCGCCCTTGATTTCAAGCCCTTCCATTGCCCACCCTCTTATCACCCGGCCTACCGTCTCCCACCCACCCATCCCCCACCCTGCCATTCCCCACACTGCCATCCCCCAACCCTGCCATCCCCCGCCCTGCCATTTCATGCCACGGTACCTGGGGACGTTGTCGCACAGCCATGGCCATCAGCAGCGCCAGCAGAGGGCGTTCCCCTATTTGCACCTCCCTTGCCTCCGCCCTCCCCTCCTCCTCCTTTCGCTCCTCCTCCCTACCCTCCTCCTCCCTACCCTCCTCCTCCCTCCCATCCACTTCCCGCCCCTCCACTGTTGCAGCAGCACCCAGCAAAGAGTTTGGCAGTAAGCATGCATGTGGCCCCCCTGCCCTGCTTGCCCCCTCTGCTCTGCTTGTCCACACGTTTGCCGCATCTTGTACGTGCGCCTGTGCAGCTGACGGCACTGCCTCACTCACGCCCATCACTCCACATGCCACCTGCACATTCCGAGAAGCACCTGCCCCAGTTAACCCCCTCTCTGCTGCCTCCATCTCCTTCTCCTCCTCCGTTTTCTCCTGCCTTACATCCTGACCACACCCACTCTCCACATCAGAAGCACCCCTCTTCCTCGCACCACTCCCCTCCTTCCATCCCCCTGTCCTCCTCCCCTCCTCGCCCCATCCCATGCTACCCACCCCGACCTCAACCACCCCCCGCTCACATACCAGTCTCCGCACCCGCCGCTGCACCTCCTTCCACTCCGCCTTCCACATCTCCCCTGCTTTGACACCCTGCTGGCCTTCCAGTCGACTCAAAAGCTGCACGTCTCCCCACCCCACCACCGCCCTCCCTTCCGCCTCCCTCCTCTCCGCCTCCCTCCCGTCCGCCTCCCTCACGCCCCCTCCCCTTGCATTTCGCGCCCATCCCTCTGTTGCCTGCCATGCCGAATTTGCAGATGCGCCAAGCCGTGCCGTCCGGCATGGGTGGCAGGAGCACAGGAGGGGCGGCAGACAGGCGGCGAAGAGGAGAAGCGCCGCTTCGGAGCCACTGGCAGCTGCTCGGAAGGTGCGGTTGCCGTTGTCTGCAGGGGAGGGAGGGGGAATGGGGAGCGGGGGAGGGAAAAGGTTGACGGGAAAGGAGGGGAAAGGGTGAGGGGAAAGGGGGAGCGGGGAGGGGAATGGGGGAGGGGAAAGGGGGAGGGGAAGGAAGGAGGGGGAAAAGACGATGGGGCAGAGTGAAAAAGACGATGGGGCAGTGTGAAAAGGCTATGAGGGGAGAGTGAAATTACGACGGGGGAGAAGTGAAAGATGAAAATTGGCAAGAGCGCGGTGCTGAAATGCACAAGGATGAGGGCGAGACGGCGAGCGGAGGAAGAGGGGGCATGGGGAGGGTGAAGGAGAGGGGCGTGGGGCGGAGGAGGAAGGGTGTGGGGCGGCGGCACGAGGGTTAGTTACCGAGGGAGCAGAGCAGCCGAGCCACCAGCACGCCGTGCCTCTCCGTGTCGCACCCACACGCCCCACACACCCTGCGCTGCCTCTGCCTGCTGCCCTCCCTTCCGCTGTCGTCCCTCTCCTCGGTCCTCTCCTCGTTCCTCTTCTCGTTCCTCTGCTCGTTCCTCTCCTCGTTCCTCTCCTCCTCACTCTCCTCCTCACTCTCCTCACTCTCCTCCTCACTCTCCTCCTCACTCTCCTCGTCCCTCTCCTCCTTCCACTCCTCGTCCCTCTCCTCCTCACTCTCCTCCTCCCTCTCCTCCTCACTCTCCTCCTCACTCTCCTCGTCCCTCTCCTCCTTCCACTCCTCGTCCCTCTCCTCCTCACTCTCCTCCTCCCTCTCCTCCTCACTCTCCTCCTCCCTCTCCTCCTCCCTCTCCTCCTCCCTCTCCTCCTCACTCTCCTCCTCCCTCTCCTCCTCCCTCTCCTCCTCACTCTCCTCCCTCTCCTTCTCACTCTCCTCCTCCCTCTCCGCCTCACTCTCCTCTCGTGCACGCCCCTCCTGCCCCTCCTGCCCCTCCTGCCCTTCCTGCCTCTCTCGCACGCACTCATCCTCATCATCCCATCCACTCCCCTCCCTCCATGCCTCTGTGCCCCCATCATCATCACCTTCCATCCACTCGTCACCACTCGCCATGTCTCCACTCGCCTTGTTTACACCTGTCTCATTTCCACTCGCTCCCCCTTCCCTCCTCGTTGCACTTCTCAATTCACTGTGCTCTGCCCTCCCGTCCCCTTCTCTCTCACTCTCTTCCAAATCCTCATCACTCCAACCACTCCCTTCCATGCTCACACCATTCACTCGCTCACACTCTCCCCTTTGGTCATCACATCTCATCTCCCCGCCTCCACGCCCCACCGTCCAGCACCCCTCCACTGCGCTCCTCTCCACCTCACGCTCCTCCTCCCTAAACGCTTCTAGCACCTCCTGCCACCACTCCTTCCGCCCACCCACATGCTTCTCTGCACACTCTTTTCCAGTTTCCTCCTCCTCTGCAATCCCTTCTGCCTCTCTCTCTCCTCCTCCCGTTTCTTCCTCACCCTTGTTCCCTCCGCTCTCCTCTTCCTCCATCGGACACGCTTCCGCCTCCTCCCTCCCACCACTAACCGCTTCTTCCTCCTCCTCCCTTTCATGCAGCACACCAGAACCCTCCCTACCATCGCCATCCCTTGATGCATGCCCATCCATTCTATCCCCTGCCGCCCTCCACCCTCTCGCACAAGCATTTTCTTCCATTTCTCCCTGCTGCCCCCCTGCCTGCTGCCGCCCAAGCCCATGGGTGGGGCGAAGCAAGGCCTCCCCTCCCTCACACACATGTGCTGACAGCGGCAGGGCAGGCGGGCACACAGGCAGCAGGCGCACGTAGTGCACTGCTGCTAGCTGGGGGGGGGGGGGGGGGGGGGGGGGAATGAACACGAAGGGGAAAGTGATTGGGGACGGGGGAAGAAATGGGGAGGTGGAAAAGGCTCAGCAGGCAGAGGGGCACACAGGGAGCAGGCACACGGACGGCACTGCTACTAACTAGGGAGAGGGGAGGAGGACAGGGGGGGAAATAGGACGCATGGGATGGCTGCTTATGAACGCAGCGCATCTGCCCTGGCAAGGCTAAGGGAACAACACTTTCAGACATGTGAGTAACCCATGAAGCACCGCACTCCACTCCACACTGGGCTATCATCACACACACCACACCACACACTCAAACACCAAACTTTCTAACGCCACACACTCAAACACCACACGCATGCTCCATACAGCAGCACCATCACCCACTCTCCAATGAACCAACTCCCCAACTGCCACCCCGCTCTCACCCAGCATCGAGTGCGCACTCCCTCTCCACCCGCTCCTCCTGCCACCCCTCCTCCACCCACACCTCCTCCTGCCACCCCTCCTCCCATGCCACTGCACCATCTCTCCTCCACCCTCGTCCCTCCTCTACCGCCCATGTCACCGCGCCATCTCTCCTGCACCCCCTCCGCTCTATCCCAATCAGAACTCCTTCCGACACCACCCCCTCTCACTCGACCCTCTGTCGCTGCTGCAGCAGCAGGCATGGGAGCAGGCACGGGAGCAGGCACGGCAGCAGGCATGGTTGCACTTGTGGCAGAATGCTGTGGGGGGAGCCTGGGCGGAACATGGTTGAAACCAGGAGGAGGAGGAGGAGGAGGAGGAGGAGGAGGAGGAGGAGGAGGAGGAGGAGGAGGAGGAGGAGGAGGAGGAGGAGGAGGGGGAGTAGCAGTCGCAGAAGCAATAGCATCAGCAGGAGGGGCCGGGGGAGGAGGGGCAGGGGAGAGCAGCAGCGTGTGGGAGCAAGCAACCATCCGCACTCGCACCACCTCTTGGCCTGACTGCCCGCCCTCACCGCCCCTGCTGTCATGTGCTGCGTCATTCGATGCATTCCCTTGTGCTTGCAGCCCAGCAGGCCCGCGGCAGATGGCAAGGTCACCTGAGCTGGGCCGTGGAGGGCGGAGAGAGAGAGAGATTAGCTACCGCAGCGACATGTCGCTTCCATTCCACATTGTGGAACCGCATGGCAGCAGAGAGATTGTAGTGTACAGCAGGCCAAGGTGCTACGGAGTGAGAGAGGCTAACACGGCAAGAGCAGCACAGCTTCTGATGCACAGGAAGGGGGGAAGAGCGGCGGGTGCTACCTGACAGCAGAGGCGGGTGCTACCTGACAGCAGAGGCGGGTGCTACCTGACAGCAGAGGCGGGTGCTACCTGACAGCAGAGGCGGGTGCTACCTGACAGCAGAGGCGGGTGCTACCTGACAGCAGAGGCGGGTGCTACCTGACAGCAGAGGCGGGTGCTACCTGACAGCAGAGGCGGTTGCGGCGGGCAGCAGCAGGGCGTTTTGGAGAGAAAAGGTCGCCCCCTCTGAGAGTCCCTGGGGGATGGGGCACTGCCGTCGCATGCTGATGCTGGGGTGCATCGTGGGGTGGATGAGTGGGTGGGTGTACACAAACACATTCACCTGCCGCCCACTCGCCACGTGGCGCGCGCACACCATGCCCCACCTCTCCTCGTCACTCTCCCCACACCCGGTGCTGCCACGCTGGCAGGTGGCTGGCCTGAGCGTATCAGACGCCGCCAGATTGTACATGGAGCACAGGTTGAGCACCACTGTCTCGTCGACAGCTGTCAGCGGGCTCGCCTGCAATTGGTCCTCCAGCACCCGAACCGCCGTCGCGAGATCTCGGCCGTACATCAGGCAGAGGGCCTGATCGGGAACAGAAGGCAAGGGGATGAAATGGTAGGTGGAACCATGTGAAGGGTAACTTTATGACGACACCACACCAATGTAACTCGGTTACAACACCAAATGTAACCTGTGAGACGCCAACTGGCTCACGCGGCTCGCTCCGGACGCCATGGGCGCGCGCAGCATTCCGCGCACATGCGCTCGCCGCCACTGCTCGTTCCGCCACTGATCTGAGCTCATGGAGAAGGGCAGCAGTAGGCAGAGAGTCGCCTGTAGCAAAGGGACGACAGTCAACTAGTGAGAAAAGTAACCCATGGGCGCGCGCAGCATTCCGCGCACCTGCGCTCTCCGCCACTGTTCGTTCTCGCCGCTGCTGCCGCTCTCGCAGCGACTGCCGCTACCGTGGTTGTGAATGTGACCGTTGTAGTCGCGGCGGTTCGCACTGCTGAAGGCCATCGGAGTCAGTCGAGCCGCGCCGCGCCTGCGCGACGACTACGACGACGGTGATTCGTTGAAACAAAATCGCATGATTTCGCCTACGTCGATCGGACGTAGAAAATGTTACTCGCGAGCGGACGCGCAACTGAACGGCTGCTTCTGTGCTGTTGCACAGGGAACAACAATATCGTGTCGCCTTTGTGTGGCTGTGTTGTTGTTGCTCTCCCGAATGGTTTTTGAAAACCCGTTATAGTCAGCACACAGCACAGCATACAGTACAGCACACTACCACATCGCGTTACCTTATTGCCCCCGCTCACGATGCTGTTCACTCACAATTCTCCCACTCACGATGCTCCCACTCACGATGCCCCCGCTCACATTGCGTTATTGGGAAAGTCTCTCATGAACCCCCCCGTCATCTCGTTTCTTCTTGCTGTTGGGAAAGTTTCTGGCCGTGATCACACGCATCAGATGAAAAGCTTCACCGCATAATGGTCGCTCTCCTTCGAATCGTGGCGGTTAAGTTTCGCCACCGCCGGTTACTTCTTCGCGTCATCGCCGCGATGGCGTTGGGTCGGCTGTCGATAGAAGAACAGTTCGAGGCGCAGTGCGACGCGCATGGGCGCAGTGCGACGCACATGGGCGCAGTGCGACGCGCATGGGCGCAGTGCTACGCCCGCATGGGCGCAGAGCGACGCGCATGGGCGCAGTGCGACGCACATGGGCGCAGTGCGACGCGCATGGGCGCAGTGCGACGCGCATCGGCGCAGTGCTACGCCCGCATGGGCGCAGTGCGACGCGCATGGGCGCAGAGCGACGCGCATGGGCGCAGAGCGACGCGCATGGGCGCAGAGCGACGGGCTCGGATTCTTCTCACCTCCCCTCTCCCCTGCTCACGTTCAGACAGTGACGCCCGTGCGGCGCGCTCCCCGACCACGTCACCTCCCCACCACGTCACCTCCCCCACCACGTCACCTCCCCACCACGTCACCTCCCCCACCACGTCACCTCCCCCATCACGTCACCTCCCCTCTGGGCCGTCTTCCGGGCCGTGCACGCCGTCGCTCAGCCACGTCATCACCTCCCCTCTGACGCCCTGCCACGTTACCTCCCCTCTGACGCCCTGCCACGTCACCTCCCCTCTGACGCCCTGCCACGTCACCTCCTCCCCTCTGACTTCCTGCCACGTCACCTCCTCTCTGAGGCAGGCCAACGCATGTGTAACCGCATTCGGTCCTGTCGCTTGCGCCTTGCACCGCACATGGCCACTTCAGACCGCGCATGCATTCGGAACTGGTGAGCCGTTTTCGTTCGTCGCACTTCACCGCGCTACACCGCGCTGCACCCAATACATGTGCTTCACCGCGCTGCACCGCGCTGCATATTCATTTACATTGGAATCTGTCTTCTCTCCTTGGGTTGTTGGCAGGTCGGAGCATGCAGCTAGAGTAGAGGGGGCAGCTGAAGTAGGGGGGACTTGCATTCAACACTTGTTTTAAACATGAGTGGTATGGTCGCACCGCTGCTATGCTGACAGGGGATGTGCACTTCAGTTGAGATGTCTCTGCATCATGCTGTGCAGTCAGCTTTGTGCTATGTGCTGTGTGCTATGTGCTATGTGCTGTGTGCTATGTGCTATGTGCTGTGTGCTATGTGCTATGTGCTGTGTGCTATGTGCTGTGTGCTATGTGCTGTGTGCTATGTGCTGTGTGCTATGTGCTGTGTGCTATGTGCTGTGTGCTATGTGCTGTGTGCTATGTGCTGTGTGCTGTGTGCTGTGTGCTATGTGCTATGTGCTGTGTGCTACGTGCTGTGTGTTATGTGCTGTGTGCTGTGTGCTATGTGCTGTGTGCTGTGTGCTATGTGCTGTGTGCTGTGCTGGGTGCTGTTACCAAAGAGGATCGTACGAACTCCATTGCTCCGAATAGCAAGGTGAGTCGTGTGATAACCAGGTTACTTGGTGGGATAGCCTGGTGAGTCAGCCAATGCTGAAGGCAATGAGCATGGGCAGGCTCTCTTCTGCTGGCACCAACGAGGACCCTACCTACCAACGCCATACCTGCCAACAACAGGGTGAGGCCAAGTGAGGCAATGTGGTAACTGGGTTACATGGTGAGATAGCCAGTTGAGTCAGGCAGCGCAGAAGGCGTCTCACAGGTTACATTTGGTGTTGTAACCGAGTTACATTGGTGTGGTGTCGTCATAAAGTTACCCTTCACATGGTTCCACCTACCATTTCATCCCCTTGCCTTCTGTTCCCGATCAGGCCCTCTGCCTGATGTACGGCCGAGATCTCGCGACGGCGGTTCGGGTGCTGGAGGACCAATTGCAGGCGAGCCCGCTGACAGCTGTCGAAGAGACAGTGGTGCTCAACCTGTGCTCCATGTACAATCTGGCGGCGTCTGATACGCTCAGCGCCAAGAGCACGCTCAGCAACTGGCTCACGCGGCTCGCTCCGGACGACTGCACTCGGCTCTAGGCAAGGGGAGGCGTGTACTCGGCTCCAGGGGAGGGGGAGTGCGCGAGACAGTGGTGCTGCACCTGAACCTGCAGGAAGGGGGTGTGGCTCGGAAACTGGGTGTGGTGCGGGCAGCGGGAAGGTACTTGAGAATGACACTGCGTATGGCACACCGCAGCACAGCACAACAGAAAGCAATCCTTCAAACTTCTCCATGCTGTTATTGTATTGATGGGTGGGTAAGGACTCCCCAGAAGAGCCAGTCTGTAAATTGCCATGCTGAAACGAGTTGTGCGGCTGTGTTGTTTCTCTGTAGCGGATTGTGACATTCTTCAGCTGGTACCGGTGGTATTCATTATCAATGTATCACGCAAACCTGTGAAACCCGAGTCTTTCAAAACATGAACATATACCGGTACCCCTGTGACTGACACGATTTCATCACCTCCTACCAGCTCTGATTATTGTCATATGCTGCTTTTTGTGAAGCTAGCCGTAGTACCGTATCTCCAAATTGGAAGTCTTGCACAACTTACCAAGGTTATGGAGCAGTGGATCTGATATTTAACCCAAAACATTCAATTTGAAACAATGTAAATTCACCAAGCAAAGCAATAACAATGAGAAGAGCAATAAAGAGCTGTACACATCCACAAAATTGCATGCAGTGGCAAGAGGATATGGCAGAAGCTGCAAGCACACAGCTAGCTACACACAACCTCATCCAAAGCACATAAGAAACATAAACTCAGGGCAAAATTGAACAGTGGGAGGGGACAGAGCCGTGCAGTGCATAGCTCAGCAGCACACCCACAGCTGACAAAATTGGATGCTGTACAGAGAGATGTACAGTGGTAGACAATGGTGCACAGTTGTGCACGGTGGTAGCAGGAAACAGGGCCTCGATCGAAGCAATTTGACAGAAATGGGGAAGCTTTGAGCACTGAAGGTGGAGGCAGGAAGAAATGTGAGGGGAGGACTAAAGGAGGGGCGAGATCAGCCGTTGCAGGCTCCAAGCCGTGTAGCGTGTCTAGGGGAAGATGCCGCTGACGTGGTAGGAGCGGGCGATGCGCTCAATGGCTATGAGGTATGCTGCCGTGCGGAAGGAGCAGCCCTGGTGGTGGGAGAGGAGGGAGGGACAGGAGAGATAGAAAGGCAAGACGTGGAAAAGGTAGTTTGACATGAGAAGCCCATGCGCATGCAAAATGCTCCTGCATGTAACTTCAGCACCACTGTGGACGTACAGCCAGGGATCAGCATAGCAGCATGGAGTGGAAGTAGAGCAGAACGGCTCACCCTGCTCTCGGCCATGTCGTCCACGTTCTCCCAGCCCTCGATCATGTGCTCCTCCAGCCCCGACCACACGAAGTCCTCCTCGGTGTTGCCGCGCACGATGGACTGCCGCGTGCTGTCGCTGAAGCGCGCGCCACCTGCCATTTCCTGCTCCAGGGCGTCCACGAGCTGCTGCTTGCCGCGCTCCTCCATGCGGCGGCTCATGCGCCCGAAGTGGATGTGGTTGAGGTTCTTGAGCCACTCGAAGTACGACACCGTCACGCCGCCCGCGTTCAGCAGCAGGTCCGGGAGCACCACGATGCCGCGCGCCTGCAGCACCGCCTCCCCCGCCGCCGTCACCGGCCCGTTGGCCGCCTCCGCCACCACCTTGGCGCGGATGCGCGGAGCGTTGCGCGCCGTGATCTGCCCCTCCAGCGCCGCGGGGATCAGCACGTCGCACGCCGCCTCCAGGATGCTCGCCGAGTCGCTCACAGTGGTGGCGCCCACGCAGCCCAGAATGGACCCCCCCGTGCGCGCGGCGTGCGCCTTCACCGCGTCCATGTCGAGCGCCTCGCCCGGCGCCGCCAGCAGCCCGCCGTTCCACTCCGCCAGCCCCACGATGCGGCCGCCCGCGGCCACTATGGCGTCGATGGTGTGGCGCCCCACGTTGCCAAAGCCCTGCAGCACAAACGACTTGCCGCTGATGCCCTCGCTCATGCCCAGCCGCCCCATCCACTTGCCGCTCTTGAAGAACTCCCGCAGACACACAAAAACGCCCTGCCCCGTCGCCGCCGTGCGGCCCCGGATGCCCCCCTGCAGGCACAGGCGTGCACACAGGAAGCAAGCAACCGTAGATGATTAGGCACGGGTGAGTGATCCACAGCTGAGGTGTGCATGTATGACTGCGTTCAGTGAGTGAGTGATGATGGAAACATCGCGCGCTTACACCTCGAAGGGTGGTGCCTCACCTCTTCCAGCGGCTTGCCGGTGACACACGCGAAGGAGTTGAGGTCGCCGGGCTTGAGCATTTGGTACGTGTCCTGGAAGACAGAGGCCGTGGGAGGATGAGTGGGGGAGGGAGTGAATCCGGTGAGCACGGGAGGGAGGGTGGTTGAGACGTGGTGGAAGCGAGTGCGTTGGGCGATGTAAGATGGATCATGGCATCGGCGGCGGTTGGTCGGTCGGTTGGTCAGATTGGGAAGAAACGAGTGCAGCGAGCAGTGCGGCTCACCTTGATCCACGCCATCTCCTGCGGGCCAGTGCCGTAGTCGGGCGCGGGCACGTCCTGATGGCGCATCGAGAGGGGACATGGGAGAAGGGAATAATTGAATGAGGGGTCACGGAGACAGCAGGCACGAGTAGGATTGTAGAGTCACGAGGACGACATAAATGGGCATTTCACAGCAAGACGAGTGAGACAAGACGAGCGAGACAAGCCGAGCGAGATAAGACAAGCGATTCAAGTTCGGAGCGGGGGAGCGGCTTACAATGGACGGGCCGATGAAGTTCTTCTTCACCAGCTCCGACGTGTACCGTCGGATAACGGCCTCCTTCGCCTCTGGTGAGATCTTGCGCGGGTCTGATGGGAGACGAGAGGCACATCAAGGGATACACCGCAGAGCGCACCGCCACAAAAAGGAAAATCGATAGTCAGCCACATGGCACAAAAACTGCTTTCAGTGAAAAAACGTACGACATATCAGCTTTAGCTGATCACGGATCATCACCACCTACCGATCTTGATGCCGCCCTTGGCGCCGCCGAACGGCACGTCAAGCAGCGCGCATTTGAAGGTCATGAGCGCCGCGAGCGCCATGGTTTCTTCCGCGTCCACTGTCAGCGACATGCGGATTCCGCCCTTGACGGGCAGGCGGTGGTGCGAGTGCTGCGCGCGGTACCCCTCGACGAGCTCGACGCGGCCGTCGGGCAGCTTGAGCGGAAACTGCACGCGGATGATGGTGTTGCACGCCTTGATCTGCGCCAGAATATCCGGCGACACGTGCGAGATGGCCGCCGCCTGGTCGAAGTACAGATCCACCGACTCCAAAAAGTTAGGCTCGGGGACCGCGGCTGCCTCGGCGGGCTCTGCAGCATCGTCGTAATGGACACATTTATGCACGAAACGAGTCAAGCACGTCGCGAGTCAAGTCATGTTAACTACAAGATGCAAAGTTCCACGAAAACAAATGGTACGATGCGCACGCGGCGCGACCATAGGTACTAGGTACTAATGGCAAGAGCCTTCTCAATCAACGCATTGGAATTCTGCATAGCACTTACTCGTTGGCGCTGCTGCGACCGCGGGCGCCGGCGCCTTGGGCGCGGGGATGACGGGGCATGTGAATGGGATGGCTTGAGGCTGCGACTGGCACTGAACCACAGGCGGCATGGTGACAGATGCTCTCTTCCACTCGAAACTTCGAAGACGTAGGCGACGCTGGTTGTTGTCGATCGTCCGCTTTTGGATTATGCGGTGATGGATAACTGCTGGATTCCGTTTGCGGGATGGCGTGCGGGATGGCGTGCAGGACTCGGCGGCGGATGAAAGTTGTGCGTTCGTTGGATTGCTGTTGATTTGTGGTGCTGTGACTCTCTGGAAGGATTGCTGCCGTGATGAGCAACGCTGAGATGAAGGTTCCGTTGGCGACTCCAGAGAAGGCGATGCGGAGGAGATTGAACAGAAGCAGGGGGGAAGCTGGCGGCCTTCCCAAGAGTCAATGTCGAGTGTCTTGAATGAAACGGAAACCAGCGAAAGATGTACGAAACGGATTGATGCGAGGCGAGTGGAACGAGTGAAGAGATTTGCGAAAGATGTCTCCATATGGACGGAAGGGACAACCTGTCGTCGCGTCGCGGTGTGAGGTCACTCGTGTCTGCATCAGTGGGAGACTGGTTGGTGGACATTTGGTGGTGAGAATTTGTAAAGCTGCCACGTAAGCGCTGCGAGAGATTTCACGAGCCGCCATGGCCCGCTGGAGAAGTCTGTGATGCTGGATTCTCGGGAACGTGGAGGAGTCGTGGAAAGCAAGCTTGCTCGTCAAGGGGGATTTGTGCACACGCTGTGATGACATGGCCCAGCGCAATGTGCGCTGGGGCCTGAGCTGTAATCAATTTGGGGGTGGGCCAACAGAACCATATATGTGGTGGATTAATGTCTAGTAGTCCGTCGCAAACTATACTAGCAGATGCAGTAATAACATCCCTAAATTTCAGAAACGAAGCGGTTAGTATAGGATCACAGCGAAATCAACACTCCATCGCGAAGCGTTACAGCCATTTACACTTACTGGTATACTGTTATAAGTTGTGAAAGGAAAGAGTGCGCAGAACTCAATAATGCGGAAGTGATTACAACGTCTGAATGAACAACGAGGCCTAGGCACAATATAGCAAGGCTAGCTAGGCCGAGGTCGCGGGGTCGCGAGATGGTTGGGTGCAGGTTCGGGGTTGGAAAACCCGAAAGCGATGCGGTGGTGGCTCGGAAGGCGAGGTCGGCGGGCCGAGCCTGGTTTTCCGAAAGTCGGGGTTGTACGCGTACAGTGTGACCCAGTAAGGAATCCGGAAAATTCCTTACACAATATCCGAAACACCTCGGCGGGCCAGGTAAGCGTCCAAAACCGGGTGTCCCAGTAGCGAATCAGCAGCGACATACGTGTCGTCCTCGCTCGTGCGGTCTTTCCAGCGAAGCAGGAATTTCACCGAGCGGCCGGCGGCAGTCACATCCACGCGATGGTTAAGAATCTTCCAAGGTTTCAGCGTTGGCTCTGCCACGGGGCGAGTGGTCGGCGCGATGGTTGGTCGAGCAACAGCTGGCGACTGCGGCTGTTCGTAATGACGCAACAGGCTGACGTGGAAGGCGTCATGGATTTTCCAATCGTCGGGCAGCAGCAGCTTCGCGGTGACAGGTGTCACCATCTGGATGACACGGAATGGTCCCACGTATCGGGGCCGTAATTTCGCGGGCTGCGGCAGCCGAAGGTTCTTGGTGTCCAGAAGTACAACCTGCCCTGTGCGGAAGGGTAAATTTCGTCGGTGTTTATCCGCCTGGCGACTGGCCGTGGTATTAGCCTTGCGAATGAAATCGGCTGCTTTCGTTCGGGCGGTTTGCAGTTCCGTGACAAACTGCTGCGATCTTGGTACCGGGTTGTCCACAGTCGTTGAAGAGGGTACCACGGGGTCTATCCCGTAATTCAGGAAGAAGGGTGATTGTTTAGTCGTGGCCGACGGGGCGTTGTTGTATGCGAATTCCAGCATCGGCAGCGAATCTTCCCACTTGCGAATGTTGGGGCAGTTGGTGCGAATCAGCTGTTCCATGGTCTGATTTGTCCGTTCCGTCTGTCCGTCGGTTTGCGGGTGGTATGACGACGAAAACTGCAGGCGGGTACCGTACTGTGCCCACGTTTCCTGCCAGAACTTCGACGTAAATTTCGGATCACGATCGCTGATGATCGCCGAAGGTAACCCGTGTAGGCGTACGACGGTGGAGATGAACAGTTTGGCTGTATCTTCGGCTGTGATCGTCGTTCGGCATGGGGCGAAATGCGCCATCTTCGTTAGGCGATCGACGATGACCAACACCGAGTCGTTGCCACTCGTGCCAGCTGGGAGCCCCATGGCGAAATCCATCGTCACCTGTTGCCACGGTCGTTCGGGTGGCGCGAGGGGTTGCAGCAGTCCGGCTGGCCTTTGTCGCGACGACTTCATTGCTTGGCAGGTCGGGCAAGTTGACACGTAGCGCTGCACATCGGTCTGCATGTCCGGCCAGTAATAATTCCGCTACAGCAGCTTCAGTGTCTTGTCGGTGCCGAAATGCCCGGAGAGGTTGGAGTCGTGAACCTCCTGCGTCAGCAGCTCCCGTAAAGGCTGGTATGCTGGTACCCAAATCCGGTTCGTACCGGTTTTTAGGTAGTATTTGCCGTGCGGTGTAGCAGCCTGTTGTTGCGGGTTCCGAAAAAACCTGTCGATCTTGTAGCCGTGGGTGAATAGTCCTGTTCGCATCGGGTTGGTGTGGGCGATTAGTACCGCCGCGTTTTGCATGGATGGTCGGGTAAGGGCGTCGGCGATGTTGTTGGCGCCCTTTTTGTACGTGATGGTGTACCAGAAATTGGATTCGAGGAAGTCCAACCACCGGATTTGTCGCGGGTTGAGTGTCGGTTGCGTGCGCATGTACTGTAGCGATTTATGGTCGGTCCGAATCGTCACGTCGGCTCCTGTGAGGTAGCAGCGCCAGACGCGAAATGCATGGACGATGGCCAGCATTTCTTTGTCGTGGACTGGGTAGTTGCGCTCAGGTGGCTGCATCTTGCGTGACTCGTAGGCGATGGGTTGCAGCCCTTGGCCGAAGTCCTGTAGCAGGACGGCGCCGACGGCGAAATCGCTGGCGTCCGTGACAACTTCGAACGGTCGAGATGGATCGGCGAGGCGGAGTACCGGGGGTGAACCCAAAATGTTTTTGAGGGCGTCGAAGGCGGATTGCTCCCTCTCCCCCCACCTGAAATCACTGTCGTGGTGCAGCAGGTCGGTCAGCGGCTTGGTTATCCCTGCCATATTGGGTACAAAACGACGAACGTAGTTAACAAACCCCAGAAAACTTTGCAACTCAGGGATATTAGTAGGCGGCTTCCACTTAACGATGGCGTCCACCTTACGCGGGTCGATTTTAATCCCTTCGCCAGAAACCACATGCCCCAAAAACTCTAATTCCGGCTTCAGGAACTCACACTTAGACCCCTTTGTAATTAGCCGATGCCCCTGTAAACGCCGGAACACCTCCTCTAAATCCCGCAGATAGTCCTCTTGTGTCGCGCTGTACACCAGGATATCGTCCAGGTACACGATGACCTTCTTGTCCAGCATGTCCCGAAAAATTCCATTCATGGTGAGCTGGAACGTCGAGGGCGCGTTTGTCAGGCCGAACGGCATCACTGTGAACTCGTAACTGCCGTAGCGTGTGCGAAAAGCGGTCTTCGGGCAGTCGTCGGCGAATACGCGAATTTGGTGGTAGCCTCCCCGCAGGTCGATTTTCGAAAAATACCGAGCTCTGCGAAGTTGATCCAGCAGATCGTCGGTTCGCGGGATCGGGTAACGCGACTTTATCGTGACCCGATTCAGCGCCCGATAATCAATGCACATGCGTAGGCCACCGTCCTTCTTCGGCGTGAATAGTATCGGTGCTGCATACGGCGACGTGCTGGGCCCGATAAATCCCTTGGCGAGCAGGTAATCCAGCTGGGCCCGCAACTCGGCGAGTTCTGGTTGACTGAGCCGCCACTGTGTCCGCACAGTAGGTTGCGCGCCGGGCTCCAGCTGGATCCGATGATCCTCAGGTCGTTGGGGGGGCAAACCATCCGGGAGGTCATCCGCGAAAATTTCGGGATACTTCCGAATAATGCTCGCCAATTCCTCGGGGACTGCCGCGCAGAGGGTGTCGATGTCCGCAATTTTCTCGGAAGCTGCCACTTCGTACAGGTGCACTAAGAAGGCCTGAGCTCCGCTGTTCATCGCACGCTGCATGTTGACCGCGTTGACACGTGTCGTCACCGGCTCCGGCTCCGTCCATTTCGGAAGCGTCGTCTTCCCTCCGTATCCTCGCACGACGCATGCCCCAGTCGTCCAGTCGATCGTCGGATTGAAGCGCTGCAGCCAATCCCTCCCCAGCAACACATCGCAGCCGTCCAACGTCGTCGCCAACATCCTCATGCCAAACCCGAATTTGTCGCCGCACTGTATCCGAATTTTTCGCGCCTCATCTCGGATGGCCAGCGGTGTCCCGTCCACCAACCTTGCATCGATCTCTGGCAGACACCTGGTCAGCTTCACCCCCATTTTTTTGGCCGTTGCCAGGTTGACGAGACTGTGGCTCGCCCCACCGTCAACGAAGATTTTAATTTTATAACCGTTAACCCTCCCTACCACCAGCACAGGGTAGTCCACGTGTTCACGCACGTTATTCGTCCGGTTTTGGTCGATAGCGCTGATCGGTACCACGATCCGGTGTGGATGGTGATTGTCGGGCGACAGAGTCTCGTCAGTAGGTGGCCCGTCTGCTACTGACTCGTATCTTTTCCCGACCCTTCTCCGTCGTTCTTCTTCCCCTGCTTAAGCCTCGGGCAGTCTTTTTTCAGGTGGCCCAGCTGGTTGCATAAAAAGCACGGCCCAAGGGCTCGGCTAGGTGCATCCACGCCGTTGATCGTGGGCTGCTGAGTCGGTCCACGAAATCGAAGGCCCTCCCGGGAGCTCGATCTCGCCCACTGCATCAGCGCATCCGTTGACTCGGCTTCCCGGACGGCGTCGTTGAAGCTGCGTGGCCGGGTTCGTCGGACCTCGTACTGTATCTCGTATTTCAGGCCCGCCACGTAGCGATCCAACCGCTCCGCGTCGCTCATGTCGTCCACCTGGTCCGCCAAGTTGCTGAATTTGCTGGTGTAGTCTTGGACTGAAGTCAGCTGCTTCCAGGTACGCAGCTGCATGCGAGCAGAGTCCGAGGCGGATACGTGCTCGAATCTGGTTCGCAAGGCGGCGCCCCACTCCTTCCATGTGCGTATCGTGGCCGTCCCGAAAATCGATGCTGCCTGATGCGTGACAGGTGTTGAAGTCCCGTCGTTCGCACGTGCTATTCCTGCCGAAGTCCCTTCGTGTTGCAGCGTTCGCCTCCACCACTCCAGCGCAGGTCCTCGCAACAGTGAAACTGCGAAATTAATGCGGGTGGCGTCGTCATAAATCATAGCAGCATTAAAGAACACCTCCACACCGAACAACCATGCAGAAACAGTGACAAACTTGTCACTCGGGTTAAACGGGGGCGGGTTTGTCGGCTTGATTTTCACAAAAGCCGTTGCTGCCATCGGGGCCGTTGGCATTGCTGCTGGCGTCGCCGTCGTCGTCGCTGCTGCACGTGGTGGTACTGCACGCGACTGTTGTGGCGACTGTTCCTGCTGCGCCTGCCTCGCTTCGTCCGCATCCATCTCGCCTTCCAGCTCGCTCCAGACCCGCTCATCTGGTGTAGTGCTGCTACTTGCGTCGTCCACGACAGGCGACTCCTGGCGCGCTTCACCACGCGCCTGGTGTAGTTCGGCGTTTTCCTTCCGTAGACGCTCCATCTCTGCAGTCATACCCTGCAAGTTGGCCTGCATCGCACGGAACTATTGCATGAACTCGTTGAACTCGGCCTGCTCCATGTGCCTCAGGCTTCGTCGAACGGGCAGGGGGTGGCTCGCGATTTTTCTGACTTCAGTGAAGGCGTTAATGCTATCGTAGTCGGAGTGGAATAATCAGATCTATTCCACGGGCCGACCGCTTAACAGCCCACCAAGTCTATCGCTCCCCTTCTACAAACTACCCCGGAAACGCGAGGGTAACCTAGGACTTTAGGCTCTGATACCAAGTGTTATATGTTGTGAAAGGAAAGAGTGCGCAGAACTCAATAATGCGGAAGTGATTACAACGTCTGAATGAACAACGAGGCCTAGGCACAATATAGCAAGGCTAGCTAGGCCGAGGTCGCGGGGTCGCGAGATGGTTGGGTGCAGGTTCGGGGTTGGAAAACCCGAAACCTCGGAAGGCGAGGTCGGCGGGCCGAGCCTGGTTTTCTGAAAGTCGGGGTTGTACGCGTACAATGTGACCCAGTAAGGAATCCGGAAAATTCCTTGCATATACGGTACGGACACTCTGTTTTTCGTCTCTTGAGCCTATGGGATCCCCTGTTTTCCACACCTGCGCTGTGCCATGTCACCGCCGTATAGGCAACACAAAGGCCACCAGAACTGCCCTGACATGGTTCCGGAATCCACGCATTCTTCTGCGTCAGCTGCCGCAGAGATTGCTGGCACTTGGATTGTTTCTGTTGGCAGGTCGAGCTGGCCTTTCCAGATATCCGGGGGGTGTGGTGCTAATCCACGCAAAATCCTCACCGCACAAATTGCTTCGATCAACCACAGCATCCGAGTCAACTCAACCGTTTCCCAGCTCGGCTGACGTTGGCAACAAAACCAGGATTCGTCGTCGGTCGTCCTGACCACTCGAACGAACCGCACCATCGGATATTGCGACTCGATCTTGTCCACGTCCACATTTGCCATAACGCGGCTCGCAAGTAAATGCGCGAGGGGACATGCTCGTTTCGTTACCTCCAAAAGCTTGCTTCGTTCCCCTTCTCTCGCATCATTCGTTCGTCACTCACCGTTGCTTCCAGCTGAAATTATCACCAACACTCTCGTTGTTTCAAGCTTGTTCACGTGAAGGCCATCCCCCGAAGTCCGATCACACGAACGCATCTCTAGCCTGAGAAATATAGCGGATCGCAACCTTAGACTACATATTACACCGTCACCGCCACCAAGCTGACGTGACTTTGTCGGGAATCACGATCAATCGCCATGGCTCCTGTCGTCCAATGCCTGACACCTCAGGCCGTCATGCCAACATTCCAGTGTCAGCGCCCCACAACTCCCCTGCCCGGCGAACTCGAACTTCCTTCCACCTCCAGTAAGTTCCACAACTTATCCTTCGCTCTCCAGATTTTTCCTCACGTCACGAACGCCAAGTCTCATCCTGATCGCCTCAGCACTCATCCTTCGCGTCGCGTCCTTGCCACATCTGTTCTGTTCCCGCAGAGGAGGCGGCAAAACCCGAGGAAGTCCCCGAGCCCAACTTTTTGGAGTCGGTGGATCTGTACTTCGACCAGGCGGCCGCCATCTCGCACGTGTCGCCGGATATTCTGGCGCAGATCAAGGCGTGCAACACCATCATCCGCGTGCAGTTTCCGCTCAAGCTGCCCGACGGCCGCGTCGAGCTCGTCGAGGGGTACCGCGCGCAGCACTCGCACCACCGCCTGCCCGTCAAGGGCGGCATCCGCATGGCTCCCGCGGTAGACGCGGAGGAGACCATGGCGCTCGCGGCGCTCATGACGTACAAGTGCGCTGTGCTCGACGTGCCGTTCGGCGGCGCCAAGGGCGGCATCAAGATTGGTAGGTGGAGGCGCCGTTTCACCAGTAACTAGCGATTTCTTCCGCTCTTTCCTTGCAAGCGGAATCACCATCCATCATTCAGAAGCTGCAAAATCTGACTTTGTTTTTCGTCTCGCCGTTCTTGTGCGACTATGGGCGACGTGCAGACCCGAAGAAGTACACGATGCAGGAGAAGGAGGCCATCGTGCGGCGCTACACCACGGAGCTCGTCAGGAAGAACTTCATCGGCCCGTCCATTGTAAGCCGCCTCCACACGCGCCCACTCTAATACCGTCTTGCCCTTACATCAGATCAGATTCGTCTCTCAAGGGTCGTGCTATCAGTAATAAATGAACAAGCCGCCAATCACCCTTCCGCGATTCCTCCTTTTCTTCCACTTCTGTCTCAGGTCGCCTATTGTCCACCCTTATAACTTTTTCCCCTCCTCTCCCTCCCTGTTCACCCTGATGCGCTATCAGGACGTTCCTGCGCCCGACTACGGCACTGGCCCGCAGGAAATGGCATGGATCAAGGTGAGCCAATCAATAAGTGGCATTACTATATAAGCATATGGGCCTCTCAATATCTGGAATTGGATCTTGACATGGAATCTGGTGTGTGCAATGCAAAGATGGGATCAAATGTCGCTATGCACACACGGCGTCACAAGTAGTAACTGTTACGCAACAAGAACAATAGGGATGGAACAATAGTCTCAGCACACGTCCCCTTCTCTGCCTCGTTCCTTTCCCCCCATCCCTGCAGGACACATACCAGATGCTTCGCCCCAACGACCTCAACTCCTTCGCGTGTGTCACTGGCAAGCCGCTGGAAGAGGTGAGTCGCTACTCACCCAGGTGGAACCGCCATCACACTATTCTGCCATCACTCGCTGAACCGTGCCGCTTCAATGTGTCATTTCTCCATGTACAACGACTATGATGTGCATCACTCACTGGTTCCGTTCCTCCCTGCTCCATGTTACTGCAGGGGGGCATCCGAGGTCGCACGGCGGCGACGGGGCAGGGCGTGTTTGTGTGTCTGCGGGAGTTCTTCAAGAGCGGCAAGTGGATGGGGCGGCTGGGCATGAGCGAGGGCATCAGCGGCAAGACGTTTGTGGTGCAGGGCTTTGGCAACGTGGGGCGCCACACCATCGACGCCATAGTGGCCGCGGGCGGCCGCATCGTGGGGCTGGCGGAGTGGAACGGCGGGCTGCTGGCGGCGCCGGGCGAGGCGCTCGACATGGACGCCGTGAAGGCGCACGCCGCGCGCACGGGGGGGTCCATTCTGGGCTGCGCGGGCGCCACCACCGTGAGCGACTCGGCGAGCATCCTGGAGGCGGCGTGCGACGTGCTGATCCCCGCGGCGCTGGAGGGGCAGATCACGGCGCGCAACGCTCCGCGCATCCGCGCCAAGGTGGTGGCGGAGGCGGCCAACGGGCCGGTGACGGCGGCGGGGGAGGCGGTGCTGCAGGCGCGCGGCATCGTGGTGCTCCCGGACCTGCTGCTGAACGCGGGCGGCGTGACGGTGTCGTACTTCGAGTGGCTCAAGAACCTCAACCACATCCACTTCGGGCGCATGAGCCGCCGCATGGAGGAGCGCGGCAAGCAGCAGCTCGTGGACGCCCTGGAGCAGGAAATGGCAGGCGGCGCGCGCTTCAGCGACAGCACGCGGCAGTCCATCGTGCGCGGCAACACCGAGGAGGACTTCGTGTGGTCGGGGCTCGAGGAGCACATGATCGAGGGCTGGGAGAACGTTGACCGCATTGCTGAGGAGAGGGTATGTGCCTGTTGCACCGCATCACACCACATCCCACCATACCAGATCCCACTCTACCAGATCACAACACGCCGCATCACACCGTTTCACTTCACGTCACATGACATCACATCACACACCCTCCTATTCTACGCGTTGTGGCAACATAAACCTGCAACCTATGCACTTACCAGAGCACATGGTGTAACCACTCGTTAAACGCCTAATGCCGTACCTCTCTTTCTCAAATCCTAACAATTTCCATTCCCTCACTCCCCTCCCTCTCTTCCCCCCCCTGTGCGTCACCACCAGGGCTGCTCCTTCCGCACGGCAGCGTACCTCATAGCCATTGAGCGCATCGCCCGCAGCTACCAAGTTAGCGGCATTTTCCCATAAACACACCACGCGGACGAGTGGATGCCTGCTTCTGCCGCACCACGCGGACTGCCATGCCCGTGCTGCTGGTAGCATAGCAGCACCGATTGCAGTGCCCTGCCCTCAGCTCATCCCTCCACTTCACCCGCTGCTCTGCAACAAATCTGTTCAGCCTCCTCCATTTCCTCCGCCTGTCTTCAGCCTCCCCCGGAAACCCGTCTGTACCACAGCCTAATCTTCCTCCCTTTAACCCAGTCTAGCACTCACTGGACACAGCAACCACCCTCCTTGATCAGTGACTGCTTTCCTCCCTACCCAGCGATGCAGCGACCACAACTGCCCTCCCTCTGCCCTCATCGATGTGCCTTCCTCTCTCCCTAGCCCTAGTTGGCCACAGCACACTCCAGTTTTGTAGATATGGTAGCACTTGTGCATGTCATCAACCTTTCTTATCCCCCCCCCACGCACCACCTCGCGTGTGTAGATAGATTCCGTTTTCACCTCTTCTAGCCCTGCCTAGCCCCTCCGGCCACTCAGGGCCCACCCCCCCCCCCCCCCCCCCCCCCCCCCCACCCCCAATTTTGTAGGCTCATCCCAAGTTTCTTGCACATGTGGTAGGGAGGCAACTGCTGCCCTCCCACCCACCATCCAATTTTGCCCCTAGCCTGCTTGTATTCTTTGTACATAGCTACGGTTCTACTCCCTGTTACAACTGCCACATTTTTGCTCCCACTGTATCTGATTCTGCTCCATTGATGCTGGGCTGAAGCTCTTGCCTCCCAACTAAATCGCTAGGCCTTAACATCCTAACCAAACCACAACACATTCCCCACAAAACGAGCCCTGGTGGGCTCACCAACCAAAAAAGCACTCCTTTGTAAGGCGCCTCACAACGTGGCCACAACGCAAGCCCACGCATCGCTACTTGCCATGGAGCAGGCAAGGCAATCCAAACAACGAAGTCGAGGCCTCATCTCATCTGATAGAGGCAGCAGTAATGGAGCCAGCAGCTGCTGTGGTTGAGACAGCATCCCTTTGCCAAACAGGGCAGGCAGCAGCGAGCAAGAGGAGAGGAAGAGGGCAGGGGCCCTGCAGTGACAGGTGGGTGGGGTTGCAGGCAGGCAGTAAAGACGGAACCCTAGGAGCGCCGCCTTGCAGAAGAAGAGACAGACAGCAGTGAGGCTGTGTGTAGAAAGGATAACACTGCTGGTATTGAACAAGGTAAGCGGTGTGAGCAGAGGGTGGTGCGATTTGCGATGCACACAAGAGACGCGTGCAGTCATGCTTGCGGTGTGGGAAACACATGCCGCGTGGGGGACGGCGGAGTTGGGGATGGAGGGTTGGGGTAATGAGGAGCAGGTGATGAGGGAATAAGGTAATGGGGAGTGGGTGACGACGAGGGGTTAGGGTAGTGGGGTGTGGGAGAGGAGGGAGTGGGCGAGGGAGGAAGACTGGAGGCCCACCAGGCGCTCTCATCCTGTCTTTTCCACACCCCATTCCCTCCTCGCACCTCCACCCCTCCACCCTCACTCTCCCATCCACTATCCACGTCACTCTCCCATCCCCCACCCTCACTCCCCAACCAGCCCCGCACGTCGTCTTCCCGCCCGTCCCCACTTGCACCTCCTCTTCTAAACACATCTCCCACCGCCCATCCTGCCTTGTTCGCCTCTCCTCGCCCCTGCCTCATCATACCTCCATCGCTACAATACCCATCCCTGCCATCCCAGCACCCCGCATCACCCCTGACTGCCCCTGTTCCAGCCCCATTAGCAGCATGCCTCCTCCAGTTAACAGCTCGCATAGACGAGCGGTTGAGAGCGGTAAGGGTGCTGGAGTGAGGCGTCTCAGCAGGTACTGCAGAGCAACGAAGCACGTCCAGGCCACTCCAGCCTGCTTCTCCCCTCACACGTCCCCTCCGCTGCTCCCCTCCTCGCTGCTCACTGCTTACCCCACACATGCCTACACCGCTCCCACTCCCTCGCACCATGGAACCACCAGCTCCTCCTCTGCCCTCTGCTGCCCTCGCTCCTGCTCCTGCCGCCGCCCCTCCTTGGCCCAACGCCTGCCGCTCGCGCTGCACTGCCTTTGCTGCTGCTAGGGCTTCAGCCACGGACATGGGGCCACGCTCGGACGCGTGAGGAGGGGCGCACACGGGTGTGAGAGAGGTGGATGCAGATGGCGGGAGAGAGGGTGGGAGAGTTGCAGCTGAGCTTTCAGGACACGACCCAGCAGAAGGCAACGCTGGTGTGCCAAAAGCAGCAGCACCACCACCCACAGCAGCAGCAGAAGCAGCAGCAGCAGCAGGAGCGGTGGCGGTAGCTGGTGATGGTTGGGCGAGTGCTGCTGTGGGGGCAGTAATAGACAGAGCACCAGCAGACTTGGAACGAGCAAGAAGAGCCTGAGAGAACGCACTCGCACCAGCATCGCCATAGCCCGTTTCTCCCCTCCCTGCTGCCCCTAGCACACCTCTAACAGCCCCGCTGTTCCTCCCCATGCTCTCCCCTCTTCGTTTCGACCCCCTCCTCATCCTCCTTAACACCTGCTGTTGCCTCTCCCTCACTCGCCTCTCCACCTGCATCACTGCCACTGCTGCTGCCACCCCTGGCGCCACCACCAACTGTCCACCCCCCGATGAACGCGCCCTTGCAATGCCAGCACTGGCACCGGCGCCAACATTAGCGCCAGCGGCAGCGGCAGCGGCAGCGGCAGCGGCAGCGGCAGCACCAGCACCCACACCCCCTGCCGCGCGCCCTGCACCAACACCCGCGCCTGCGCCCGGCGCACCTACTAGGGCAGGAACCGGGGGAGGCGCAGACGGAGGAATAGGAGGGGTAGGGGCCGTGGCGTTGGGAAGAAGGGACACAAGGGGATTGGCGATTTCAAAGGCAGACACAGAGGAGGAGGAGCGTGGAGTGAGGGAGATCGCAGCAGGGAGGGATGCAGAGGACGGGAGAAGCCCACGGCTGGGAGCCGCCGCAGCCCTTGCAGCACTGCCTTCTCGCCCGTCTTGCCCCTCTGCTGCCATCCCAACATCAACCCACCACTGCCCCTTCTTCCCAGACGCTCTCCTTTCCAATCCACTGCCCCGCCCCACCCCACCTCCCCGCCTCCCTCTCCCTCCACCCTGCCCCCTCTCGCCCGCTTTCCCCCTGCCTGCATCCCGTTTCCCAGAACCCCTCCCCCTCCCTGCCCCACCATCCCCCAGATCACCCAGAGCAGCCAAATGGTCAAGTAGAACCGCTGCCCCTTCGCCGCACGAGCTTCCCCTCGCTTCCTTCTCCGCCTCCATATCCCGCTCCGCGTCTCCATCCCCCTCTGCCCACCCTTCTAGCCCCCTCTTCCCGCCCCCCATCTCCGCTTCTATCGGAATCCCGCCCGCGCCTGCCTGCATTTGCTCGTTGCAGCAGCCGTGAGATGCGGAAGCATCACGGAGGGAAGCGCTCGCGCCAGCAACAGAGGAAGGGGACGCAGGAACAGCAAGAGGAGGAGGTTGAGTGGCTGACAGGGAGTGCGAGGAGCCTGAGGGCGGGGCGAAGGCGCACACGGCATGGGGAGGCGGCATGCTGCCTGCTGTGCTGCTGCCGCCACTGGCAGTGACATCTGTTCCACCCTTCACACCTGCACCCGCATTGGCCCGTACAGCAGCAGCAGCGGCAGCAGCAGGGGCAGCGGCACCGGCGACAGCAGTAGTGGCAATGAGAGTAGCGGTGGCAGTGGCTGTGACGATAGCAGTGCAGCTGCCGTGTGTGCTGGATGGGGTGTGGGACTCATGAGGCAGCGACAGGGGGCCAACGCGGTCGTCCCTGCATGGGGCGATGTGGCCAGGGCCAACCAGCGCGCGCACGGGTGGGGCGTGCAGGTGGTGCGGGGAAGACAGGTGGAGGAGAGCGGGGAGAGGACCCAGGGGAAGGGGAGCTAACGCGGACACAGCGGGTCTGGTACACCCATTTTGGGTTTGCTGCACCGGCGGCGGCTGCTGCTCCATTTGACCATTGTTCGACCGAATAAGCTCCTCGCATGCAGTGAGCGACGGCGGGGACGGGGCGGCAGGCGGGGAGCAAGCCACGGGGAAGCAGAGCGACGCAAAGAACGCCCGCACATCATCCAGCGGTGGTTCCTCTACTACCGTGCTCATCACTGCTCTCTGCGCGCGTGCCGCCCCATGTCCTACCATCGGCGCGCGCACCGCCGCCTGCGCATGCGCCAACGAAGCTCCGTCGGAACCTCCCCCATCCTTGCGCTTTCTCCCCCTCGCACCGTCCAGCCCCCCTTCCGGCACATTCCCCTCCTCTCTCCGTCCCTCATCTGCCCCTGCCGTCCCATATCCATTGTTGCTACTCCCCATCACCACAGCATCAGGTGTTGCAGCTGTCACGCGCTGAACCGTGCCTGTATGCTCACCAATGGCCGCCGCTGTGGCTCCTGTGGGGTCGGCGCGAGCGCAGTCAAGCGCAGGTGCTACGGGCGCTGGAGCTAAAGTCGCAGGCGTTGAAGGTGCAGGTGTGAGGGGCAATGCAGGCGGCTTCACGGAGGGCGCATGCGGGTCTCGGTTCCTGGCGAGACGTTTCATGGCCCGCAAGCTACACGCGCTGCCTGCTCGCCCGGTCTTCTCAGCGCTCTCAGTACCCAGAAAATTGCCAGGACAGCTTAACACAGCAGCGGCGGCGGCGGTACCGGCAGTGGTGGCAGGATGCGGCAACGGGGCTGTATCCGCTACAGTGGCAGATACACCAGGAGAGGTACCGCTAGGGTCAGCATCCGCTACAGTGGCAGTTGCAGCAGCTGCAGAAGCAGCAGCAGCAGCAGCAGCAACATCAAGGACCGTATCAGCAACATCAGCAACAGCAGCAGTGGAAGTGACTGCATCAGCAACAGCGGCAGATACACCAGGAGAGGTATGGATGACGACGGCGGCAGCAGGGATCGCATCAGGCTCTAGCGAATCGGTCATAACAGCAGCAGGAGCAGCAACAGCAGCAGCAGCAGCAGCAGCAACGGGAGCAGCGCAATCTACTATGTGCTCTTTGCCGCTATCCTCTCTCTCCTCCGCTTCTCTCTCGCCTTGTATTCTTGTATCGCCATGCAATAGGCTGGTGATGCTTGCTGTAGCCACAGCAGCATGGGTGACAGCCTTTACTGGAATCATCATCCCACCTTCACTACTCTCCCGCGATTGGTCATCCTCCTTCACATCCCGTACATCGGCTTCACGCTCACCCCCACCCTCGCAAAACTCGCCCTTTCTTGTGGGCATCGCCATTGTTTCTTCTGCTCCTTCTAGCATCCCCGTCACCCCCACGCGTCCCCTACTCTCACACGCGCCAATCTGACTCTGCTCTCCTCCCGTCGCATCTTCCACCTTGCCACCTCCGCTTCCCGCCTCCACCTCCCCCTCGCCATCACTCCACCCTCCCAATTCAATTAATTCCAAGTCCCCCAACTCATCCCTCTGCTCGATTTCCTTTTCCTCACTCGCGAATGTCGCCCGTGGCGTCGTCTCGTTACCCTGCGATCTTTCGTCGCTACCATTCGCTTCCAACCCCTCCACATCTATCTCCACTTCCTCCTCCTTCTCCTCCCCAGCCTTCTCCTTCCCCTCGCCCCTCGACTCGTCGTCACTATCATTCCTGTGTCGGTCAATTTTCCTACTGTCGCTATCCCCCTCACCACTCTCACTCTCCTCGCCGTCACCCGCTCTTTCCGTTCCAGACTTGGAGCATGAAACGGCTTCGCTATCCGAGTCACTACCGCGACTACTCTCACTTGTGGCCCCGTCGTCGCTACTGCTGCTTTCACTTCCGCTTGTGGGGCTGCTAGAACCGCTCCGTCCTCCGACCTGCTCACTGTCGTGCTCATCGCCATGGCCTTTCCCCAACAAATCGCCATCAACATACGCCTGTCGCTTCGTCTCATCTGATTCAGTTCTCCCGGCATCTAATCTCCCCTCACCCTCGGCCCTATGACCTTCCGCGTCTCTTCGCTGGTCTTCTTGAACTCGGGTTTGAAGCACCGCTACTTCCCGCTCTAATCGTTTTACCCGCGCGCAATAATCCTCCGCCCTCTCTCGCTCTCGCGCTGCTTCATCGAGAGCGTCAGCTGCCCGGCGAGCTTCTTTAACTGCCCGTAGACACTCCTCATCTGCCCGCCCTTCTGCCTGCTCCACCCGCTGCCGTAACTCGTCATTCTCCTCACGCTGCTGTCGTATGTCTGCGAATGCAGGAAAACACACAGGAATGTCAAAGCAAGAGCAGGAAGTCAGCGACATCCTCCAGGTTAGAAACTGCAACTTCTCGGAAACAGCGGACGGGAGAATAAGCACACGGAGGCCAGGAAAGTATTTCGCATAAAAACGGTTTAGAATGAGCAAATCGACAAGCCTATTGAGAAGGAGGAGAGGGAGAAGGAGAAGGGAACCGAGAGCCAGATGATGCGAACACGCACCCTGTTGAAGAGTGGCGACGGTCTGTGTCAGCTCCTCGATCCGATCTCGTAGTAATCCAACCGCCTCGCGAAGCTTCCTCCTACCTTCTTCCGCTTTGTCTAATCTCTGCTGGAGCTGCAAGGAGCAAAGGAAAATTAAGAAACAAAAAAACCAGGACACGAGCGCAAGGAGGACAGAAGAAAGGAGGGGGAGAAGGGGGGAAAGAGGCAGTAGAGATAAGCGGGGTGGAGAACAGATCGGGAAGTCAAGTCATTGGTTTATCAAATTACAGACGAAATATGAGGCAGCCATCAAAGAGCGCATGGCGTAGCACACACATCACAAGCCATGACCCAAATTCCCAAGAAGGACAACATGACAGAAGACATCAGGAAACGAAATCCAAAGATTTCCGCGTTTTACCACAGAGCAGTTGCCGCAAGCCGACAGGCCGTTTCCCAGAAGCAAGGTGTCGTCTTCTGTACCGTCCGATCTCGCCTTGGCCTTCTTGCGAGGCTTGATGGGACCACCGTCGCCCATTGCGCACGGTCCGAGCGATGATTCCGGCGGGCATCGCACCTTCCTTTTCATCTGCTCAACCACACGCACAGTTGCGCGAGGCATGAGCCGCGCGCAGATCCACGTCAACGGCAATCACGGAAATTAGTCCTTACTTCTTCGCCCAAGGCTCTTCATTGGCTCTTCTTGCTCGTGTCGCATCTGAATGTTAGAAAGTGGTCAAATCGCCGGATTAATCCCAATGAACCAAAGGAGATACGGACGTCGGCATCAGAGCCTAACGGGAAGTCAAGCAAAAAGGCGAGGTTCTAAGATCTACAATATGACGGAAATCTAGAATGAGATCGAAGAACAATATAACTAGTGAAGTGCTTCAAAACCTTGGATCAGAAATGAGAACTTTTAGGTCTGGGAGGAGGTTCAATGGAGAGAGGGGTTAGTGGCGCGCGGAAAATGGGAGTTGGAGCAAGCTGCGCCAGTTGCTGCTCTAGCAGCAGTGCGGGGCAAATGCAACGGCGTTGGGGAGCGGGAAATTCTCCGCTAGAACAACCTGCTAACGAGGGGCACAATGGATTCGGCAACTTCTAGACTTGTGAAACACGTCTTCAGACAAAATTAGTAGTGCACTTCTAAAAAACAAACTTCAAGAATGATAATTACCGCACAATCCAGGAACCATTATGGTATAGACGCCACCACAGTCTGTTAACTGGTAAAATCGTGGATAAATTTAGCATCCAAACGACATGGACAGATCTTACTTGGTGTTGCACAGTGCGAGCCATTCATTGAATCACACAACATGTGCTGCTTTCGCTCGACCCTCCACTTGCGAAAGCCCCTACATTGGTTGGTTATGGTAATTGGGACTTGATTTCCTCCCAGACCTTCCACATTGGTTCCAAGCACCGCTCCCAAAACCCTTCACCAGAAGGCCATACGGTAACGACTTCCGAGCTCGCCTCCACCCCTTCCGCTCTTAAAAAAATGTCAACCCCTGCGCCCATGCGGCGCTGCACGCACTCTTTTCCAAATCTGTTCACACGTTACAAGCTCGCCTCCTCGCCCCCTGTGCGCATCAAGCATGCCCCCCTGCGCCCATGCGGCGCTGCACATACTCCACGGCACGCGCCTTCACATGCGCCACGTGCTCCTGCGTGCCATGCGCCGTCTCAAAGTCCAGATACTTCTTCAGCAGTGACTGGTGTCACAGGTGGGGAGTGCGGGAGCAGGCAGAGGACAAGAGGAGAGTGGGAGGAGGGAGGGACGAGCATGGAAGGATAGAGAGCCATGAATGAGTACATCTAGCAGATGCGTTTGGCACATGCACTTGGCTCAAACTGTATTTCGAATTCATCCAAAGCACATCTCCATGCACAGCGCACCTTCATTTTCTTGGGTGGGAGATCCAGTGATACGACTCGCTCAAACAGCCGCCTCACTGCCGCCATATCCCCCATCCGCACCTCCTGGTGGTACATGAACAATGGGCGAGGAGCGGAGGGGAGAGAGGCAGAACAGGAGAGAGGGATGGAGGTGAGGGAGATGCTTAGAGCGGTTAGCGGCAGCGATTCAGGGCAAGGAACGGAGGGGATAGCGGTGACAGGAGGGGGGAAGAGGACGGAAAACGACGAAAGGGGGATGATCGAGCAAAATGGGGTAAGGAATGTGGGCGGACGGGGTGGGGTGTGAAATGGCGCAAGGGTTGGGAGAAAGGCAGGGAGCCACGGCACGGCAAGAAGAAGGTAGGCGATACGGGGTGAACTACAAAGCAGCGGCAGATGAGTGCAGGAGGAGAGGAGATGCGCTTGCCTGGTCGATGTAAGTGATCCAGAGGTCAGTGCGCTTGGGGAAGTTCCTGAGAATGCTCTCAAACAGCGTCCTGCCCCTCTCCTGTGAGCCAATGCGATACTCCATCAGCGCTGCCTGGGATATCACCTGCGCCCGCGCAGCAGAGTGACATGCAGGTGAGGGGGATGGGGCAGATGCAGGGCGGGGAGTAGTGAGGGAGAGGACGAGGGAGATGACATACAATCAGTTGCAACCCCACTATCTCAAAAGGTGAACAAAGAACAGAACGGAAAACTCCACCGGTATTGAAAGCAAGCAACCCCGCTACATGATCCCTGCTCCCAGGCCCCTAACATGTTGGGCAATCCTCCCAATCCCACACCTTGATGTGCTTTCTCTGCGGCAGCACAGTGAGCGCCCGCTCCAGCAGTTTCCTCGCGCCTTCCTCCAGCCCGCGGCTGAGCTGGTTCTGGATGTAGCGCAGCCACACCTGCTCGCGGTCCACGAGGGGGCAGAGACGGACAGACAGAGGGCTCTTCTAGGGTTCTTTGACAGAGCAGCAAGCAGGGGAGCATTGGACAACCAGAAAGCTATGCAGACAAGACAACCAGAGGAGCTTGGACGCAGCTCAGCACGCATGGCGAGGGTTCGGGCACCGCGCGCGCACTGACTCAGAAGCTATCGAGAAGAGCTTTCCAACTGAACTTGGTGCAGGTGCACACTGACTGACCTTAGCGGAGGTGCTGAACTTCTTGGCCATGGAGTGCAGCAACGTGTCCGCCATGTCGTGCTGCTGGCTGCGCTCAAACACGCCCAGCAGCGCCACGTGCAGCTTCTTCGGGTCCGTGTACGCCAGGCCCCGCTGAAACAGTGCTAGCACCGCCTCCTGCCGGTGGGAGGGAAGGTTGGAGCAGGGGATCGGGGGCAGAAAGGGAAAGAATGGGCTTATTCAAACCTCAGTGCCACGTGCAGCTTCTTCGGGTCTGTGTACGCCAGGCCGCGTTGGAACAACGCCAGCACCGCCTCCTGGGAGTTGATCAGGCAGGGGATGGAGGGCGGAAAGGGGAGGAGTTGGCGTGATTGGAACTTGGCGACACGTGCAGCTTCTTCGGGTCCGTGTATGCCAGGCCCCACTGGAACAGCGCCAGCACCGCCTCCTGTCGGTGGGAGGAGCCGGTGTGGGCAGAGGGGGGAACGGGGAGGGGAAAGGAGGGGTAGGTGGAGGGCAGAAGAGGGGGGTGTTGGCTTGAAAAAACCCAAGGTTCAGTGACACATGTTGGCCAACCCCGGTCGACCACGTTGCCTAAGGCCCGTTGCGTAACCCGCTCTGACAAGACATAATGCGTAAAACCCGAAACCACAGACCCGTTGCCCCAGCCCCATTGGGCGCGGTGTGGTGCGGTGCAGTGCAGTGCGGCGCACCTTGGGTGGGTTGCCGTGCATGTTTTCGAGGTTGAGGTACGCCACCCAGATGTTGAGCTTCTCCCCCTCCTCCCTGTAGCTGATGCTCTTCAGTGCTCTGCTCACACACGTGCATGGGTGACATGTGGAAGGGGGTTGGGAGAATGAAGGGAGGGACAGAAGCTGCAGGACACCGCCTGTACTGCCATGGGTCTGAAGTGTCTCAAATCGAAATGTACTGCATTCTATCACTCTGGACCTCATTCAACATATCCGACCCACCTAACCAGCCCCATCAGCACCCCCCCTCCACAACAGCCCTAACCTTATTCTACTTCACAAAAAAAGAACCCACACACCAAGAACCTGATCCACATCACAGGACCAAGCTATTCAGAAGACTCCTCTCAACCACATCCCACCGCAGTGCACCCTACCCCACATTGACCCCTCACCTCTCAGCCACCGCCCTGGCCTTGTCGATCTCAGAGAGCGAGAGCAGGAAGGCCATGAACTTGATCCAGAGGAAGGAGCTGTTGGGCGACGCCAGCAGCAGCTGCTCAAACTCCGCCTCTGTCTCCGGCGCCTGCTGCCCCTTCACCCTCCTCTGCTCCGCCTCCTGTATCGCCCGCTCCCTGCCAAGGACAAGGAGAGGAAGATGTGGAGGGGTGGGAGGAGAATAGGAATGTGAGGGGGGGTCACGTCACTTCCTGGGTTGACTCAAGAATGGTTATTGGGGATTCAGTGGCAACATGACTCGAGACTTGACTGGGGCACCATGATTGGCGCATGCGTGATGGTACATCCATGATCATGAAAGCCATAGAGTGTTGGCTACTAAAAACGGCGTATGGAAGCAGGAGTGCTTGCCTGGCCTCTTTCTCCCGCTTCTTGGCCCTCTTCTTCCTCTGCTTCTTCATCTCCTCACTCTCCTCCTCCACTCCCTCCTCCTCGTCTGACTCCTCTGCTGGTAACCGCTTTCTTCCTGCCAGACCAGCACCACGCACTGCCACAGGCAGCGGTGCAACCTCCTCCTCATCCTCATCCTCATCCTCCTCCTCAGCATCACCACCATCACCATTGCCCCCCTCCTTCTCTTCATCACTAACATCCTCCTCATCCTCCTCATCCACCTCCATCTCCTCTTCCTCCTCTTCAACCTCTTCATACTCTTCATCCCCTGCAGAATCATTCTCCTCGTCGTCACTCATTGCATCAAGCACCTTCCCCCTCGCCTTCTCCGCTTCCCCGCCCTCCAAACCCCCTCTTTCCCCCTTCTTACCCTTTTCAACCTTCTCACCCTTCTCCCCCCTCTCACCCTTCCCACCCTTCGTTCTCTCCACAGCCTCCCCTACCCTCTCCCCCCCTCCATGCACCATCACCTTGGCTCCCTTGATCAGCACACACATTCCTCTCTCCTCCACCACTCGCCGCTCCTCCTCACTCAACTCCTCCTTCCCCTTCCCCTGCTTCTGCCCCTGCCCACCGCCCTGCCCCTTCCCTTGCACGGCAGCAGCAGCTGCAGCGCTCAGCAGCACTTTGTCTACCCGGGCTTTAATGATGTCCCCTGCATGCAGAGAGGAGGGGAACTGGAGAGGGGGGAGGAGGAGGGGGAGAGGGCAACGCATAGGGGAGATGGCGCGGTGAAGGGGTAAGGCCGACAGGAGCGTGTGTGAGAGGCAGAGCGGCAATAATGTTGGAGATCAAAATAATGGTTGCACGGGATCAGAATGATGGTGCCCACACACAAGGGAGAAGGGGGGAAGAGGGGGGGAAAGGGTGGAAAAAGGAGGGAAGGGGAGGGAGAGGGGGAAGAAGGGGGGAAGGAGGGGGGAAAGGGGGGGGGGGAAAGGGGGGGGGAAGGGGGGGGGGAAGGGAGGGGTGGAAGTGGGGGGACGAGGGGGAGACGAGGAGGGGAAGGGTGGGGGGAAGAGGGGGCAGAGAGGATGCAGAGAACACAGGTGGTGAAGAGAACGGCAGGGTACCTGGGAGGCACGCAGAATGGCGGAAACCCCTCCGCCAAGATCCACGAGAGCCAGCCCAGCAGAGGAGGCAGTGGCAGGGTGCACCTCCCCCTGTACCACCGCCGCCACCAGCAGGCGCAGCTGCGCGTAGCGGCGCTGCCACACACTAGTGGCGGTGCACGCCGTAGGGGCAGCAGCAGTGGCTGTGGCAGTGGCAGTGGCAGCGGAAGTGGCAGCAGCTGTAGGGTCAGTGGGTGTAGAAGAGGCTGCAGGAGCAGCAGCAGGAGGAGCGGCAGCAGCAGGAGCGGCAGCAGCAGCAGCAGCGGTGGGGCCTGAGGAAGGATGGGTGAAAGACACCAGCTCATCCCGAGCCAGTACGATCCTACCACCTGTCTCTGGTGAAGGGAGGGCCACAAGAGCTGCTGCAGCACTGGAGATGTGGACGCGAGAAGAATGAGGCCGGCCGGGAGAGGGGTGGGAGATGGGAACGAGAGGGAAGGGAGAGGGGTGGGAGATGGGAACGAGAGGGAAGGGAGAGGGGTGGGAGATGGGAACGAGAGGGAAGGGAGAGGGGGAGGGAGATGGGAACGAGAGGGAAGGGAGAGGGGGTGGGAGATGGGAACGAGAGGGAAGGGAGAGGGGGTGGGAGATGGGAACGAGAGGGAAGGGAGAGGGGGTGGGAGATGGGTGAGGAGATAGCAGCGTAGAAAGGATGAATGGCATGAGTCTATGTGTTTAATCGGATCATTTCACAAGCGGAGGGCAGCCGAATGAATGTGCATAGGGGCAGTGAAGGTGTGAAAGCACAGCAGCCATGTAAACCGATGCATTCGGTTCTGACTCCTGAGCAGCATGACTAAAAACATGATGACATGACATGGCAAACCAAATGCAAGAGCAAGAGCAAGTGCAAGTGCATGGGTATGGCAGCAGCACGCACATCTGTCCAGGGCGGTACAACCGAGGGACGTCCACGTGGGGCAGGTTGAAGTCGCCCCCTGCCAGAGTCGCCAGCAGGGGCGCTGACGTGGCTGCTTGCAATTGGCCCGTGGTTGCCGGCACAGTGTAGCAGGCGGGCAGTGAAACGACCTGTGGGAGGCGACGGAGAGGAGGGGAGGGGAGCGGACGAGAGGGGAGGAGGATGAAGATGCTCCGTGTAACATGCACATAATACAGATAGGCATGCACCTAACGCCCCTCACCTGGTGGAACAGAAGAAAGGAGGTTTGGGTGATGGTACAGAACAGGCAGCATCAGACATCTTCTGAGGCGCCTCAAAGGATGGAGCGAGCAACATAGTGTCGCACTGCATAGTGTGGCGAAAGGAGAGTGAGCAAGAGGCAAGTGTCAGAGTCGTACCGCATAGTGTGGAGTGCTGAGCAGCACTCGCACCAGCAGCCTCGTCCCCTTCGCCAGCACCACTTGGCCCGCGCTCCCACTCTTGGCCTGCGGAGCAGCAATGTCCCCCACTGCTAGCACCACATGCCCTGCTGCTCCTCCCACGTCCACCACTCGCCCTGAGACTCGCTCCCCTAGAGTGAGCGGTTTGGATGCTGTGTGCACGAGGAGCGCACGTGCATACGTGATGTGGTGTGGAAGGGAGGGAGTCCGGGAGGGCGGTATGGAGGGAGGTAGAGACGGCAAGAGAGGCAGGGTGAGGTGAGTGAACAGCAACACACAGCATAGACAGGGAGATAGGCCGTGCATACTTTTACTCCTTGACACGACTCGCAAGAGTTTTGAGGCGCCTCAAAAGCGAGTGAACAGCAACACAGGACAGGGAGATAGGCTGTGCATACTTTTACTCCTTGACATGACTCGCAAGTGACACCGTTTCCCCATCATGCCTCTCTGCGCGATCTGCAGTACTGCCTTCAGGAGGCTGCATAGCGCCCCTAACCTCTGCCTTATGGCCACTCAGCACAAAGCAAGACCTTCTGATGGTGCAGTGCAGGATAATGAAAGAGGCGGGTGAGCGGGACACAGGCGCCCACGCAGGTTAATGAGGTTGCGCCAAGTACCGACGGGCCGGTTGCAGCAGCTTGCAGCGCAGAGCGTGCCGTGCAGCACACAAGAGAGCAAGAGCGAGCAGATGTTCTTGTGTGCTGCACGGCACGCTGTCACAGGGAGCAACCAAGGTCTCACCAAGGTTAGCAGGGACAACCGCCGTCACTCCCTTGAGCACATCGGGACTGAATAGAGACACAGTCCACGAGTCCCCTCCATGCCTCCCTCCCCCTCTTTCCCCTCCCCCTCCTCCTCCTCCTCCTCCCGCTCCCATGGCGCCCTCGTGTTTGACCAGCACAGTGCCTTCTACAGCCATGCCCGGAACCACCGCCCCCATCCACGGCTGCTCCTGCTGCTCTGCCAGCCGTGCTGCCGTGCGCTCGTGCTGCAGCAGCGACGATGCAAACGAGCCGTCGTGTGACGCGCAGAGGAAAGGGTCTAGAGCCACCTGCAGGGGCTGTGACGCCTGGAGGGCGTGGGGAGGTTAGGGTGAGGAAGGGGGTTGCGAGTTGCTGTGTGTGAGGCAGTGTCTTCCACGGCCATGCCCGGCACCACTGCTGCCCCCATCCACGCGCAGAGGAAAGGGTCTAGAGCCACCTGCAGGGGCTGTGACGCCTGGAGGGCGTGGGGAAGTGGGGGTGAGAGTGGGTGGGGTTGGGAGTTGTTGGGGGGGAGATTCATGCGTGTGTGGGGCAGTGGTGCGCATGCTCGCTTTCACATCCCCCGAGGACACTCTGTGTCCTCCTAAAAAAACGCAGCGCGTATATGCTTTACAAAACAAGTTCCGGTTGTCTTGACTTGATCGCACCACAAGCAACCGATGATCACACCGTGAGTGTGTTGGCCAAGATACTCACGAACGAGCACCAAGCAGCCCACCTTGAGTATCTTGACCCGGACAGTCTGGCCCAGGGAGAAGAAGACAGCAGGCAATGGTGACGCAGGGAGGCCTGGCACCTGCAGGTAGACGGGAGGACGAGAGAGAGAGAGAGAGAGTGAGCCGGGGCGAGACAGGAGCACAAGGGGAAGGGAAGAGGGGAGGATGGGTGAGCCAGATGACGGTTGAGAAGGTGAGGTAAAAAAGAGAGATGATGAAAGAATGGGAAGGGATCGGGAGGGACGAGAGAGGGCAGGGCGCTACGGCACAGCTTGTAGAACCACGGTGAAAGGGAGGAAAGGGAGCACTTGTGCAAGTGCCAGATCGAGCAGGAAAGGAAATGAATGCGGTGGGGTGTGGTGCGCACCAGAGTGGCGAGGGCAGCAGGGGTGGGGAAGAAGGGCAGGGAGACGGCCGTGGTGCCATCTGCTAGCTGCACACTGCACGCCCCATCTGCCCTCACTCCTGTCACAAACGCCTGCTCGCCACCACAGCCGGGGGAAGGCAGCGCAGGGGAGGGGAGGGGAGGGGAGGGGAGGGCAAAGTGAGCAACGGACAAAGGGGGGATCATGGTGAGGAGCAGGGAAGATGAATGTGATGCAGTTCACAGGTCTTGATGTGCAAAACATTCTGACCCGGTCTCACTGTCAGTGTGCCACATACCTACCCACTGTGAGGGAGGAAGGGAGGGGTGAACAAACATGCCGCCCACTCCCTCGCTTTCCCCCGCCCCAGCGCCCCCAGGAGACCCTCCTCCCTCTCTCCCTCCCACGCGCTCCCCCTCCCTCCCTCTCCCTCCCTCTCCCTCCCGCTCCCTGCCCCTCCCAGCAACCCAATTGCCTCTCCCTCCCTCCTTCACAGTACCATGTGGAAGGAGCCCTGTTGCGGCCGCTTCGCTTTGCCCCTTGCCGCCTTGCCCTCACCACCACCACCACCACCAGCGGCAGCACCAGCACCAGCAGCAGCAGTGGCAGCGGCGGCTTGCAGGAGCGCGGGTTTGGCAGTGACGATAGGCGTGCGGCCGTGCCACAGGGAAAGCACGAGCAGTGGCCCTAGCCTTGAACCCGGCCGCAGTGATGCTAGCAACTCCACTGCACATGCTGGTGAGGGGGAGGGGCACGGGGATGGGGGGAGGGGAGGCGGGGCGGAGGGGGGGAGAGGGAGGCATGAATCGGGGAGTAAGGATGGGATGGGATGGGAAGCAGTATGGGGGCCTCACAGCCATGACGGCCTCCTGCACGCCGTTGGCACCATAATGGTACTTTTGAGAATTCTCAAAGGATGGGATGGGAAGCAGTACGGGGGCCTCACAGCCATGACGGCCTCCTGCCACCGATGGTTGGCACAAACAAGGGAGGCGAGCTCCCCACATGACAATGATTATTCCCAGTGACACATCACACCGCACAGCACCACACAGCACCGCGCACCAGTCAAGCTTACCTGGTTGGTCTGCCAGGTGTTCCACAGCCATGATGGCCTCCTGCACGCCGTTGGCAGCTGGCAGTGCGAGCACGAACGAGTGGGCGTCCCAGTGACAAAACTCACCGCACAACACCACACGACACAGCATCCCAAGCCCACCTCCCACCTGGTTGGTCCGCGAGGTGTTCCACAGCCATGACGGCCTCCTGCACGCCGTTGGCAGCAGGCAGTGCGAGCACGAGCGAGTGGGCGTCCCGGCGCACCACAGGAGCTTCCGAAATGACCGTCCCCACCGCGTGCAGCGCGTTGGGGAGTGCACGGGGGGGAGGCGTGGCGTGGGGGGAAGAGGATGGCGGGAACAGTGTCCTGCGAGCGAGGAAAGACGGGGGGGAGGGGGAGAGTGGGGTAGGTATGTATGTACCACCCAGTCATGGAGAAAGGGAGATGGACGGGCGAGAAAGGGTCAAGGACGGCCCGACCATGGTCAAGAGAGAGAGAGAGAGAGAGAGAGAGAGAGAGAGAGAGAGAGAGAGAGAGAGAGAGAGAGAGAGAGAGAGAGAGAGGATTAGCCTCTCCCTTTCTACCCTCTGCCCTCTGCTTTCTGCCCTCTGCCATGACTACTTAAGGCCACGGCGGCCTCTCCATCTCTCATTCTTTCAGTTAGTGCTGAAAATTTTGGCTTTTGTTCGTTCGAGAGAGCGAGAGAGAGAGAGGATTAGCCTCTCCCCTTCTACCCTCTGCCCTCTGCTTTCTGCCCTCTGCCATGACTACTTAAGGCCACGGCGGCCTCTCCATCTCTCATTCTTTCAGTTAGTGCTGAAAATTTTGGCGCTTCGCGCCGGCGGCCTTCGGCCGCGCGTTAGGGATGGCAAGGGGAAACAACAAGCAGTAGTAGCTTAGGCAACCGATACAAACAAAGCAAGCATAGACACTTAGCAAGTAGAGGATGGAACGGGTCTACACGCGCAAGGGGGGAGCGCCTACATGAGGTCCGCCTCTACCGCAGCGAGCATTCCGCTCGTGTTCAACCACAACTGGCGGACCACAGACACGGTGGCGCCTACAACGTCAACAGGAGTACCAGGGCCTGCTACAAGCGTCCTCAGAGCCAGGGCCGAGTCAGCCAGCTGGCTGGCCGAGGTTGCTCCCGGCGAGGGCGCTACCTGCAGTGGCGTTACGAGCGCGAATAGCGCTGACGCCGCCGCATGACAATCTGCTCGCGGTTTCTGAGAGAACCTGCTCGGAGGGCTCACCGGCATGGAGTCAAATGACTCCTGGAGAATCCGCTCAAGGCTCTGCAGGGACGCCGCCAGCGACCATAGGCGGGCCAGGGTCGCCGTGGGAACTTCCTTCATCGGCGGAAGCAACGCAGACGCGCGGGCACGGTGAGACGACACGGCGAGATCACGCGGAGCAGGAAGAGGACGCGGCGGAGCAAACGGAGCCCACGGCGGCCCGCCACCAGCGCCTACGAAGCCCATCCCCGCAGGCAGCGGCCGCGCTGAGCGCGCCGGGGATCCAAAAGGATCGTGGGGCAGGAGCGCGGAGAGAGGGACGACGGGAGCAGCGCGAGGAGCTGATGGTGACGCCGACCCCGCACGCGAGCGACGAAGCTCCTTCTCCACGTCATCAAGCCTATCCAGAAGACGACGCTCCATTGCGGACGGCGCTGGACCCGCTTTTCCGCCGCGACTGTCACCTCCCCGTCGCCCACGACGCGCACGCCCACTTGCGCTCGAGCGCACAGGCGACTGCGGGCGAAATGGGCCCTGCTGACGCTGGCGGCCAGGAAAACGGTCCCCGCAACGAGGGGAGTAGAGCCGTTGGCGCTTTGCAGGAGCGGGCGAACGCGGAGCTGGGGGCCGACGCCCAGACGTCTGGCGGGCAGGCGACCGCTGGCGAGATGAACGATGAGGGGGCGAACGATGACGATGCGAACGGCGGTCACGGGATCGGCTTCGCGACGCCACGCGACGAGGCGAACGAGGAGACAGCGGCGAACGGGCCGCACAGTGACGATCATCGCGGCGGCTCTCCCGCTTATCGTCGCGAGCTGCCGATGAGCGACGGCGAGGCGAACGCTCCTGGTGCGCCACAGCCTCTGCCCCGGAGCGCAAGACGGACCCCGCGCGCAGGGGCTCCGGCGGTGACAAGGACCTGCCCGCGCGCCGAGCCAGCTCGCGCTTCTGGTCCTCGAAGCGGCGGCGGATCTGATCAGCGGACGCCGGTGGAGCAACAGGTACGCTCGCGGCAGGGCGTGCAGGAGGAAGCGGACGAGGAGCGGGATCGCTCTCCGCGGTGCAGTCGCGGCCCAGAGCGCCGAGGAAATCCATCGGCGAGCGCTCAGGGCGCTCCACTGCCACAAGAGGAGCCGACGACGCCGATCTCCCAGGCGCAACAGGCGGCACCTGTGGCAGCCACTCCGAGGAGCGGACGGGGAAGCACGCGGGGGAGAGGCGGGGGTCGAGGAGCGCGCGGAGGGCAGCGGAGTGCAGGCCAAGCGGCGAGGGGGAATCCGCGCCAACTACCGAGCCCAATCTGGTTGGGGGAGCCGGCGGAACGAGTCACGCGCCAGTCGTTTGCTAGACGCGGGGGGAGAGGGGGAACGACAGCGCAAGCAGTGAGAATCGGTGATACAAACGCAGAAGGGAGCGGCGACGAATATGTACCGTCAGATCTGAGGCAACCCGACAACCCCGACTCACCTCTCGCGGAAGCGGGGGAGGACCAGGCGCAGCAGCAGGAGAGAGGTTCTAGACGCCGACAGAACCGCAGACCCCAACCCCCTCCGGACCAAGCCCTGTCAGCGTCCCAGCTGGCATCGAGGGAGGATCTCTTTGAGATCGCGATGAGCTGGGACTCTTCAACCCTAACGTCAACCACCCACCTGCCTATCGTCCGCCGCCTGCCGCCGCAGATACTAAGCGACTACTCCAACTGTATGCTGGCCGCCCTCTTACGGATCTCCAAACTGCCCAACTGCGCGGGAGCGTGGCGGGTCCTCATGTTCCTGCCACGTCTCACCTTACGACTTAGCAGGAGGTCCAGCTCTAAGTGGAAGGTGCTGCGAGAGCAGATGCACCTATTCAGATGTGGCCACTGGAACCAGCTCTACAGTGACTACGTGGGGTCCCTGCACCAAGCTGAGCCACCTCAGCACCAAAACGACCCCCTGGGAATCTGCTCACGTGTGGAGGGGTTGGTGAAACGGGGTAACCTGCGAAAAGCGTTGGCAGCCCTCTCACCCTCGCCAGCGGCCCCTGCGACGATCACAACATTGCAGCAGTTGGAATTGAAACATCCCCAACCCCAAGTTGAGCTGCCCGACTGGGTCCACACCTACACAACACCCACGCAATTTTCGTGCACCGCGGAAAGTTTCTCAGACGTCCTTGGGGATTGCCCCAGCGGAGTTGGGGCTGGTCCATCCGGGTCAACATTTGAACACTACCGCGACCCAGCCCTAAGCAACATCGAAGTGCTGGGGCACCTACACTCCGCCGTAACACATCTTCTCTCCACGAATCTTTCCACCGAGGTTGCAGCACTACTCTCGCCATCCCGCCTCATCGCCTTCGCGAAACCAGGGGGGGGGGGTACGCCCTATCGCAATAGGGGAATCCCTACTCCGGTTGGCAGCAAAGGTGGCACTCTCGGAACTGCAAGGAGAAACAAGGCGATTTTTCTTACCCCAACAATTCGGTGTGGCAGTCCCAGGCGGAGCTGAGTTCGTTATACATGCAGTCAGAGACCTCACCACTTCACAACCTTCCAGCCTAGTCCTCCAACTCGACATTGAAAACGCTTTCAACTCCGTAGAGAGGAAAGCGTTCTTCAACGCACTCGCCAACACCCCGCTAGCACCGCTCATACCTTTCACCCGCTCCTTCTACGCAACGCCTTCTCAGCTGCTGACCGATCCCCGCTTGAGCACGACGGCACTTACCAGCGGAAGGGGGGTGAGGCAGGGGGACCCCCTCGGACCCCTGCTGTTCGCGGCATCAATCCAACAGCACCTCAGACGCACAGCAGCAGAGCACCCAGAAGTCACGATCCTAGCATACGCAGATGACATCACCATGATCGGACCGGCGACAGCAACGCTCGGCGCGCTTAAGTTGCTGAAGTCGCTGCTCGCACAGGATGGCCTCACCTGCAACCTCAGAAAATCGTCGGCGTGGTCCACGACGCCGCTTGAGGGTGACGAGCTCCCCGAGGGCCTCCCACTCACCCACGAGGGGGTACGGGTGTTGGGAAGTCCCGTGGGGTCACAGCGCTTCTGCGCTGACCTGGTCCGCAGTACTCTGACAGACGCGGCGGCACCCCTGGGCTCCCTAGCATCCATCCATCCACAGCATGCCCTCCTGCTCCTGTCCCGCTGCATCAGCCGCAGAATCGGCTACTTGCTGCGCACCACCCCAGCGGATGTCCTTCCCCTCTCGGAATGGCACGCGTGGTGCGCCGAACTGCTCAACACCGCCCTGACTGCCGCCAGCATCCAACCACCCCGCCGCGAAGCCGAGTTCAATTTTCTCATCCGCCAAGCAACCCTCCCAGTGGCCCTAGGTGGACTGGGCCTCACAGATCCCACAACAGAAGCAGCACCAGCCTACCTGGCCTCAACGACAGAGGCACTACGCCTGCTCCGCTCACTCCACCTGCCAGCAACCGCGGCGCTAGGGAGCAACAGCAACGCCCTGCAGCCGTCTGCGTCACACTCGGTCACTGTCCAAGATATGGAGGGACGACTGTCGCCGCTGGCGCTGCAATACCTCCGTGAGGAGCAAGAAACCCCGTCCCATGACCAGCTGTAGCGGGCCCTCTCTCAGGAAGTGCACGCGACAAAGGCCGACACCCTGACAGAGGAATCACGCTCAATCAGGTCAGCCCCCGAGATGGGCCACACGCTCCGCCTCGTCAGCCTGAGAGGCGAGGGAGCGGGAGCATGGCTGCAAGCCCTACCCCTGACCCCAGACCTCTGCTTCTCACCAGGGCAATTCCGAACAGCCCTGGCCTTCCGCATGGGCATCCGACAGAACGTACCTACCGTGTGCGAGTGTGGAGAGCTCGTGGCCGACTGCAGCCTACCCAACCACCTACTCCGCTGCAGCACAGGCCCGGACAGAACGCGCACACACAACCAACTGGCCTTTGCCGTGGCAAAAATGGCGAGGGAGGCGCAGCTGGTGGTATACCTGGAGAATGCAATGTACTCACCACCGGATGACCCGAAGAAGGCAGATGTGATTGTACAAGACCCGGACAGTGGAGAGACCTGGATCACAGACACGACTATCACCGACCCTGTGCTGCAGAACCGGGACCCCACAGCCCGCAAACCCCCAGGCTGGGCTGCAAGGGAGGCTCAGAAGCGGAAGGAAAGGGATTACTACCGGCACACAGAACACGTGGTGTTCTGCGCCCTGGCCGTCGAGACCTATGGGGCAAACGCGCCCCCCACGACGGCGTTCCTGAAGCTGCTGGCCACAGCAGCAGCTAGGAACCGGTTCAGGGCCAACCCCTTGGCAAAATCGGCCAAGAAGATGGCCTGCCACTTCAGCCAGCGCTGGTCAGTGGCCCTCCAGCGCTCCCAGGCGAATGCCCTGCACACCAAGGCCAGGGCGGGGATTGAGGCAGCGCACCCCCAGATGGCAGCGGACCCATGGCCGCTGCACCTAGGGGACATCCTCCACACGCTGGAGGGTTAGAGGGGCACTAAGGGGGGGGGGGGGGAGGGTCAGAGGGATGGGTTGATGGGTCGGAAGGTATAAGGGAACCACGAGTCAAATTGCATGTCTGTACCCCCTGCTGAATTAATACAAAGGACCATTTGAGAGAGAGGAATCCCTTAGCCCTCTGCCCTCTGCCTCATCCCTCTGCCCTCTGCCCTCCAGAGCTATTTAAGGGCTGTCTCACCCTCCTTCTCCTCATTATTTTGTGTGGAGTTCATTTTCGGCAAGTCACGCCGGCGGCCTTCGGCCGCCGCCGCTCGCTTGCGCGGCCTTCGGCCGCGCTCTCCTGGTGGCAAGGACTTCAAGCGACAGCATCAAAATAACGGGGTTCAAGCACACATCAACAGGAAGGGAGAGGGGATCTACCTAAAAGGGCGACATGCAATACTACACGCGGCGGAAGCCTACATCGTGTACGGCTCTGCCCCCTCCACCTCAAGCATCGAACGCATGCACGTCGACACCGCCAGAAGGACCTGCGCCGACGACTGAAGCGTGCGCACCGGGGTCCCCTCCTGGGCGGCCACAAGAAGATCCTCCACATGGCGGGGGAAGGTACGCGCTAAGGGCGCTACCCCGGCGGGCGCTTCCGACACGGGCGCCAATATCGGGGCGAGGGCTTCTGCCCAGGTCGCGCACGATCCTCGGGGACCTGGAGCGAAACTGCCCGAAGAGTTTCGCATGGCCCCACACACCGCCATCTGCAGGTTCGCCACCACCTCGCACGCCTCCGCAAGATTCAGCGTCCGGCACATGGTCAGCATGGGGTCTCTCCCCGCGCGAGTGGGGGGAGGTGCAATCGGAGCCTCACGCTGATATGCTGTCTCCCGCCCCGGAAGTCGGCCTCCCGAGAAGGGCTGCGCGGAGAAGCCAGGGACCTGCCGAGGGGTGCGGAACAGCGCCCTCCCCCCCCCGCGCGGGCAGATACTCGCTCAATACCGGCGCGCGCAGAGGGGCCGCGACGTCAGGGGCTAGGGCGTGAGAATGACCGTTGGTCACCTCGATGTGGACGTGAGTTGGCTCACCAGTCGCTCGCGCCTGGCGCATCGCCGCTGCAAACACATTCACGGCTTCACCAACCGCAGGATCCTGCCCGCGACCAGCTCCGCCGCGACCCGCTCCATTCCGCCGACCCCGACGGCCACCAGAGCCCGCCGAGTGCGGACGCGGGGGGGATTGCTCGCGGCGCCCAGAATCCCATCGTCGCCCAGGAGAACCCCTCCCCCGCCTCGCCGGAGATCGACGCGGAGAGCGCTGCGCGGGGGATCGCGCTCGCGGTGAGCGCAGGGCTGCCCGATCTTGGGGAGATCGGTGACGGGGAGAGCGGGGGCTCGCAGGCGACAGCTGATCGCCAGCTCCGTGGCGGCGAAGCTCGCGTTGACCAGGAGAGCGACGCCGAGGGGAACGTTGCTGCTGGGGCTGGCGCTGCGGCGATCGCCCACGCTCATGAGGCGGCTGTCCAACCGAACGATTCGACCCAACGCGGGCCGGCGCCCACGAATACTCAGGAGAGTTTGGGCGCGCGCTCGCCTGATGAGGTAGAGACAGCCCGCGCTCCAGACGCCGCACGGGCTCAGACGCGGATGGATGCGCAGGAGCGCGGAGACGGGGTGCAGCGGGCGCCTGAGGACGGGTGCCCGCGCTGTCCGCCGTACTCTCTTGCGCGCGGTCGCGACCCGCGGAGGGGTCCATCATGCCCGAACGAACCGTCGCGGACGCCAGCGGGCCGTCAAAGGAGGGGCCTTGGTACCGCCTCGGCGCCACAACCGACACGCAATATTGCAGCGGCGGCCTCCGCGCAGCACGGAATCCGCGTAGGAAGAGGAGGGAGACGGGGTGGTCGTAGAGGAGGCGCTGCGGTTCAACGACGGGGCGCTAGTAGCTTCGCGAGGGCTGCTCACAGGATCCTGAGGGGAAGGGTTAGAGATGGGGAAGAATCGAGTGACGAGAACTCTGTGGGTGACCCTCTATTTAACCCTGAAAGAGAGGGTAGCCCCGGTCCCTCCCCCGAGTTAGAAGAGGCAGAGCAGGTTAGAGATGTGGACCGAACTCCAACACCGAGCCGAGCCGCATCTGCAATCCGAATTGGAAGACAGAGCCGAGTCGGGGGGGGAAACCGAGCCGCACAAATTGCAGATGGCACCCCAACTCGGGCCAATCAGCAGAGTGCAGATGCACCCACAGGCCTGCCCCTGTTCAGTGCAGGCGACCTGGCAAAACGCCAGGACCTTTTCGCTGATGTCGCAACTTGGGACCTACACCCCCTTCGCGACAGCAGGCAACCACCTCTCGCCCGTCACCCACCTCGCACTCTTCGCGAATCTTTCGCAGCCTGCCTTCTCACCCCGCTGCTACACCTCGCAAAAGACCCTGACTCGCCTGCAGGCTGGAGACTGCTCATGTTCCTCCCGCGCATCCTCTTGCGCACCTCATCAGCCAAGCGCCCAGATTGGTCGAAGGTAGGAGCCAGGCTGATAAGGTTCCGCCAAGGCCAGTGGCGGAGCCTGTACGACGAGGCGGCTGACGCAGTATCCCAACCACCCCAGCCACGCCATGCGCCAGACACCACAGGCATCCTGGCAAGGGCAGAGGGACTCGCCAAACGAGGGAACCTAGCAAAATCCCTCCAATCCCTCACGGCCACGCCAGTCTCCCCCCCCTCAACTGACGTGCTTCGGGCTCTCTCAGCTCGACACCCCCCTGCGCGCCAATCCATCCCGGAGTGGGTGCCGGATTTCACCACAGAGTGCACCCCTTCAATCCCTCCACGCGACTTCAGACGCATTCTCGCCAAATGCCCAAACGGAGTGGGCGCTGGTCCCTCGGGGACCACCTTCGAACACCTGAGGGACACAACACTTGGGAATACGGACATCTTCCTGCAATTGCACGCACTCACAAACACGGCGTTAGCCGGAAAACTCAGCGCGGAAGCAGCAGAACTCCTCACTGCGTCACGCTTACTTGCTTTCACGAAGCCCCATGGGGGCACACGGCCTATAGCAGTAGGCGAATGCCTGCTCAGATTAGTAGCAAAAGCGGCTCTATTCTTGGCGGCTGAGAGAGCACGCGATCACTTCGCACCGCTGCAATTCGGGGTGGCGGTAGCAGGAGGCATCGAGGCGGCGGTGCACACGGCAAGGACATACCTGGAGGAGAATGACGGGGCTGTGGCGCTACAAATCGACCTGGCGAACGCCTTTAACGCGGTCGAGCGGGCAGCAGTGTTTGAAGGCCTCAAGGGGACCACCCTGGAATTCATGGTGCCCCTGGTCCGGCTCTCCTATGGTGTCCCCTCGGAACTGCACCTCGACCACGCGTTTCATGCCCCCCCCCTACAATCCGCACGCGGCGTACGCCAAGGGGATCCGCTGGGCTCCTCTTCGCCGCCAGCATTCACCCGTGCCTGGTAGCCGCGGCGGAGGCGCACCCAGGAGTCGTCATCCTCGCCTACGCGGACGACATTACGCTCCTGGGGGAAGCTGAGGCGTGCACAGAGGCATTCAATCACCTCACCAGGGCGCTGCTTCCCCTAGGCCTGGAACACAACCCCGAGAAGTGCGCAGCATGGTCAGCTGCGCACATTGACCCCGCCTCTCTTCCGCCGCATGTACCTTTCTCGGCGGACGGGATCCGCGTCCTGGGGAGCCCAATAGGCCCGCAGGCGGGATGCGCGGCGCTGGTACAGGAGCGCCTGTCAGCAGCAGCAGAGCCACTTCCGCTACTGTCACAAATGGACCCGCAGCTGTGCCTGCTACTCCTAACACGGTGCGTGAGCCGCCGCGCCTCCTGCCTCGTCAGAACGACGCCCTTGGAGGTGCTGCCAGCGGACACCTGGTCAGAGTGGGGGGAGCAGCTGCTACACACTTACCTGACGGCGGCACACACGACGACACCCAGGGAGGAAGAAGAGCGGGGGAGAATCTGGCGGCAGGCCGCCCTGCCCGTGACGCTGGGCGGCCTCGGCATCACCAACCCAGCCACGGAAGGGGTGTTCGCTTACCTAGCCTCGGTCATTTCCACGGCCCACCTGCTGCGCTCGTTCGGCGACACGTTGCACCCCTCAATCACCCAGATGCTGCCGCTACTAGATGCAGACGCGAACTCACCCTCGGTCCTGCCAAGGCGCCTCGCAGCGGCAGAAGCCACGCTGCCCCCGGATGGACTAGAAGCTCTACAGGCCGGCCGACGCGGGACGGATGGCCCGAAGCTACAGCAGGCCCTGTCGCTGGCCGTCCACACAGCCCGCTATATTGAGGTGCTCGATGCCTCGCGGGAGATGCCCCTGAACCCGCTCTACGGCCACACCCAACGCCTGCAGTCACTCCTCGGCCCCGGGGCGGGAGATTGGCTGCTAGCCATCCCCCTGGTCCCGGCTCTTCGCCTCGGCCCCTCGCAGCACTCCACTGCATCCTCCTTCCGCCTAGGCCTCCCCCTTCCCGTCCCTCGGCGCTGCGACTGCCGCCACCGCACGACCTTCCCTGACCACCGCCTACCCAACCACCTCATGCGTTGTGAGAAAGGCGGGGGGAGGATTGCCACTCACCATGCTCTTCGGGATGAGTGTGCGAAGATCGCAGCAGAGGCAGGCTACACGGTGCACAAGGAATCCACAGTGTACTCACCGGTCGAAAACCTCAAAGCGGACGTTTGCATCCGCCATCCCGACACCGCAAAGTCCACATGTGCGACATCACCGTGACAGACCCGGTCTCTCACCAGGACGAGTTTGCGCGGAAGGCGCCTGGGTGGGCTGCAAGGATGCAAGCCGCCAAGAAAGAAGACAAGTACGCGCGGCGGAACGCGTGGGTGGGCTTCCATGCCATGGCGGTTGAGACGTACGGCTACCCGTCCCCGGGAGTGCACACCTTCCTCCGCAGCTGCGCCGAGCTCGCGGGCAAGCGGCGGTTCAACGCTGCGCCAAAGTCAAGGGAGGTGGCCAGGCTCCTTACGGAGTACCGTCAGCGCTGGAGTGTGACACTCCAGCGCGCCCAGGCCAATGCCCTTCGTGACAAGACCCACGAGGCCATTGCCGCGGATGAGCTTGGCCTGCAAGGCCCGTTTGACAAGAAACTTCCTAGCAGTCTAACTCCCTCCCGTGTAAATGCCCTCTGCTTTCTGCCCTCTGCCATGAGTACTTAAGGCCACGGCGGCCTCTCCATCTCTCATTCTTTCAGTTGGTGCTGAAAATTTCGGTTCTTCCTCGTTCGAGAGAGCGAGAGAGAGAGAGGATTAGCCTCTCCCCTTCTACCCTCTGCCCTCTGCTTTCTGCCCTCTGCCATGAGTACTTAAGGCCACGGCGGCCTCTCCATCTCTCATTCTTTCAGTTGGTGCTGAAAATTTCGGCGCTTCGCGCCGGCGGCCGTGCGCGGCCTTCGGCCGCGCGTTAGGGATGGCAAGGGGGAACAACAAGCAGTAGTAGCTTAGGCAATCGATACAAGCAAGGCAAGCTAGAACACTTAGCAAGACGGCGATGGAACAGGTCTACACGCGCAAGGGGGGAGCGCCTACATGCGGTCCGCCTCTACCGCAGCGAGCATTCCGCTCGTGTTCAACCACAACTGGCGGACCACTAACACGGTGGCGCCTACAACGTCAACAGGAGTACCAGAGCCTGCTACAAGCGTCCTCAGAGCCAGGGCCGAGTTAGCCAGCTGGCTGGCCGAGGTTGCTCCCGGCGAGGGCCCTACCTGCAGTGGCGCTACGAGCGCGAATAGCGCTGACGCCGCCGCATGGCAATCAGCTCGCGGCTTCTGAGAGAATCTGCTCGGAGGGCTCACCGGCATGGAGCCAAATGACTCCTGGAGAATTTGCTCAAGGCTCTGAAGGGACGCCGCCAGCGACCATAGGCGGGCCAGGGTCGCCGTGGGAACTTCCTTCATCGGCGGAAGCAACGCAGACGCGCGGGCACGGTGAGACGACACGGCGAGATCACGCGGAGCAGGAAGAGGACGCGGCGGAGCAAACGGAGCCCACGGCGGCCCGCCACCAGCGCCTACGAAGCCCATCCCCGCAGGCAGCGGCCGCGCTGAGCGCGCCGGGGATCCAAAAGGATCGTGGGGCAGGAGCGCGGAGAGAGGGACGACGGGAGCAGCGCGAGGAGCTGATGGTGACGCCGACCCCGCACGCGAGCGACGAAGCTCCTTCTCCACGTCATCAAGCCGATCCAGAAGACGGCGCTCCATTGCGGACGGCGCTGGACGCGCTTTTCCGCCACGACTGTCACCTCCCCGTCGCCCACGACGCGCACGCCCACTTGCGTTCGAGCGCACAGGCGACTGCGGGCGAGATGGGCCCTGCGGACGCTGGCGGCCGGGGAAACGGTCCCCGCGATGAGGGGAGTAGAGCCGTTGGCGCTTTGCAGGAGGGGGCGAACGCGGAGCTGGGGGCCGACGCCCAGAGGTCTGGCGGGCGGGCGATCGCTGACGAGATGAACGGGGAGCGGGCGAACGATGACGATGCGAGCGGCGGTCACGGGATCGACTCCGCGACGCCACGCGACGAGGCGAACGAGGCGACAGCGGCGAACGAGCCGCACCGTGACGATCGTCGCGGCGGCTCTCCCGCTTATCGTCGCGAGCTGCCGATGAGCGACGGCGAGGCGAACGCTCCCGGTGCGCCACAGCCTCTGCGCCGGAGCGCGCGACGGACCCCGCGCGCGGGGGCTCCCGCGGTGACAAGGACCGGCCCGCGCGCGGAGCCAACTCGCGCCGCTGGTCCTCGAAGCGGCGGCGGATCTGATCAGCGGACGCCGGCGGAGCAACAGGCACGCTCGCGGCAGGGCGTGCAGGAGGAAGCGGACGGGGAGCAGGATCGCTCTCCGCGGCACAGTCGCGGCCCAGAGCGCCAAGGAAATCCATTGGCCAACGCTCAAGACGCTCCACTGGCACACAAGGAGCCAACAACGCCGATCTCCCAGGCGCAACAGGCGGAACCTGTGGCAGCTACCCCGCGGAGCGGACGGGGAAGCACGCGGGGGAGAGGCGGGCGACGAGGAGCGCGCGGAGGGCAGAGGAGCGCAGGCCAAGCGGGAAGGGGACCGCACAGCCAGTTGCCGAGCCCAATCTGGTTGGGGGAGCCGGCGGAACGAGTCACGCGCCAGTCATTCGCCAGGCGGGGGGCGAGGGGAGGAACACCAGCGCAAGCGGGGAGAAAGAGGGATATCAACACAGAGGGGAGTGGAGACGATTATATACCGTCAGATCTGAGGCAACCAGACAATCCCGACTCACCTCACGCGGAACAAGGAGAGGGGCAAGCGCAGCAACAGGAGAGAGGAACCGGCCGCAGACAGCATCGCAGAGCTCAGCTTCCCCCGGACCAGGCACTATCGGCGTCCCAGCTGGCCTCGCGGGAGGATCTTTTCCAAATCGCGATGACTTGGGACCTTACACTCCTAACCTCCACCACCCACCTACCAATCGTCCGCCGACTGCCGCCGCAGATCCTCAGCGACTACTCCACCTGTATGCTGGCTGCCCTACTTCGGATCTCCAAGCTGCCTAATTGCGCGGGAGCATGGCGGGTCCTCATGTTCCTGCCACGTCTCACGCTAAGACTTAGCCGGAGATCCAGCTCTAGGTGGAAACTGTTGCGGGAACAGATGCATCTATTCCGATGTGGCCACTGGACCCAGCTGTACACTGACTACTTGGGGTCAATGCACCTGGCCGAACCACCTCAGCACCAACGTGACCCACTGGGAATTTGCTCACGTGCGGAGGGGTTGGTGAAACGGGGTAACCTGCGAAAGGCGTTAGCAGCCCTACAACCCTCGCCTTCAGCACCTGCGACAATTGCGACACTACAGCAGCTGGAATCGAAACACCCCCAACCCCAAAATGACCTGCCCGAGTGGGTGCATTCCTACACCACACCCACGCAATTTTCAACCACTCTGGAACGATTTTCCGACGTCCTTGGAGAATGCCCCAGGGGAATTGGGGCTGGCCCATCGGGGTCAACTTTCGAACACTACCGCGATCCAGCGCTAAGTAACATCGAGGTACTGGGGCACCTCCACTCCGCCGTTACGCATCTTCTCTCGACAAATCTTTCCACTGAAGTCGCAGCACTACTTGCCCCGTCCCGCCTTATAGCCTTCGCCAAACCAGGGGGGGGGGTACGTCCCATTGCGATTGGAGAGTCATTGCTTAGGCTAGCGGCGAAGGTGGCGCTCTCAGATCTGCAAGGGGAAACGCGAAATTTTTTCCTACCTCAGCAATTTGGCGTGGCAGTCCCTGGAGGTGCAGAATTTGTCATCCATGCTGTCCGAGACCTCACCACGGTGCAGCCCTCCAGCCTTGTACTCCAACTCGACATTGAGAATGCGTTCAACTCAGTAGAGAGGAGCGCGTTCTTCAACGCACTCATCGGCTCCCTACTAGCTCCCCTAATCCCCTTCACACGCTCTTTCTACGCAGCATCTTCACCACTGCTGCTAGACCCATGCTTCAATTCCATGGCACTCACCAGCGGAAGGGGAGTCAGACAGGGGGGTCCCCTCGGACCCCTGTTATTCGCAGCGTCTATCCAGCAGCACCTCAGGCACGTAGCAACGGAGCACCCGGAAGTCACGGTCCTCGCTTACGCGGACGACATAACCATGATTGGACCCGCGGCGGCGACGCTAGAAGCGCTCAGGGAGCTCACGCCGCTGCTGGCACGGGATGGTCTCACCTGCAACTTTAGGAAGTCGTCGGCGTGGTCCACCGTACCGCTAGGAGGTGACGTACTCCCCGAGGGCCTTCCCCTCACCCGCGAGGGGGTGCGGGTGTTGGGAAGTCCAGTGGGGTCGCAGAGCTTCTGCTCTGATTTTGTCCGCAGTACCCTGACAGACGCGGCAGCCCCCTTGGGCTCTCTGGCGTCCATCCACCCACAACACGCCCTCCTGCTACTGTCTCGTTGCATCAGCCGCAGAGTCGGCTACTTGCTGCGCACTACCCCAGCTGACGTCTTACCGCTCTCGGAATGGCACACATGGTGCGCCGAACTACTGAACACTGCCTTGACCGCCGCCAGCCTTCAACCGCCACGCCGAGAAGCCGAGTTCAACTTCCTTCTCCGACAGGCAACTCTCCCAGTAGCCCTAGGCGGACTGGGCCTTACGGACCCCACAACCGAAGCAGCACCGGCCTACCTGGCATCTACAACGGAGGCGCTACGCCTGCTCCGCTCCCTGGACCTACCGGCAACCGCGCCGCTAGGGGCCAACAGCAACGCCCTGCAGCCGTCTGCAGCGCACTCCGTGACCATCCAGGACATGGAGGGGCGACTGCCACCGCTGGCGCTACAAAGCCTACGGGAGGAGCAGCAAACCCCGTCCCAAGACCAGCTGCAGCGCGCCCTCTCCCAGGAAGTGCACGCGGCAAAGGCCGACGCCCTAAGAGAGGAGTCACGCACAATACAGTCAGCCCCCGGCTGGGCTACACACTCCGCCTAGTCAGCCTGAGAGGAGAGGGAGCGGGAGCGTGGCTGCAGGCACTACCCTTGACCCCGGACCTCTGCTTCTCACCGGGTCAGTTCCGAGCGGCCCTGGCCTTCCGCATGGGCATCCGACAGAATGTACCAACCGTGTGCGAGTGCGGAGAACTCGTAGCCGACTGCAGCCTACCCAACCACTTACTCCGCTGCAGCACAGGCCCCGACAGGACGCGCACACACAACCAGCTGGCCTTCGCCATGGCTAAAATGGCGAGGGAGGCGCAGCTGGTGGTATACCTGGAGAACGCGATGTACTCACCACCGGATGACCCGAAGAAGGCAGATGTGATTGTACAAGACCCGGACAGCGGAGAGACCTGGATCACAGACACCACTATCACTGACCCTGTGCTGCAGAACCGAGACCCTACGGCCCGCAAACCCCCAGGTTGGGCTGCAAGGGAGGCACAGAAGCGGAAGGAGAGGGACTACTACCGACACACTGAACACGTGGTGTTCTGCGCCCTGGCCGTCGAGACCTATGGGGCAAACGCGCCCCCCACGACGGCGTTCCTGAAGCTGCTGGCCACAGCAGCAGCTAGGAACCGCTTCAGGGCCAGCCCCTTGGCGAAATCCGCCAAGAAGATGGCCTGCCACTTCAGCCAGCGCTGGTCAGTGGCCCTCCAGCGCTCCCAGGCGAACGCCCTGCACACCAAGGCCAGGGCTGGGATTGAGGCAGCACACCCCCAGATGGCAGCGGACCCCTGGCCGCTGCACCTGGGGGACATCCTCCACACGCTGGAGGGCTAGAGGGTCACTCGGGGGGGAGGGGTGTTTCATTTTCGGCGGAGAGAGAGCGAGAGAGAGAAGGCCTTAGCATCCAGCCCTCTCCCTCTTCCCTCTGCCCTCTCCCTCTGAGCCTATTTAAGGGGCCCTCTGTGCCTTCCCTGCCTCATTATTTCGTGGGTGTTTCATTTTCGGCGGAGAGAGAGCGAGAGAGAGAAGGCCTTAGCATCCAGCCATCTCCCTCTTCCCTCTGCCCTCTCCCTCTGAGCCTATTTAAGGGGCCCTCTGTGCCTTCCCTGCCTCATTATTTCGTGGGTGTTTCATTTTCGGCGCCTCGCGCTGGTGGCCTTCGGCTGCCGCCGCTCGCAAGCGCGGCCTTCGGCCGCGCGTTCCTGGTGGCAAGACACAAAACGTGGGTTCGGCATATAAAGGGCACACACACACACAAAGGCAAGGAGCAGGGCAAGAGCAAGAGGCGCGGCATGCAATTCTACACGCGGCGGAGGCCTACATCGTGTACGGCTCCGCCCCCTCCACCTCAAGCATCGAGCGCATGCACGCCGATACTGCAAGAAGGAGATGCGCCGTCGACTGGAGGGTGTCCAAGGGGGTCCCGGCTTGAGCAGCCCCTACAAGATCCCCCACGTGGCGGGGGAAAGTACGGGCTAAGGGAGCTAACCCGGCGGGCGCATCCGACACGGGTGCCAACGGCGACTCGAGCGATTCTGCCAAAGTCACGCAGGATCCTCGGAACCCTGGACCGAAACTGCTCGGAAAGCTCCGCGTGGCCCCACACACCGCCAGTTGCAAGTTTGCCACCACCTCGCACGCCTCCGCCAGATTCAGAATCCGGCACATGGTCAGCATGGGGTCTCTCCCCGCGCGAGTGCGGGGAGGTGCAGTCAGCGCTTCGCACGGAAACGCCGCCGGCCAGCCAGGAGTCCGGCCAACAGACAAGCGCGGCGCAGAGAAGTCGGGGACCTGACGGGGGGTGCGGAACTGAGCACTCCCCTCACGCGCGGGCTGATATTCGCGCAGCGTCGGCGCGCGCAGAGGAGCAACCTGGCCGGGGTCCGCGGCGAGGGGGGGACCGTTGGTCACCTCAATGTGGACGTGAGTCGGCGCCCCACTCGCCCGGGCCTGCCTCACCACCTCCACGAACGTGTTTGCGGCGCGATCGAGGGCAGGATCCGGCTGGGTGCCATTCCCGCCTCGCCCTCCGCCATTCCGCCGGCCCCGCCGTCCCCCGGAACCAGCCGAATGTGGACGCGGGGGGGACTGCTCGCGGCGACCCGAATCCCAGCGACGCCCAGGCGACCCCCTCCCCCGCGTCGCCGGAGATCGCCGCGGAGAGCGTTGCGCGGGGGATCGCGCTCGGGGTGAGCGCTGGCCTGCCCGACCACGAGGGGACGGGCGGCGAGGAGAGCGAGGACGTGCAGGGGAGCGCTGATCCCCCTCCCCGCGCTGATAGTGCTCGCGATGCTCAGGAGAAGGGCGGCCGAGGAGGCTGACGAGGAGGCGAGCGCCCGCGCTCATGCCGCGGCTGACCGTCCGGGCGGTTCGACGCAACGCGTGCAGGCGCCCACGAATACTCCGGCGAGGTGGGGCGCGCGGCAGTCCGATGGGGAAGTGTTTGCACCCGCTCGAAGTGGCGGACGGGCTCGCTTGCGGAGGGGTGCGCAAGGAGACGCGGACGAGGCCCGGCAGGCGCAGGCTCCGGCAGCGCGCTCTCCGCGGAACCCTCCAGCTCCGGATCCCGTCTCGCGGATGGGTCCATCACCCCCCATCGTACCGCAGCCGACGCCAGCGCGCCGACGAAGCGAAAACGAGACGGTCGCGGCGCCGCAGACGGGGCGCGAGGGAGCTGCAGTTGGAAGAGCAACGCGTGGAATCCGCGTGGGACGCGGCAGCCGCCGCGGACGACGAGGTAACGAGAGAGGACGAAGAGGTGGTGGAACACGGGGTTCAAACAGGCGCCGCACTGGTGCAAGCGGCTACGCGAGAAATGCGGAAAGGCTGATGCGAAACGGCGCGGAGGGCGGCGAGGAACCGCTTAGCGAGGAGGCAGAGGAGGAAGTGGAGAATGAGGAAAGTGACGAGGGTGACCCTGCTTTTAACCCTGAAAGAGAGGGGATGTTGGGAGCAGAAGCTGAGGAGGACGAGGAGGAGTTGGAACTTTTGCTTCGGGGAGAGGAGCTCCCCAGCCCAAATGCCCGAGGCGAACCTGCCAACCGGACCACAGCTCAGAACCGAGCCGCGGGGGGAAATCACGCAAGGAGGGGAAATCGAGCCGCGACAGAGACTGGAGTTGACTCTGCGACAGCCAATGAGAATTCAGCAGCCCCAATTCCGACCCCCCCAATGCTCAAACCCGACGACCTGGCGAAAAATACTGACCTGTTCGCCCAGGTTGCTGACTGGGACATTGGCCCGCTGCGCGACAGTCGCCAACCCCCAGCCGCCCGCCACCCTCCAAAAGACCTTCGCGAGTCTTTCGCGATTTGCCTGCTGACACCGTTACTCCACCTGGCAGCCAACCCCGAGTCAGAACCTGGCTGGATGTTACTCACCTTCCTCCCTCGCCTACTTCTTCGCTCCTCGTCAGCTCGTAAGCCTGACTGGAGCGCAATGATGAACAGGCTCCTGCGATTTCGCCAAGGGCTCTGGGCCGGCCTCTACGAAGAAGCTGCCGAATCGATCTCCCTCCCCCCGCAGCCTCGCCACGCACCTGACACAACTGGAATTCTCGCCAGAGCGGAGGGCCTAGCGAAGCGTGGTAACCTCTCAAAATCGTTGCAATCCCTGCAAGCCACGCCCGTGTCGCCTGCCTCACCTGAAGTTCTCGAGGCCCTCAGGACGAGACACCCACCTGCATCCCAACCGCTACCTGAGTGGCTGCACGCTGCCACAGCGGAAAACCCTCCCGCTATCGAAGCCCGCGACTTCAGAAGGATCATCGCCAAGCTCCCCAACGGAGTGGGGGCGGGCCCCTCAGGAACTACCTTCGAACATCTCCGTGATGCAGCACTAGGCAACGCCGAAGTCTTCACCCACCTCTTAGCGCTCACCAACACGGCCCTAACGGGGAAGCTACCAGCCGTTGCGGGAGAGCTACTTACCGCCTCTCGCCTTTTGGCCTTCACGAAACCGCACGGTGGGACAAGGCCGATCGCGGTTGGGGAATGCCTACTACGGATCATCGCCAAAGCTGCCCTTTTCCTGATCGCGCCAGCCGCTAGATCCCATTTCGTCCCCCTTCAGTTCGGCGTGGCAGTAGCGGGGGGCATTGAGGCCGCTATACACACGGCACGTACTTACCTGGAGGTCCATCCCGCGGCAGTGGCGCTGCAGATCGACCTTGCGAACGCGTTCAACGCGGTCGAGAGGAGAGGGGTGTTCGAGGGGTTGAGGAACGAAGCGCTCGAGAGCCTCACCCCCCTGGTCCGCCTGTCTTTCGGAGTCCCCTCCTCGCTCTTCCTCGACCATGAGTTCGCAGCGGCTCCACTGCAAAGCGCCAGGGGGGTCCGCCAAGGTGATCCCCTCGGCCCACTTCTATTCGCCGCCAGCATCCACCCCTGCCTCGTTGCGACGGCGACGGCGCACCCGCAGGTGGTCCTACTCGCCTATGCCGACGACATCACGCTGCTCGGTGAAGCGTCAGCCTGCGCCGCGGCCTTCGACCACCTCACAGCCGCGCTCGCCTCCATGGGGCTCCTCCACAACCCTGCTAAGTGCGCGGCTTGGTCCGCCGCCCCAATTGACCCTGACTCCGTCCCCCCCGGCATCACCATCTCGACCGAAGGGCTGCAAATCCTCGGCAGCCCCGTCGGCACAACGCAGGGCTGCGCCGCGGCAGTCAGGGACAGACTTACGGCAGCAGCTGAACCGCTCCCGTTGCTAGCGCAAATGGACCCGCAGCTCTGCCTCCTCCTCCTCACACGCTGCGTCAGCCGCCGAGCTTCCTTCCTGGCAAGGACAACCCCGCTGGAGGTCGTGCCCACAGCAGAGTGGTCGGCATGGGGGGAGCGGCTGCTCCTCGCGTTCCTAGAGGCTGCGCACATTGTCGCGCCAAGGAGCAACGCGGAAAGGAGGCGTATTTGGCGGCAGGCAGCGCTCCCCGTTACCTTGGGGGGTTTGGGCATTACGGACCCGGCCGTGGAAGGAAGTTACGCGTACCTCGCGTCGGTGATCGGCGCGGCTCACCTCCTGCACTCGCTAGCCGACTCCCTACACCCCGCCATAGCCGCACTGCTCCCCCTTATGGACTCCATCCCGGACTCCGCAGCTGCCCTGCCCTCGCGCCTAGCTGCAGCTGAAGCGGCCCTGCCTCCAGACGGCCTGGAGGCCCTTCAGGCTGGTAAAAGTGACCCCAAGGGACTGAAGCTCCAGCAGTCCCTGGCCCTGGCAGTCCACACCCGCCGCTACCTCCGAGTGCTGAACACGGCGCGGCGGATGCGCCCAAACCCCCTCTCAGGGCATGCCCAGCGGATGCAGTCCCTGCTGGGCCCGGGAGCAGGGGACTGGCTGCTGGCAATTCCACTCTCTTGTGCGCTGAGGCTGGGCCCCTCCCAACACTCTACTGCTTCCTCCTTCCGCCTTGGCCTCCCCCTCCCTGTCCCGAGGCGGTGCGACTGCCGATGCCGCACCACCTTCCCTGATGACCGCCTCCTGAATCACCTTATGCGCTGCGAGAAGGGGAAGGGGAGGACTGCCACACACCATGCTCTCAGGGATGAAATCGCAAGGATAGGGGCGGAAGCGGGCTTCACGGTTCACAAGGAGACCTATGCATATTCTCTGGTTGAAAACCTTAAAGCGGATGTCTCCATCCGCCATCCCCTGACCGGAGAAGTGTGGCTTTGTGATGTGACCGTGACTGACCCGGTGTCTTACCAGGACGAGAACTGCAACCGCGCACCCGGTTGGGCGGCTAGGGCGGCAGCTGCTCGGAAGGAGGAGAAATATGTGGGACGGAACGCGTGGGTGGGGTTCCACGCCTTAGCCGTGGAGACCTACGGCTACCCGTCGCCGGGGGTGCTGGCTTACCTTCGGCAGTGCGCGGAGCTGGCTGCGAAGCTCCGCTACAACGCGGCCCCTACCTCTCGAGAGGCTGCCAAGCTGCTGACGGAGTACCGCCAGCGCTGGAGCGTGTGCCTCCAGAGGGCGCAGGCCAACGCCCTCCGCACCAAGACCAATGAGGCCTTGGAAGTGGACGAGCTCAGCCTGCAAGGGCCGTGGGCCCCTCTCAATGAGGGGCAGCTGCACCAGCTGATTGAGCCCCCGTCCGACCACTAGGGTCGGACAGAAGGGGGGGGGAGTGGGGTAGGTGATGGTTGATAGGTCTGCTTGTTTGTCTAGTATGCATGTGTCTGCTTCAAACCTTTGTATCACCCTTCAACTAATACACGGACCATTCGAGAGAGAGAGAGAGAGAGAGAGAGAGAGAGAGAGAGAGAGAGAGAGAGAGAGAGAGAGAGAGAGAGAGAGAGAGAGAGAGAGAGAGAGAGAGAGAGAGAGAGAGAGAGAGAGGTGAGACGAGGGACGACAAGGGATGGCAAGACACCTCCAAGGAGAAAACCGATCTCTTCTGTGCGTGCGTGCGTGGCTTACCCGTGGTTGCTGAAGGGCGTTGAGGTCGAGTGCAGGGAGAAGGCCGGGTGGGCGGCGTCAGCAGAGGGCAGGGCGTAGCAGCGCAACACCTGACCCACGTGCAGCGATGTCCAGGGGGTCACCTTGCCCCCTGCCTGCTCCTCTTGCTCCCTGGTGTGAGGGAGAGGAGCATGGGAGAGAACGGACGCGTGAAACGGATAGCATGGGGGAGGGCGAAGCAGCTTAGCACCTGCCCCACATGCAGTGATGCCCAGGGGGCCACCTTGCCCCCCGCCCGCCTGCTCCTCTTGCTCCCTGTGGCGAGCAAGAGAGCGAGATATTGGAGAGACGTAGCGAGTGAAAGGGATGGCATGGGTGAGGGATAAAGGTGGCACGGAGGAGGGCGGATGGAGATAAAACGTGCATGGACCGTCCAAAACCATGCGACCTCCCGACTCCCTTCACCTCCCGCCTTCCCCTCCCCTCCTCTCCCCTTCCCCCCTCTTTCCAAACCCTCTTCTCCCCCGCCTCTTCCCTCCCCCCAGCACACACCTGTGGATGGTGGCAGAGAAGTCCCCATAGAAGTGCACGGTGCACGTATCCTTAGTCACCGTCTCCACCCACCCGTGCGTGCACACGCCCGCCGTTGCTTGCGAAGGGCTCGTCAGAACAGGCAGTTTGGACGACAGCTGCAGTGTGCGCAGGGGGAAGCAGGGTCTTGGAATTAATGCTCCGAATTGAAGGAGCCAGATTTCAAGCTTTTCCGGGTTTCAGAGATGGGGCAGGAGGGTAGGTGGGAGAGGGGATGGTGAATGTATGGATGAGGACATTCACCATCCATACATACAGCAGTGGATGGATGGATGTGGGCAGCAGATGGATGTAAAGGAGGGGTATGAGTGCAGGGGTAGGAGGACAATGAGTGCAGGCGTAGGAATAAAGGTACAGCATAGTGCAGAGCGGTGGTGGGAGATTGGCACCTCTCTCCGGTCCACTCTTTTCCAATACCCTCCATCCCCTGTACGCCTCTCTCATGCACCCTCAACTACCCAGCTCCCTCATTTCTTCCTCGCTCCTCCCTCCTCCCTCGCCCCCCTCTCAACTTCTCAACCCACCAGTGTTTTCTTGTGGGTGAGCAGCACAGGTCCCTCGGGGCCCTCCCCCTGGCGCAGCACTCGGAACTGCAGCAACGCCCCTGGCTGCTAGGGAAGAGGGGCAGAGGCACAGAACAGACGAGCATGTAGTGTGTTGGCAGAGAGATTGGAGGGAGGGTGGATGGGAGGGAGGGAGGGAGGGAGGGAGTGTTGTATGCATGCACAAGAGCATGACCGCACACCCATGGAAGGCAGGGCAGGGCACGGCACACATTCAAGGACGGCTCTCCCAGAGAGCATAGGGGTGCCAAGGAAATACCACAAGGGTCGCATCTCATCTCATACAGGAAAGTACTTGGAAGGCCGCATCTCATCTTATACCCCACAAGCTGCAGTCCCGGCGTGTGGGGACTGGAGCTGCAGTCCCGGCGTGTGGGGACTGGAGCTGCAGTCCCGGCGTGTGGGGACTGGAGCTGCAGTCCCGGCGTGTGGGGACTGGAGCTGCAGTCCCGGCGTGTGGGGACTGGAGCTGCAGTCCCGGCGTGTGGGGACTGGAGCTGCAGTCCCGGCGTGTGGGGACTGGAGCTGCAGTCCCGGCGTGTGGGGACTGGAGCTGCAGTCCCGGCGTGTGGGGACTGGAGCTGCAGTCCCGGCGTGTGGGGACTGGAGCTGCAGTCCCGGCGTGTGGGGACTGGAGCTGCAGTCCCGGCGTGTGGGGGCTGGAGCTGCAGTCCCGGCGTGTGGGGGCTGGAGCTGCAGTCCCGGCGTGTGGGGGCTGGAGCTGCAATCCCCGCGTGTGGGGGCTGGAGCTGCAGTCCCCGCGTGTGGGGACTTGAGCTGCAGTCCCGGCGTGTGGGGACTGGAGCTGCAGTCCCGGCGTGTGGGGACTGGAGCTGCAGTCCCGGCGTGTGGGGACTGGAGCTGCAGTCCCGGCGTGTGGGGACTGGAGCTGCAGTCCCGGCGTGTGGGGACTGGAGCTGCAGTCCCGGCGCGTGGGGACTGGAGCTGCAGTCCCGGCGGGTGGGGGCTGGAGCTGCAGTCCCGGCGTGTGGGGACTGGAGCTGCAGTCCCGGCGTGTGGGGACTGGAGCTGCAGTCCCGGCGTGTGGGGACTGGAGCTGCAGTCCCGGCGCGTGGGGACTGGAGCTGCAGTCCCGGCGCGTGGGGACTGGAGCTGCAGTCCCGGCGCGTGGGGACTGGAGCTGCAGTCCCGGCGCGTGGGGACTGGAGCTGCAGTCCCGGCGCGTGGGGACTGGAGCTGCAGTCCCGGCGCGTGGGGACTGGAGCTGCAGTCCCGGCGTGTGGGGGCTGGAGCTGCAGTCCCGGCGTGTGGGGGCTGGAGCTGCAGTCCCGGCGTGTGGGGGCTGGAGGTGCAGTCCCGGCGTGTGGGGGCTGGAGCTGCAGTCCCGGCGTGTGGGGGCTGGAGCTGCAGTCCCCGCGTGTGGGGACTTGAGCTGCAGTCCCGGCGTGTGGGGACTGGAGCTGCAGTCCCGGCGTGTGGGGACTGGAGCTGCAGTCCCGGCGTGTGGGGACTGGAGCTGCAGTCCCGGCGTGTGGGGACTGGAGCTGCAGTCCCGGCGTGTGGGGACTGGAGCTGCAGTCCCGGCGTGTGGGGACTGGAGCTGCAGTCCCGGCGTGTGGGGACTGGAGCTGCAGTCCCGGCTTGTGGGGACTGGAGCTGCAGTCCCGGCGTGTGGAGACTGGAGCTGCAGTCCCGGCGTGTGGGGACTGGAGCTGCAGTCCCGGCTTGTGGGGACTGGAGCTGCAGTCCCGGCGTGTGGGGACTGGAGCTGCAGTCCCGGCGTGTGGGGACTGGAGCTGCAGTCCCGGCGTGTGGGGACTGGAGCTGCAGTCCCGGCGTGTGGGGACTGGAGCTGCAGTCCCGGCGTGTGGGGACTGGAGCTGCAGTCCCGGCGTGTGGGGACTGGAGCTGCAGTCCCGGCGTGTGGGGACTGGAGCTGCAGTCCCGGCGTGTGGGGACTGGAGCTGCAGTCCCGGCGTGTGGGGACTGGAGCTGCAGTCCCGGCGTGTGGGGACTGGAGCTGCAGTCCCGGCGTGTGGGACTGGAGCTGCAGTCCCGGCGTGTGGGGACTGGAGCTGCAGTCCCGGCGTGTGGGGACTGGAGCTGCAGTCCCGGCGTGTGGGGACTGGAGCTGCAGTCCCGGCTTGTGGGGACTGGAGCTGCAGTCCCGGCTTGTGGGGACTGGAGCTGCAGTCCCGGCGTGTGGGGACTGGAGCTGCAGTCCCAGCATGTGGGGACTGGAGCTGCAGTCCCGGCGTGTGGGGACTGGAGCTGCAGTCCCGGCGTGTGGGGACTGGAGCTGCAGTCCCGGCGTGTGGGGACTGGAGCTGCAGTCCCGGCGTGTGGGGGCTGGAGCTGCAGTCCCGGCGTGTGGGGGCTGGAGGTGCAGTCCCGGCGTGTGGGGGCTGGAGCTGCAGTCCCGGGGTGTTGGGGCTGGAGCTGCAGTCCCCGCGTGTGGGGACTTGAGCTGCAGTCCCGGCGTGTGGGGACTGGAGCTGCAGTCCCGGCGTGTGGGGACTGGATCTGCAGTCCCGGCGTGTGGGGACTGGAGCTGCAGTCCCGGCGTGTGGGGACTGGAGCTGCAGTCCCGGCGTGTGGGGACTGGAGCTGCAGTCCCGGCGTGTGGGGACTGGAGCTGCAGTCCCGGCGTGTGGGGACTGGAGCTGCAGTCCCGGCTTGTGGGGACTGGAGCTGCAGTCCCGGCGTGTGGGGACTGGAGCTGCAGTCCCGGCGTGTGGGGACTGGAGCTGCAGTCCCGGCGTGTGGGGACTGGAGCTGCAGTCCCGGCGTGTGGGGACTGGAGCTGCAGTCCCGGCGTGTGGGGACTGGAGCTGCAGTCCCGGCGTGTGGGACTGGAGCTGCAGTCCCGGCGTGTGGGGACTGGAGCTGCAGTCCCGGCTTGTGGGGACTGGAGCTGCAGTCCCGGCTTGTGGGGACTGGAGCTGCAGTCCCGGCTTGTGGGGACTGGTGCTGCAGTCCCGGCTTGTGGGGACTGGAGCAGCAGTCCCGGCTTGTGGGGACTGGAGCTGCAGTCCCGGCTTGTGGGGACTGGAGCTGCAGTCCCGGCGTGTGGGGACTGGAGCTGCAGTCCCGGCTTGTGGGGACTGGAGCTGCAGTCCCGGCTTGTGGGGACTGGAGCTGCAGTCCCGGCGTGTGGGGACTGGAGCTGCAGTCCCGGCGTGTGGGGACTGGAGCTGCAGTCCCGGCGTGTGGGGACTGGAGCTGCAGTCCCGGCGTGTGGGGACTGGAGCTGCAGTCCCGGCTTGTGGGGACTGGAGCTGCAGTCCCGGCTTGTGGGGACTGGAGCTGCAGTCCCGGCGTGTGGGGACTGGAGCTGCAGTCCCGGCGTGTGGGGACTGGAGCTGCAGTCCCGGCGTGTGGGGACTGGAGCTGCAGTCCCGCAAGTGGGGACTGGAGCTGCCGAGTGGGGACTGGAGCTGCAGTCCCGGCGTGTGGGGACTGGAGCTGCAGTCCCGGCTTGTGGGGACTGGAGCTGCAGTCCCGGCTTGTGGGGACTGGAGCTGCAGTCCCGGCTTGTGGGGACTGGAGCTGCAGTCCCGGCGTGTGGGGACTGGAGCTGCAGTCCCGGCGTGTGGGGACTGGAGCTGCAGTCCCAGCGTGTGGGGACTGGAGCTGCAGTCCCGGCGTGTGGGGACTGGAGCTGCAGTCCCGGCGTGTGGGGACTGGAGCTGCAGTCCCGGCGTGTGGGGACTGGAGCTGCAGTCCCGGCTTGTGGGGACTGGAGCTGCAGTCCCGGCTTGTGGGGACTGGAGCTGCAGTCCCGGCTTGTGGGGACTGGAGCTGCAGTCCCGGCGTGTGGGGGCTGGAGCTGCAGTCCCGGCTTGTGGGGACTGGAGCTGCAGTCCCGGCTTGTGGGGACTGGTGCTGCAGTCCCGGCGTGTGGGGGCTGGAGCTGCAGTCCCGGGGTGTTGGGGCTGGAGCTGCAGTCCCCGCGTGTGGGGACTTGAGCTGCAGTCCCGGCGTGTGGGGACTGGAGCTGCAGTCCCGGCGTGTGGGGACTGGATCTGCAGTCCCGGCGTGTGGGGACTGGAGCTGCAGTCCCGGCGTGTGGGGACTGGAGCTGCAGTCCCGGCGTGTGGGGACTGGAGCTGCAGTCCCGGCGTGTGGGGACTGGAGCTGCAGTCCCGGCGTGTGGGGACTGGAGCTGCAGTCCCGGCTTGTGGGGACTGGAGCTGCAGTCCCGGCGTGTGGGGACTGGAGCTGCAGTCCCGGCGTGTGGGGACTGGAGCTGCAGTCCCGGCGTGTGGGGACTGGAGCTGCAGTCCCGGCGTGTGGGGACTGGAGCTGCAGTCCCGGCGTGTGGGGACTGGAGCTGCAGTCCCGGCGTGTGGGACTGGAGCTGCAGTCCCGGCGTGTGGGGACTGGAGCTGCAGTCCCGGCTTGTGGGGACTGGAGCTGCAGTCCCGGCTTGTGGGGACTGGAGCTGCAGTCCCGGCTTGTGGGGACTGGTGCTGCAGTCCCGGCTTGTGGGGACTGGAGCTGCAGTCCCGGCTTGTGGGGACTGGAGCTGCAGTCCCGGCTTGTGGGGACTGGAGCTGCAGTCCCGGCGTGTGGGGACTGGAGCTGCAGTCCCGGCTTGTGGGGACTGGAGCTGCAGTCCCGGCTTGTGGGGACTGGAGCTGCAGTCCCGGCGTGTGGGGACTGGAGCTGCAGTCCCGGCGTGTGGGGACTGGAGCTGCAGTCCCGGCGTGTGGGGACTGGAGCTGCAGTCCCGGCGTGTGGGGACTGGAGCTGCAGTCCCGGCTTGTGGGGACTGGAGCTGCAGTCCCGGCTTGTGGGGACTGGAGCTGCAGTCCCGGCGTGTGGGGACTGGAGCTGCAGTCCCGGCGTGTGGGGACTGGAGCTGCAGTCCCGGCGTGTGGGGACTGGAGCTGCAGTCCCGCAAGTGGGGACTGGAGCTGCCGAGTGGGGACTGGAGCTGCAGTCCCGGCGTGTGGGGACTGGAGCTGCAGTCCCGGCTTGTGGGGACTGGAGCTGCAGTCCCGGCTTGTGGGGACTGGAGCTGCAGTCCCGGCTTGTGGGGACTGGAGCTGCAGTCCCGGCGTGTGGGGACTGGAGCTGCAGTCCCGGCGTGTGGGGACTGGAGCTGCAGTCCCAGCGTGTGGGGACTGGAGCTGCAGTCCCGGCGTGTGGGGACTGGAGCTGCAGTCCCGGCGTGTGGGGACTGGAGCTGCAGTCCCGGCGTGTGGGGACTGGAGCTGCAGTCCCGGCTTGTGGGGACTGGAGCTGCAGTCCCGGCTTGTGGGGACTGGAGCTGCAGTCCCGGCTTGTGGGGACTGGAGCTGCAGTCCCGGCGTGTGGGGGCTGGAGCTGCAGTCCCGGCTTGTGGGGACTGGAGCTGCAGTCCCGGCTTGTGGGGACTGGAGCTGCAGTCCCGGCTTGTGGGGACTGGAGCTGCAGTCCCGGCTTGTGGGGACTTGAGCTGCAGTCCCGGCTTGTGGGGACTGGAGCTGCAGTCCCGGCGTGTGGGGACTGGAGCTGCAGTCCCGGCATGTGGGGACTGGAGCTCCAGTCCCGGCGTGTGGGGACTGGAGCTGCAGTCCCGGCGTGTGGGGACTGGAGCTGCAGTCCCGGCGTGTGGGGACTGGAGCTGCAGTCCCGGCGTGTGGGGACTGGAGCTGCAGTCCCGGCTTGTGGGGACTGGAGCTGCAGTCCCGGCTTGTGGGGACTGGAGCTGCAGTCCCGGCTTGTGGGGACTGGAGCTGCAGTCCCGGCTTGTGGGGACTGGAGCTGCAGTCCCGGCTTGTGGGGACTGGTGCTGCAGTCCCGGCTTGTGGGGACTGGAGCTGCAGTCCCGGCGTGTGGGGACTGGAGCTGCAGTCCCGGCGTGTGGGGACTGGAGCTGCAGTCCCGGCGTGTGGGGACTGGAGCTGCAGTCCCGGCGTGTGGGGACTGGAGCTGCAGTCCCGGCGTGTGGGGACTGGAGCTGCAGTCCCGGCGTGTGGGGACTGGAGCTGCAGTCCCGGCTTGTGGGGACTGGAGCTGCAGTCCCGGCGTGTGGGGACTGGAGCTGCAGTCCCGGCGTGTGGGGACTGGAGCTGCAGTCCCGGCGTGTGGGGACTGGAGCTGCAGTCCCGGCGTGTGGGACTGGAGCTGCAGTCCCGGCGTGTGGGGACTGGAGCTGCAGTCCCGGCGTGTGGGGACTGGAGCTGCAGTCCCGGCGTGTGGGGACTGGAGCTGCAGTCCCGGCTTGTGGGGACTGGAGCTGGAGTCCCGGCTTGTGGGGACTGGAGCTGCAGTCCCGGCGTGTGGGGACTGGAGCTGCAGTCCCAGCATGTGGGGACTGGAGCTGCAGTCCCGGCGTGTGGGGACTGGAGCTGCAGTCCCGGCGTGTGGGGACTGGAGCTGCAGTCCCGGCGTGTGGGGACTGGAGCTGCAGTCCCGGCGTGTGGGGGCTGGAGCTGCAGTCCCGGCGTGTGGGGGCTGGAGGTGCAGTCCCGGCGTGTGGGGGCTGGAGCTGCAGTCCCGGGGTGTTGGGGCTGGAGCTGCAGTCCCCGCGTGTGGGGACTTGAGCTGCAGTCCCGGCGTGTGGGGACTGGAGCTGCAGTCCCGGCGTGTGGGGACTGGATCTGCAGTCCCGGCGTGTGGGGACTGGAGCTGCAGTCCCGGCGTGTGGGGACTGGAGCTGCAGTCCCGGCGTGTGGGGACTGGAGCTGCAGTCCCGGCGTGTGGGGACTGGAGCTGCAGTCCCGGCGTGTGGGGACTGGAGCTGCAGTCCCGGCTTGTGGGGACTGGAGCTGCAGTCCCGGCGTGTGGGGACTGGAGCTGCAGTCCCGGCGTGTGGGGACTGGAGCTGCAGTCCCGGCGTGTGGGGACTGGAGCTGCAGTCCCGGCATGTGGGGGCTGGAGCTGCAGTCCCGGCGTGTGGGGGCTGGAGGTGCAGTCCCGGCGTGTGGGGGCTGGAGCTGCAGTCCCGGGGTGTTGGGGCTGGAGCTGCAGTCCCCGCGTGTGGGGACTTGAGCTGCAGTCCCGGCGTGTGGGGACTGGAGCCGCAATCCCGGCGTGTGGGGACTGGAGCTGCAGTCCCGGCGTGTGGGGACTGGAGCTGCAGTCCCGGCGTGTGGGGACTGGAGCTGCAGTCCCGGCGTGTGGGGACTGGAGCTGCAGTCCCGGCGTGTGGGGACTGGAGCTCCAGTCCCGGCGTGTGGGGACTGGAGCTGCAGTCCCGGCGTGTGGGGACTGGAGCTGCAGTCCCGGCGTGTGGGGACTGGAGCTGCAGTCCCGGCGTGTGGGGACTGGAGCTGCAGTCCCGGCTTGTGGGGACTGGAGCTGCAGTCCCGGCTTGTGGGGACTGGAGCTGCAGTCCCGGCTTGTGGGAACTGGAGCTGCAGTCCCGGCTTGTGGGGACTGGAGCTGCAGTCCCGGCTTGTGGGGACTGGTGCTGCAGTCCCGGCTTGTGGGGACTGGAGCTGCAGTCCCGGCTTGTGGGGACTGGAGCTGCAGTCCCGGCTTGTGGGGACTGGAGCTGCAGTCCCGGCGTGTGGGGACTGGAGCTGCAGTCCCGGCGTGTGGGGACTGGAGCTGCAGTCCCGGCGTGTGGGGACTGGAGCTGCAGTCCCGCAAGTGGGGACTGGAGCTGCAGTCCCGCAAGTGGGGACTGGAGCTGCAGTCCCGGCGTGTGGGGACTGGAGCTGCAGTCCCGGCGTGTGGGGACTGGAGCTGCAGTCCCGGCTTGTGGGGACTGGAGCTGCAGTCCCGGCTTGTGGGGACTGGAGCTGCAGTCCCGGCTTGTGGGGACTGGAGCTGCAGTCCCGGCTTGTGGGGACTGGAGCTGCAGTCCCGGCTTGTGGGGACTGGAGCAGTCCCAGCTTGTGGGGACTGGAGCTGCAGTCCCGGCTTGTGGGTGGGGACTGGAGCTGCAGTCCCGGCTTGTGGGGACTGGAGCTGCAGTCCCGGCTTGTGGGGACTGGAGCTGCAGTCCAGGCTTGTGGGGACTGGAGCTGCAGTCCCGGCTTGTGGGGACTGGAGCTGCAGTCCCGGCGTGTGGGGACTGGAGCTGCAGTCCCGGCGTGTGGGGACTGGAGCTGCAGTCCCGGCGTGTGGGGACTGGAGCTGCAGTCCCGGCGTGTGGGGACTGGAGCTGCAGTCCCGGCGTGTGGGGACTGGAGCTGCAGTCCCGGCTTGTGGGGACTGGAGCTGCAGTCCCGGCTTGTGGGGACTGGAGCTGCAGTCCCGGCTTGTGGGGACTGGAGCAGTCCCAGCTTGTGGGGACTGGAGCTGCAGTCCCGGCTTGTGGGTGGGGACTGGAGCTGCAGTCCCGGCTTGTGGGGACTGGAGCTGCAGTCCCGGCTTGTGGGGACTGGAGCTGCAGTCCAGGCTTGTGGGGACTGGAGCTGCAGTCCCGGCTTGTGGGGACTGGAGCTGCAGTCCCGGCGTGTGGGGACTGGAGCTGCAGTCCCGGCGTGTGGGGACTGGAGCTGCAGTCCCGGCGTGTGGGGACTGGAGCTGCAGTCCCGGCGTGTGGGGACTGGAGCTGCAGTCCCGGCGTGTGGGGACTGGAGCTGCAGTCCCGGCTTGTGGGGACTGGAGCTGCAGTCCCGGCTTGTGGGGACTGGAGCTGCAGTCCCGGCTTGTGGGGACTGGAGCTGCAGTCCCGGCTTGTGGGGACTGGAGCTGCAGTCCCGGCTTGTGGGGACTGGAGCAGTCCCAGCTTGTGGGGACTGGAGCTGCAGTCCCGGCTTGTGGGTGGGGACTGGAGCTGCAGTCCCGGCTTGTGGGGACTGGAGCTGCAGTCCCGGCTTGTGGGGACTGGAGCTGCAGTCCAGGCTTGTGGGGACTGGAGCTGCAGTCCCGGCTTGTGGGGACTGGAGCTGCAGTCCCGTTGTGTGGGGACTGGAGCTGCAGTCCCGGCGTGTGGGGACTGGAGCTGCAGTCCCGGCGTGTGGGGACTGGAGCTGCAGTCCCGGCGTGTGGGGACTGGAGCTGCAGTCCCGGCTTGTGGGGACTGGAGCTGCAGTCCCGGCTTGTGGGGACTGGAGCTGCAGTCCCGGCTTGTGGGGACTGGAGCAGTCCCAGCTTGTGGGGACTGGAGCTGCAGTCCCGGCTTGTGGGTGGGGACTGGAGCTGCAGTCCCGGCTTGTGGGGACTGGAGCTGCAGTCCCGGCTTGTGGGGACTGGAGCTGCAGTCCAGGCTTGTGGGGACTGGAGCTGCAGTCCCGGCTTGTGGGGACTGGAGCTGCAGTCCCGGCGTGTGGGGACTGGAGCTGCAGTCCCGGCGTGTGGGGACTGGAGCTGCAGTCCCGGCGTGTGGGGACTGGAGCTGCAGTCCCGGCGTGTGGGGACTGGAGCTGCAGTCCCGGCGTGTGGGGACTGGAGCTGCAGTCCCGGCTTGTGGGGACTGGAGCTGCAGTCCCGGCTTGTGGGGACTGGAGCTGCAGTCCCGGCTTGTGGGGACTGGAGCTGCAGTCCCGGCTTGTGGGGACTGGAGCTGCAGTCCCGGCTTGTGGGGACTGGAGCAGTCCCAGCTTGTGGGGACTGGAGCTGCAGTCCCGGCTTGTGGGTGGGGACTGGAGCTGCAGTCCCGGCTTGTGGGGACTGGAGCTGCAGTCCCGGCTTGTGGGGACTGGAGCTGCAGTCCAGGCTTGTGGGGACTGGAGCTGCAGTCCCGGCTTGTGGGGACTGGAGCTGCAGTCCCGTTGTGTGGGGACTGGAGCTGCAGTCCCGGCGTGTGGGGACTGGAGCTGCAGTCCCGGCGTGTGGGGACTGGAGCTGCAGTCCCGGCGTGTGGGGACTGGAGCTGCAGTCCCGGCGTGTGGGGACTGGAGCTGCAGTCCCGGCGTGTGGGGACTGGAGCTGCAGTCCCGGCGTGTGGGGACTGGAGCTGGGAGATGAGATGTGGCCTTCCGAATGCAGACATGAAAGCTGGGACTGCCCTTGTGGCCCTGCCCTCACCCATGTGTGCATACAGACACGCCTCGAGGGCTTTCTCGTGTACACACTAAAACAAGGAACGCACCTTAAAGGCGGCGTCGTCCCGGTGCGTGCCCCTGCCCTCGCTCATGTGTGCGCGAGGGCACCACCCCCACTGCTCAAACGCCAGCTGCACTCGCACGCCCTCTGCTGCCACCGCCACCACTGTGCCTGTTACCAGCTTGCCCGCCTGCACGCCTGCCGGGGAGAGTGTTGTTTTCACGGCCATGCCCTGGTGTGGTGTGGGGGAGAGAGAGAGAGAGAAGGACAGAAGAAAGAATGGATGAAGGAGCAAGAGAAGCGTGACTTGGCGGCAAGCACAGCACACACGTGGCGAGTGCACTGTCAAATTCTGGAGATTTAAGAAGCTCCTATGGGCCGTCTCATGAATCTGATTCGCTTTTTTTTTATTCCAAGATATTTTGGGCCCCGCACACACACCTTGAGGGACGCGATGGCGAGTCCGTCGGAGGGGCAGAGGTGCAGCACGCGCGCACACACTTGCTTGCCCTCCGCCACATGCGCTGGGATGGCGGGTGCCCCAGATGCAGAGAGCTGGCGCAGCTGTGGCAAGGAGAATGGGGGGCACGAGAGCGCGGGGGAGGGGTAGGGGGAGGGGAGGGTCAGGGGTAGAGGCAGAGGGGGAGGCAGGTGAGGGGCAGGGTTGATTGCAGAGACAGACACAAAGTGCCGCGATGGTGTGTGCATGACAACCCACACTACGACACACATCCACCATACGACACATGCAATGCACATCACGAGCACAGCACTCCACTGCACCAGCTTCTCGGGCGCCCAAGCCTGCAATACCCAGCAGCAGCACTCACAGGAACAAGTGCATACGCCGCCTTGCCCAACTGCTTCTTCCTCTCCTTCCCCTGCTTCCCCTGCTCGGCCCCCTTCTCCTTCTTCTCCTTCTCCCCTCCCGCCAGTCGCAGCAGCACGCCCAGCCCAGGGTAAATGCGCTCCACAACAGCAGCGGGGAAGAGAGAGCCTGGAAGCACCTTGGTGGGGGGGGCGGAAGGGGACGCTTGCCACTGGAGTGGCGAGCAGGGGAACAGGTGGAACGGGGAGGAGGGAAGGGGAAGGAGGGGGATGCACAGAAATGAAAGACGGCATAAGAGAAAAAAGAGGTGGACCCACCCTCTGCAGGGTGGCTATGAGAATTCTCAAAGACTATGTCTCTGTGGTTTGAAGGTTGCTGCAAGGATAGGGAAGAACTCTCAAATACTTAAAGTGGACCTCCTTACTGGGTATTCCCAAAACATGGTTACAAGTTACATACATACAACAGCTCAATGGTGGAGGGAGGGGAGTGCGTGCAGTGCGTGCGGAAGAGTGTAGCGCAGCGCACCTCAATGGAGGGAGGGGTGGCGCGGAGGAGAGCTGAGCTGAGGGAGAGTGCTATGGTCGGCACCACCACACTGGGATCAGTGCCGTGTGCGCTGCTGCTGCTGCTTGCTGTTGCTGCCCCTGATGCAGCATGTGTACAGAAGAGCACACGCGCTTTGACCTGGTGGGGTAAACAGCATGCGATGTGCAGCAGGAGAGACAGGCGATGTGCATGCAGGCAATGGGCAGACGGAAAACGGCAACGCAAGGAGCATATGCAGATAGGAATTCAGAGCAGGAAGGAAGGCGTGGGCATGGAGGCATGGGGGCATGGAGGCACGGGAAGGGGTACAGTGCAGGTATCGCAGCAACAGGAAGTGCGATGGGCATAGATGAAGGTGTGGGAAGTGGGAAGTGGGAGGGGACGGAACGCACCATGGCACCAATGGGGAAGATGGCCAGGCACTGGTCCCGAGAGAGCAGCGGACGGGGCAGGTTCAAGGGATGCACCTGGTGGGCGGTGATGGGGTGAGAGGGGAGAGAGGAGGCCGGAGTGAGAGGTGAAGTTGATTGAAGGTAAGTAAGACAACGACACAGTACGTGAGGAAGCAGGCACCAGCAGCATGCACTAAAGCATGCATGCACTAAAGCACCCATGCACTCACTCACTCTCACTCACTCACTCTCACTCACGCACGCACTCACCCATACAGTGGAAGTGCACAGGCCCACAGCCATGGATCCATCCTGCAGCACGTGCAGCAGCTTTTTGAGGGACCTTTAAAACTCCACTTCACTCACCCACTCACCCACTTGCGCACTCACTCACGCACTCACCCAAGCAGTGGCAGTGGGCAGGCCCACAGCCATGGATCCATCCTGCAGCACGTGCAGCACCTTGCCCTGCACCAGCTGCCCCGGTAGCACCGCTGCACCCCCTTCCTCCTCGCCCTCCCCACCCTCCCCCTTTCCTGCTGTTGCTGCTCCTGGTGGTGGTGTTTGTGCTTGTGCGGCCTTGCTCTGAAAAGAGGATGGAGAGGTTGGGGAGTGGGCAGGCGTTAAGACGATATGTGAGCAAGCAATCCCCATTTTGCACATGCTCACACAAATGCACACACACATGCACACACACATGCACACACACATGCTCACACACATGCACACACACATGCACGCACGCACGCCCACACACACATGCACGCACACACATTTAGAAGCAATGCATGCGAGGCCCGAAAGAAGGAAGGTAGCAGTGCAATGGGCACTGACAGTGGCAGGGGTGGGTTCGAGTGAGACTGTGAGCGTCTTGTGTGCCTTGTCCCGCCCCTCCACCACCACCGGCACTGGCAGCAGCTGCCCCTTGCGGAACGTCACTCCAGGGACTGAAGGGCAAGCAGGGAGAGAGAGAAAACAGGGATCGCGAAACACGAGACGCAAGGAGGAGAGGGGGGGTGGGAGGAGGGTTCAAAGACATGGATGAGGCACGGGGGGTGTTATAGGCTGCTCCTGCTGGTGCTGGCAGGGACTGATGGGGTTGTAAGGAGGGAATTAAGTAAGCAAGGGGAAGAGGGCGCAGAAGGGGGACCAGGACAGACAGGGTTTCGGGTTTAAGGTGTGGCATGTTAGCGGCAAAAGAAGGACGAGAGACAGAGGTAAGGAGATGGAGGAGGAAGTGAAGTGAAGGGAAGGATTCGAATAAAAAAAATATGAGAAAAGGCGTGCGGCAAGAAGAAGGAGCAAAAAAAAAAGGGAGAACGAGGTGGGAGGAGCAGGATCAGGAAAGCATACATTGCTGAGTGAGTTGGGTGAAGGGCAGGAAGGCAGTGATGGTGCGCAGGCCGAAGGACAGGATGAGCCCATGCTCCTCCACACTCTCCACTGCCGCCCATAGCTCCTGATGCATGCATGCATGAATGCCCGCAGGATGATGCACGCACGCGCGCGCGCGCGCACACACACACACATGCATCCACACACACACACACATGCATCCACACACACGCACATGCATCCACACACACACATGACAGGGTGTGACATGGCGTGATGAGCCCTGCTGTGCAGAGGGAACAAGCTGCATGCTGCTAACAGCTTCAACCAGGGCTTCAAATCCCAGCTTCCTCCCCAATACTACCCCCACTCTACGCCACAACCTCCCTCCCTCACATACCCCGCTTCCTCCTCCCCATCCCGCCCCCTCCCCCTCCACGCCGGGCCTCCCCTACTGCGCACCGTGTGTGCAGGCACGCTCTTGAAGCGCACGACAGGGCCCTGCACGCGAGACAGACGCACCGACACCGCCACTTCTGCCAGCGCTGCTGCCACTCCCGCCCCCGCCGCAGCAGCACCGCCACCACTACCACCACCAGCACCAGCAGCGGCGGAAGCAGCAGCAGCAGGGGCGGGGAGTACAGTGCAGGGTACGAGCTGGCCCTGCGAGAATATGCGCGCCATCCACTCTGCTGCTCGCATGCGGGGAGTCTAGCGGCGGGGGGCGAAGCAGAGGAGAACGCGTAGGGTTCAGAGAGGGTTTTGGCAGGATATGGGAGGAAACAGGAGAGAGTGAAGAATGGAAAGCGGCGGAAGAAGGGGGAGGGGAGGGGGGAAGGGGGGGGAGGGTTGGAGGGTGTGGGAGAGGAGGAGGGAGGAAAGAAAAGACAGTTCCACAAGGAAAACTGCATACCTTCTGCTTGATGCTCTCGCCCCCTGCTCCTTCTTCCTCCCCCTCCTCCCCCTCCTCCTGCTCCTCCTCCCCTTCCTCCTTCATCTCCTCATCCTCCTGCCCCCAATCCACTGCTTCTCCCCTCTCCGCCTTCCCTAAACAACCCGATATCTGGTCAGATACTTCTGCCACGTCAGCGAATCCGAACACGCCATGTGGCAGGCTGATAAGAAGGCCGGACGGAGTGACCTCTGCAACACAGCCCCACAGCTGCATCCCTGGCGTGGCGTCCTGAGAGCCGTTGGATCACAAAATCAGGAGAAAAAACATAGCTTATGCAGGGTTTAGCCAGGAGTTCAAGGAAGGCGGATCAAACGATAAAGCGCCACGTAGGGGAACGCGCCGAGACACAAGTGTTGCAGGGTGTGTTGGTTCCTGGAGGATTTTTTTGTAGACCGTCCGTATCATGGGGTTAGAGTAAAGAATCAAGCTACTACTAATAAAGCCACACCTGAGCAGTGAAGCCCTTCACACTCGTCGCCATGCTCTCCTTATCTCCCAAACGCCTCTTAACCTCCTCCGCCTCCTTCTTCGCAGCTTCCTCGGCTCTCGCAAGGGCAATCTGCGCGCCGATGTCCTCCTCTTCTTCCACCCATTCCTCTAGCACGCTCACCCCCTGCTTCACCGCCCCACCCGCTCCCTTCTTCCGCTTATTCTTCTTCCCCTCCGCCGCCGCTTTCCCCTCTCCCCGCGCGTGGGCTTTTTTCGCCTCGTCGGATTTTTTCCCCGGCTCTCCATATCTCCCTGGCTTTTCTCTAGATACTTCCGTCTCTCCTGCTGCGATCTCCTCACGAGCCCGCTTTCGATCCTTCGCTCCTCCCTCTCCACGCTCAATCTTAGCTTTCCCCTTCTTATCCGGGGTTTCCTTGTTCTTTCCTTCATCACCCACAAAACCCTCGCCGCCTAAAACCCTGTCCCCGTCCGTCACGGCATGGCTAGCTTCTGCGGCCTTGCGGGGTTTTGCAGGCCGGGGTGTGGGAACCTTCGCGGGAGACTTTGCGAGAGGTTTTGCAAGAGGTGCTTTTCCTGCGAGTGTTCATTGAGGGGATGCGTGGAAGAAGTGGGGGGAAGTGGAGAAACAGGTTCTAAACCACTGGCGTTCACTAGTAGCTAATGCCGATCGAGAAGAAAACATGGAATTTGAAACGCCTATTTGAAGAGCAAGCCATTTTGATGCAGGGAGTTGATAGACGGACGTCTGTGAAAGCATGGCTGCAGGGAATCGAGACACGGACCTCTGGGAAAGCACTCGTCATCGTCATCGAGCGTGCGCCCCATTGTAACGGGCCGAGAATCTACTAGACTGACCAAGACGAAGGTAGCGGATAGTCAAGGAAAGAGTAATAAATTGAAGACGCAGAGCTGACAGGAAGGAAAGCGGGAAACAGGAGCAGTGAACTGGGTTGATGATAGTGGGGGGAGGGAAGCTTGAGGCCTCCAAGCACAAGGCATCTTCGCCAGCGTGTGCTTCACAAAAGGTTGCACTCACCCAATATTACTGCTAGGACGGTACATGTGAATTCCAATTACTGCCTTTTTTACACATGAATCATAAGAATCAGAAAATCGGATTTTCGTATACTTCTGGATATTTCCATAAAAAATAAATGTTGTATTAATGGTCGTATGGTTTGTTCAAATCCCTGATATTGGGTGGCACAAAGTAGGCTGATATTTCTCACATTGACTTAAACAGTGTAATGTGATATGGTGTTACGAGTGCAATTGAGTGAGCGAGCGGGAATTGCACTATCGAAGCAAGAGTACAATGAGCGAAGGCATGAGCGAAGAATATATATCGAAACTACAGTGGTAACGGTAATGGACTGTGGTTGTCGCGTGACGGGCCTGGGACTGAGGTTGGGAAAAGTGTCGAAGCGGAGGCCCGGAGCGCGGGTTACCCGCCGAGCCATGAGGTCGGGGTGCGACGTGCGAAGGTGGCGGGAGGATTGTCGATGCGAGAGTTGCGAGTGGTAACGGTGCTGACTGTGGTGCTACAGTGGTGTACGCGCTGAGCGGGGACGCGAAGTAAGGAAAAGGAATTTTCCTTACACTACCCCCCCCCCCCCCTAAGGAGGTCCTCCTTACGATTGTGCGTGTACATCCCTGAAGTTTCGGCTGCGCAGATACTCGGTGAGGACGGGGTGGTTTTCGATTCTGTCCAGGGGAACCCAGTTGTCTTCGGTGGGTGTACGGTCTTTCCAGCGGATCAGGAACTCGATCCTTCGGGCTCCTCGAGGGTCGCGAACTCTGTGACTCAGAATCTTCTCGGGGGTGATGATTGGTTCAGTTGGCGGTCGTGTCATGCTGGCTGGGCGATTGCGTGGGAGTTGGCTTGTGGACGGGACGTAGGGGCGAAGCAGGCTGACGTGGAACGAGGGGCTGACGTACCAGTCAGCGGGGAGGAGGAGGTGGGCGGTGACGGGTGTTATCATGTGGCTGATGCGAAATGGTTCACAGTATTGGGGGCGGAGTTTCGGGGTGATGGGCAGGCGGAGGTTCTGGGTGTCAAGTAAAACTAGGTCGTCGGGCTGGTAAGTGACAGGTCTGCGGTGGCAGTCGGCGTTGCGTTTAGCGACGATGTTCGATTTTTTTATTGCGTCTGCTGCCCGGGTCCGTGCTGCTTGTAATATTTCAGCAAACTTTTGTGCTCGTGGCACCGGGTTGTCGGGGTTCGGGGTCATGGGTACTGTTGGGTCTTGTCCGTAGTTTAGGTAAAATGGTGACTGTTGGGTCGTGGCGGACGGTGAATTGTTGTATGCGAATTCGATGAGTGGCAGTTGCTGTTCCCAGGTGGTCGGGTCGTCGCATGTGGCTCGGATGAGCTGTTCCATGGTCTGATTTGTCCGTTCTGTCTGTCCGTCGGTTTCGGGGTGGTACGAAGAGCTGAACTGTAGTCGCGTGCCAAACTGCTGCCACAGGTTCCGCCAGAAGTTGCTGGTGAATTTCGTGTCTCGGTCGCTGATGATCGCTGCTGGTATCCCGTGCAGGCGTACGACGGTGGCGATGAAGAGGCGTGCTGTTTCTTCGGCTGTGATTGATTTTTTGCGGGCTGCGAAATGTGCCATTTTCGTCAGTCGATCGATGACGACCAGGATCGCGTCGTTCCCACTCGCTCCGGCCGGTAACCCCGTGACGAAGTCCATCGTCACATGCTGCCAAGCACGCTCGGGGGGTGGAATCGGCTGCAACTGTCCTGCCGACCGCTGCCGTGATGACTTCATGAGCTGGCAAGTGGGACACGATGCCACGTGTCGCTGTACGTCGGTCAACATTTCGGGCCAGTAATAATACCGCTGCAGCTGCTGCCGTGTTTTCTCTACCCCGAAATGTCCCGAGGTAACTCCGTCGTGTGCCTCCTGTAATAGTAATTCCCGTAGCAGTGTATACCCAGGCACCCAGATGCGGTCGGTCCCGGCTTTTACGTAATAGACTCCCCTTGCTGCTGCGAACTGCTGCGAATTTCCTCCTGTGAAGAATGGATCTATTTGGTACCCGTGGGTAAATAGGCCTGTTAGTAGGGGGCTGTGTCAAACATTATATATGTTGTGCTTGTTTAGGCTACAGTGGGTTAGTCTATAGGGGGTACACAATTCTAGGGTTAGGTACTTGTACTCATTTCACTGTTAATTCAATCATTCCTGTTTGTTCATCTCAACATGGTATAGAGCAGGTCCTTCGCTAGGACCGTTTTTAGGGCCCACCACTACCTACCTACCTACCTACCTACTACGCCCTAGGGCGCCTCGTGCTTCACGGCCCACTAAGGCCCCGCGACCCGCCCCTTAGCGACCTACGCGCCGCCCCTTAAGGCCCCGTCGGCCCCGCGATCGCCCCTAACGGCCCCGTCGGCCTCGCGCTCACCTCCCTAGAGGCCCCCCGTCGGCCCCGCGCTCGCCCTTAGCGGCCCCTTACGGCCTCGCGCTCGCCCCTACAAGCCCCGAACGGCCCCGCGCTCGCCTTTAGCGGCCCCTTACGGCCCCGCGCTCGCCCCTAGAGGCCTCGAACGGCCCCGCGCTCGCCCCTAGAGGCCCTGAACGGCCCCGCCAGAACGAGCCGCACGAACCGAGCCGCCCAGCCCGAACCGAGCCGCCCAGCCCGAACCGAGCCGCCCAGCCCGAACCGAGCCGCGCCGCCCGAACCGAGCCGCGCCGCCCTACCTGAACCGAGCCGCGCCGCCCGTACTGGACGGAGCCGCCCTACCTGAGTCGCACTGCCTACTGTTTCTGGGGTGCACCTACTGCTATTACTGCTATTCTACTGTTACTCCTACTACTGCTATGGCTAGCCCTCCTGTGCTAGCTTTCGATACTGAGGGCCGCCCAGTGAGGTTCGAAACCTGGCTAGATGACCTACACCTCTTCCTACAGCTCACTGCCAAGGAGGACATCTCACTGTACGATCACGCCCTAGGCCATGCTACTGCTCCTGCTGCTACTGCTGACAGCACCACCCGCTCACAGTGGCAGACTCGTGACGCCCACGCTCGCTTCGCTATTCGCAACTCCCTGCCGATAGATGAGCGCGAGCACTTTGGGCAGCACAAGACTGCACAGGCACTGTACACTGCTGTCGTTGCCCGCTACTCCTCACCGGCCTCTGCCGCACTAGGCCGTCTCTCTCTTCCCTACCTGTTCCCCGACTTAGCCTCTTTCCACACAGTCGCTGACCTCATTACGCACCTCCGCACTAGTGAAGCTCGCTTCCGCGCCGCCATGCCTGATGAGTTCCTTGCCAAGAACCCACCCCCGCTCTGGCTCACTCTCTACCACCTAGTCACCCGCCTCCCTGACACTCTGCGCTCAGTCAGGGACCACTTCCTAGCTCGCTGCCCCACTGAGCTCACCATTGCCCTCCTCGAGAAGGAACTCCTTGCAGCTGAGGCTAGCATAGTCGCTGTAGGTGCCTCTCGTGGCGACCCCCGTACCCCGTTCTTTGAGGGGTGTTCTCCTTCCCCCCTTCTTCCCTCTGTCGCCTCTGCTGCTGCTGTCGACCTCCTTGGTGCTGAGAAGGTCGTGACTGCGTCTGCTTTGAGCGGGCGCCGCAGCGGCAAGGGCAAAGGGGGCAAGGGCGGTGGCGGTGACAGCGGGGGAGGCGGTGGTGGGGGCGGTGGCGGTGGTGGGGGTGGTGGCGCGACTGGAGGGGCTAGTGGCAGCGGTGGGGGTGGTGGCGGCAGCGGCGGGGGAGGTGGCAGGGGCGGAGGCGGTGGTGGGGGTGGCAGTGGACGCGGCGGCGGCAGGGGTTGGGGTGGTCGAGGAGGTGGCAGCGGCGGTGGTGGTCGTGGAGGCGCTGGCGGTGGCCAGGGCCAGCAGCACACTCCGTCGCCCCAGGAGGTCCGTGAGTGGTACTCTCAGCACGGGGGGGGGGGGGGTGGCTTTAGCTGCACGTACGTCATTCGCACTGGTGACCGCACTGGTCAGCCGTGTGGGGGACCGCACGCCACACAGCGCTGCTTCGCTCGTCTCAACGACGCTTGGCGTGTTCAGTTCCCTCAGGCCACTGAGCTGCCCCGCTGGGTTGATCTCCTGAAGAAGGGGATTGATATCTATGCTCTAGACTTTGATGCTATTCTAACTGCTATGTATGTGATGTCTACTAGTGGAGAGGGTGCTGAGTACCTGTGTGTGCCGCCCGACCCGGGCATTAGGACTAGTGCGTCTGCCGCTCCAGGTACTCACGTGTCTACTACCCCAGGTGCTGGTGAGGCAGCTGCTCTAGGTGCTTGTACGTCCGCCCCCCCTGGTACTGAGTCGACTGCAGCACTGCACACCTTCACGCTGGACTCAGGTGCTTCTCGCTGCTTCTTTCGTGACCGCACTGCCCTTGAGCCGCTTACTCGGCCAGTTGCTGTCTCCCTCGCTGACCCCTCTGGGGGTCCGGTCATTGCGACCTCCTCCACTGTCCTTCCCTGTCCTGCGGTCCCGTCGGGCACACTATCAGGTCTCCACCTCCCCTCGTTCTCTACGAACTTGGTGGCAGGTTGTGCACTCCAGGACGGGGGTGTTCACCAGTTCACCCCTGCCTACGAGCGCGTGACACACTGCACGTGTGCTCGTACGGGCCGCCACTTGGCTACCTTCACACGGCAGCCGGGGTCGGACCTGTACACACTGACCACTGAGTCCCCTCAGGTCGCTGCGTCTGCGTCTGCGTCCGCGTCAGGTCAGCTCTCTGCCCCCTGCTCGTGTCGCTCTCTGGCGCACGAGACTGTCCTCTGGCACCACCGACTTGGTCACCCGTCTGTGCAGCGCCTTCGTGCCATGCACTCCCGGTACCTTGTCTCTGGTCTTCCCAGGGTCCTCCCTCCCCTCCCGCCCTCGCCTGCTCCTCCCTGCCTTCCCTGTGTCGAGGGGCGGCAGCGCGCCGCTCCTCACTCCTCCTCGTTTCCCCCGACTACTGCTCCCTTGCAGACGCTCCACATGGACGTGTGGGGCCCAGCCCGCGTCCGTGGTCAGGGTCAGGAGAGGTACTTCCTGATAGTTGTTGACGACTACTCGCGCTACACCACGGTCTTCCCCTTGCGCACCAAGGGTGAGGTCCCTGATGTCTTGATCCCTTGGATCCGCAGAGCCCGTCTCCAGCTCAGCGAGCGTTTTCACTCGGACTTTCCTGTCCTGCGCTTGCACTCTGACAGAGGTGGTGAGTTCTCCTCCGACCTCTTGGCAGCCTACTGTGCTGACCACGGCATTGAGCAGTCGTTCACGCTTCCGGCCTCTCCACAGCAGAATGGGGTTGCAGAGCGCCGCATTGGCCTGGTCATGGAGGTCGCCCGTACCTCCTTGATCCATGCGGCTGCCCCCCACTTTCTGTGGCCGTTTGCGGTCCGGTACACTGCGCATCAGCTCAACCTCTGGCCCCGTGTCTCCTTGCCGGAGACCTCGCCCACACTGCTGTGGACGGGGGAGGATGGCGATGCGTCGCGTTTCCGGGTCTGGGGATCTCGAGCTTTTGTCCGCGATACGTCTGCGGACAAGCTCTCCTCCCGTGCTGTTCCCTGCGTCTTCCTCGGCTTTGTCCCGGACGCGCCTGGTTGGCAGTTTTACCACGCCACCTCGCGCCGAGTCTTGCCCTCTCAGGACGTCACTTTTGACGAGTCCGTCCCCTACTACCGCCTCTTCCCCTACCGCACTGCCCCGCTCCCCCCCCCGCCTCTCTTCCTTGCGCCAGGTGCTGCTGTCGTAGACCCCCTCCCCCCTCAGGGTGCCGCTCCCTCAGGTGTGTCTCAGGTAGACCCGGTTGAGCCTGTTGAGGTAGCTGTCGACTCTCGTCCTGCTGCGGGTGCTGAGCCTGGGGGTGCGGAGCCTGGGGGTGCGGAGCCTGGGGGTGCTGAGCTTGGGGGTACTGAGCCTGGGGGTGCTGAGCCTGGGGGTGCGGAGCTTGGGGGTACTGAGCCTGGGGGTGCTGAGCCTGGGGGTGCTGAGCCGCAGAGTCCGGAGTCTGGGGGTTCTGAGTCTGGAGGTCCTGAGCCTGAGAGTCCTACACCTGGAGGAGCCCTCTCCTCGGAGCAGCTGCGTGAGTGGTACTTACATTACTGCAGCCTCAGGAGAGGTACCTCTGGGGCCAGGCGTCCTACTCGGACTGGTGCTAGTGCTTCTCCTCCTAGCCGGGAGCTCCCCTCCCGTGAGCGGATCCGTGAGTGGTACGTGCGCCGCTGCACTCTTCGGAGTGGCGCGCCTGGTGTCGCGGACCCCGCTGCTGCCGTTGGAGCTGCTGCTGGTGCTGAGGATCCGGGCGTTGGAGCTGCTGCTGGTGCTGAGGACCCGGGCGTTGGAACTGCTGCTGGTACTGCGGGCCCGGGCGTTGGAGCTACTGCTGGTTCTGAGGACCCTGGCGCTGGTGCTGCTGCTGGTGCTGTGGAGTCGGGCGTTGGAGCTGCTGCTGGTGCTGAGGACCCGGGCGCTGGTGCTACTGCTGTTGCTGAGGACCCTGGTGCTGGTGTCTGTGCTGGTTCTGGAGTCGCTGCCCGACACCGGCCGTACTTCGTTCCGCTCCTTCAGCAGGTTCTTGGTCTCCCGCCTTCTCCCGGTCCTCCTCCTCCCTTCGAGTGTCCACAGCCTGTCCAGTCACAGTTACAGTTACAGCCCGCCTCCCCACTGCCTGCTCCTTCTCCCTACACTGGTCCTACTGGAGGTCTTGCTGAGCGTCGTGAGCCTGCGTCTCGCCCTGCGTCGCCTGTCCGTGCTGCTCGCACTAGTGGTCGTGGTTCGCGTCAGCGTCCTCCTCCTGTCCCTGGCACGCACCGGATGTCTCTGCGTCCGTCCACTGCTCCTCTGCGTGCCCCTTTGCCTTCTCCTCCTGAGTCCTCTCTTCCTGCTCTTCCCGACCCGGAGTCGGACTCTCTTCGTGCTGCCAGTCCTACTGTCACGCGTCTCCTTGCTACTGTCGTTACTGACCCTTCCTTTGCGTCCACTGCTGCGTCTGCCCTAGTTGCTGAGCTCGTCGACTTTGCTGCTCGCTGTCGTCTAGACTACGCTGCTTGTCTTGTCGCTGAGTCTGATTCTGTCTGTCCTCCGTCCGTCGGGGGTGAGTGTGCCCTTGGCACGGACGTCCTTGAGGACAGGCAGGAGGAGTTCCAGTGTTTGGCTGCTGCTTCACCTCATCTCGTGTCCGTACTGCTTACCCCTGAGGGAGACCCGGATGCACTTGACATCCCGACTCCGCGCTCTTACGCGGAGGCGATAGAGGGTCCCTACTCTTCTCAGTGGCAGGCAGCTATGGATGCAGAGATGGCTTCCTGGAAGTCCACAGGCACCTACGTTGACGCTGTCCCCCCTCTTGGGGCGAACATCGTCAGTGGCATGTGGATTTTCAGGGTGAAGCGGCCGCCGGGTTCTCCGCCTGTCTTCAAGGCGCGTTACGTGGCTCGTGGCTTCAGTCAGCGGCAGGGAGTTGACTACTTTCAGACCTTCTCTCCCACCCCGAAGATGACCACTCTTCGGGTACTGCTGCACGTAGCTGCTCACCGTGACTACGAGCTACACTCTCTTGACTTCAGCACTGCTTTCCTGCAGGGCAGCCTGCACGAGGAGATCTGGCTGCGCCGCCCACTTGGCTTCACTGGGACTTTTCCTCCTGGCACCCAGTGGAGCCTCCGGCGGCCAGTCTACGGTCTCCGCCAGGCACCGCGTGAGTGGCACGACACACTGAGGACTACGCTTGCGGCTCTTGGGTTTGCTCCCTCTACTGCCGACCCGTCGCTGTTTCTACGCACCGACACTTCTCTGCCGCCGTTCTACATCCTCGTGTACGTCGACGACTTGGTCTTTGCCACAGCTGACACTGCTGGACTCGCCTACGTGAAGTCCGAGCTGCAGAAGAGACACTCGTGCACAGACCTGGGTGAACTGCGCAGCTACCTTGGCTTGCAGATCACCCGGGACAGAGCACGCCGCACCATCACCCTGACTCAGTCACACATGGTGCAGCAGGTCCTTCAGCGCTTCGGCTTCACGTACTCCTCGCCTCAGGCCACTCCTCTGCCTACTCGCCACTCGCTCTCAGCTCTGCCTTCGGATGAGTCCGTAGAGTCGAGTGGCCCGTACCCAGAGCTTGTTGGCTGCCTCATGTACCTGATGACCTGCACGCGACCTGACCTTGCATACCCTCTTAGCATTCTCGCACGCTATGTTGCTCCTGGGAGACACCGACCAGAGCACATGGCTGCAGCGAAGAGGGTGTTGCGCTACTTGTGCAGTACGTCGGGCATGGGGCTAGTGCTTGGAGGGCAGAGTCCAGTGGTCCTCACTGGTCACGCAGACGCTTCTTGGGCTGACGACCAGGCTACGCAGCGGTCGTCACAGGGTTACACCTTCAGCCTTGGTTCCGGCTCTGTTTCGTGGCGGGCTACTCGCTCGTCTTCTGTTCTCGGCTCCAGTTGTGAGGCTGAGATCTACGCAGGGGCCATGGCTGCTCAGGAGCTTCGCTGGCTTACCTACCTGCTGACCGACCTTGGAGAGCCGCCTCGTTCTCCTCCAGTCCTATACGTAGACAACAAGGCCATGCTGGCCTTGTGTCGAGAGCAGAGAGTGGAGCACAGAACAAAGCACATTGCTCTCCGCTACTTCCTTGCTCGTGAGCTACAGCAGCGTGGTCAGTTGCGGCTTACGTACGTGGCCTCTGAGGCCAACACTGCTGATGTCTTCACCAAGGCACTTGCGCCTTGTGATCATCAGCGCTTCTGTACCCAGCTGGGTCTTGTGCCTGTCTTGCCTCACTTGCTCACCTCTTGACCTTGGTTGTACTGTTACATATATATGTACCTGCTCTTGCTTGTCTAGCCTTATATATATATGTACTCCTGCATGTGAACTGGCCTTGTGGCCTTGAACTTGTGCTCGGAATGTGTGGTGACTTTGTGATCCACCCTGAGCTTGCTTTGCCTTGCTTTACTTGACTGGTCTTGTGACCCCTAGTTCTCCCCCACTTCGCCTATGGGGGTGTGTCAAACATTATATATGTTGTGCTTGTTTAGGCTACAGTGGGTTAGTCTATAGGGGGTACACAATTCTAGGGTTAGGTACTTGTACTCATTTCACTGTTAATTCAATCATTCCTGTTTGTTCATCTCAACAGGCTGGTCTGGGCGAGTAGTATTGCGTGGATCTGGGCAGTGGGGCGGGTCAGTGCGTCGGCGATGTTCGAGGCTCCCTTTTTGTAGGTGACCGTGTAGTGAAAATTTGACTCGAGGAAGTCGAGCCAACGAATCTGTCGTGGGTTGAGGTGTGGCTGTGCGCGGAGGTACTGTAGTGATTTATGGTCTGTCCGTACTGTCACGTCTGCGCCGGTCTTTTAACAGCGCCACACTTTGAACGCGTGCACGATCGCAAGCATTTCGCGGTCGTGTATCGGGTAATTTTTCTCGGGCGGATGCAGTTTTCGTGACTCGTATGCGATGGGTTGTAGGCCGTTGCCGAAGTCTTGTAGCAGTACGGCTCCGATGGCGATGTCGCTGGCGTCAGTAACTACTTCGAATGGGCGGTGTGGGTCAGCAATGCGCAGGACGGGCGGTGAACAGAGAGCCGTTTTCAGGGCAGAGAAGGCAGCATGCTCTTTCTCCCCCCACGTAAAAGCGACCCCCTTCCGTAATAAGTCCGTCAGTGGAGCCGTCAACCGTGCCATGTCGGGGACGAACCGACGCACGTAGTTTACGAACCCCAAAAAACCCTGCAGTTCCGTAATATTCGTCGGGGGGTGCCAGGCTTTCACCGTGTCTACCTTCTTTGGGTCAATTTCGACCCCAGCCTCCGAAATAACGTGCCCCAAAAACTCTAACCTGTCCTGAAAAAACTCGCACTTGGAACCCTTTGTCAGTAGCCGGTGCTCGTCTAAAATCTTAAATACTGCTTCCAGATCTGGTAAGTGCTGCTGCTTGTCGCGACTATAGACGAGGATGTCGTCGAGGTAAACTATCACGCATTTATCTAAAAGCGGCCTAAACGTCTCGTTCATGGTCTCCTGAAATGTCGCAGGTGCGTTGGTCAGCCCGAAAGGCATCACGGTGTACTCGAATGACCCGTACCTAGTCCGGAAAGCTGTTTTGGCGCAATCCGATGGTTCGACCCTAATCTGATGGTAACCTCCCCGTAAATCGATTTTCAAAAAAATCCGTGCTGTTCACAGTTGGTCGATCACTTCGTCGGCGCGGGGAATGGGGTACCGCGACTTGACTGTTACCCGGTTGAGCGCTCGGTAATCGATGCACATGCGAAACCCTCCGTCTTTTTTGGGCGTGAACAGTATCGGTGCGGCGAATGTCAGAATGTTATTCTCTAGCCTGTAGTGGGGTGCTCTATAGCGAGTACAACCCATCTAGGGTTTGCTATATGTATCCTCATTGCTGCTAGTGAAAACCCTCCTCTTTTGCCTAAACTTCTCTTGCCTAGTTAGGACTTACCTAGCTATGGCGCCTTCTTCTACTGCTTGTCTTCACATGGAATCAGAGCACATACGCTCCTGGCCTGTGGGCCCTCCTACTGCTTCCGCTGCCCTACGCTGTGTCGCGCGCCCCGTGGTGCGCGGCCTCTTATTTTTCATCCCGCCGCGCGCTCGGGGCGCGCGGCGGTTTTCTGCCCGCCGTGCGCCCCGAGGCGCGAGGCGGTTTACTGCTGTGGGGGAGCCAGCGCGCGCCCCGCCCGTCCGTCGCGGAGCCCTGGGGAGCACGCGCGGCCCCCCACCCTGCCCGTCGCGGCGCGCTGGGGAGCCCGCGAGCCCCCCGTCCGTCCGTCGCGACGCCCTCGGGAGCCCGCGAGCGCCCCGCCCGTCGGTCGCGACGCACTGGGGAGCCAGCGGGCGCCCTGCGTGGTCGTCGCGACGCCCTGGGGAGGCCGCGCGCGCCCCGTCAGCTCGTCGCGGCGCCCTCGGGAGGCCGCGCGCGCCCCGCCAGGCCGTCGCGGCGCCCTGGGGAGCCGCGCGCGCGTCCCCCCCCGCCCGTCCGTCGCGGCGCCCAGGGGAGCAGCGCGCGCCACGCCCCTTCCCTCGCCCCACCCGTCCGTTCTGGCGCCCTAGAGGCGCGCGCCTTCCCCCCCCCTCTCCGTCCCCCGCGCTCCTGCCCCTATCCCACCCGTTTTAGGGTTTGGGGGTGAGGAGTGTGGGGGTGGTGGTTGTGGGGGTGTCCGTTGTGCGCGCCGTGCCCTTCTCCTCCTCCTCCTTTGTCTCCCACTGCTGCAGCTGTCGCTGAGGGGGGTGGATGAGTGGGAGACTGGGGTTTAGGGTTTTAGGGGGGTGCGTGGGAGTGGAGCTAGGGTTTGAGCAGTGGGTGTGTGTCGAGGGTGTGGGGCAGTTGGAGGAGGTTGTGTGGAGGTACCTGTCGTGTCGCCTGCAGCGCCTGTAGTCCGTCGCCCTTGCTTCGGTAGCCAGTGAGCCTGCTGCACCAGTCGCCAGTGGGTCCGTTGCTCCTGCCGCTCTTCTATAGCCGCCGAGCCAGTTACTCCAGTAGTCCGTCGCCCTTGCTTCGGTAGCCTCTGAGTCAGCCGCTCCTGTGCCCGTGCCTCTGCAGCTTCAGTCGTTGCCTCCCATCTTCTCTACCTCCACAGCTCCTCCTCCTCCTCACTTGCCCGCTGTGATTAGCTCTAGCTTTGCTTACCTTTGTGAACTCCTGCTCTATACCTGCTTGCTCATTGTACTGATTACACCCCACTTTGGCTATGGGGGTGTGTCAGAATGTTATTCTCTAGCCTGTAGTGGGGTGCTCTATAGCGAGTACAACCCATCTAGGGTTTGCTATATGTATCCTCATTGCTGCTAGTGAAAACCCTCCTCTTTTGCCTAAACTTCTCTTGCCTAGTTAGGACTTACCTAGCTATGGCGCCTTCTTCTACTGCTTGTCTTCACAGCGAACGGTGACGAGCTCGGTCGGATGAATTTCTTCTCTAACAGGTAATCTAACTGCTTCCTTAGTTCGTCGAGCTCGGGCTGTGTCAGTCTGAACTGGCGCTGTACAGTTGGCTGTGCCCCCGGTTCTAATTTTATTCGGTGGTCATGTGCTAGCTGAGGTGGCAGTCCTTCCGGTAAATCGTCGGGAAAAATCCCTGGGTATCGTTTCAACAGTTCCTGTAGTTCGAGCGGTACTGCTGCCAGCAGCTTCTTGAAATCACTCGGCTGCTCTGCTCCTTCTACTACTGCAATGTCTACTGCGTACACGTCAACTCCAGCAGCGACAGCCCGTTTCATGGTGATGGCATTGACGTGCACCGTTGAAGACTCGGGCGACTGCCAGCGAGGTAGCTCGACCCAGTTACCGCTACTTCGCACCGTGCAACTACCCGTCGTCCAGTCAATTCGTGGGTTATACCTTCGCAGCCAATCACGTCCCAGTAAAATGTCGTGCCCATCCAGTGTCGTTGCGAGCATTTCCTGTGTAAACCCGAAATTCCCCCCGCAGCGAACTTTGACTCTCTCCACCTTTTCCCGTATGGCTAGTGGCGTGCCGTCGACTAAGTGTGCGTCTATCTCAGGTAAACAACGGCTAAGTGTCAGTTGCATTTTACGTGCGGTTGCGGTATTAACTAAACTGTGGCTTGCTCCTCCGTCGATAAAAATCTTCACCGCTGCTCCCTGTATTTTCCCGTGGATCAGTATTGGGCAATCCGTCACTGTACCCTCCTTATTCGTCCGAGTCCGATCGATAGCATGAATCGGTACTGTGACTCGGTGAGGGTCAGTGGGGTTGGGCGAGCAGGCAGTCTCGTCAGTAGTTGGCCCGATTCCTACTGACTGCTGGCGTTTCCCTGCCTTGGAGACTCCCTCCCCTGCTCTGCTCCGCGGCGCCTTAGCTCCTCTGGGCATTCGCTCTTGCGATGGCCCGGCCTATTGCAAGCAAAGCAGCGCCCCTTAAACGGCGCGGCAGCTGCATTCGTCGCAACGGCGTGTACAGTGGCGTGCTCGATCGGCCCCCGAGGACGATGTCCGTAGGAGGACCCCGGTCTCGGACGGCGTAAAATGTCGATTTTCTCGGCGAGCGCGAGAATCTCGTTGAAGTTCGAGAGCCCGCGTAGCATGATTTCGTGCGAGATGTCCGGCTTCAGCCCTCCGACGTAACGGTCCACTCGCTCCGCTTCGTGCATGTAGCCGACTTGCTCGCATAATGCGAGAAAACCACTCGTATAGTCTTGAACCGACCCGAGCTGCCGCCAAGTGCGCAATCTCTGACGCGCCGAAATAGAAGCCGCGATCGGCTCGAAGCGCGCCCGAAGCCCTACGCACCACGCATCCCACGTGCTGTATTGGGCGGTTTCGCAGAATGAACTCCAGGTGACAGCTGGACCCGTGGGCCCTTCCTCTTGCGACGGTGGCTCGTAGGCGCGTGGCGACGTCACGATGACTCGCCACCAGTCCATGGCGGGGCCCCTTAGCAGCGAAACGGCATATCGAATCTTCGCTGCGTCTGACTCGACGTAATTCGCGTCGAAGAAGACATTCATCGTGAAGACCCACGATTGAACCGTCGGACCTCCACGCTGGCTCGGGTCGAAGCAGGGCGGACGTTGCGGCTTGAGTGGCATTGGTGCCATAATGGCCTGTTCGCCACTTGTCGCCGCGAACTCCACGTGCCGACGGGCTTCGCGAGGCTCCCGCGGGCTTGGTGCGACCCTGTTTCCTCCCATGCCAGGCATCGGCTGGGCGGCGCCATCACTGGCTGCACCTGAGCGCTGTCCCACGCTGCTGTTTTGTGTTGGTGTGCCGGAAGAGATGACGATCGGCTCGTCCGATTGTGCAGATGCATTTGTCGGTGCGTATGGTGGCGCTGGAGTGTTCACCGTTGATTGCTGACGCGCGGAGTCACGGTCCGTGAGCGTCGCAATTTCGAGCGCCGAATCTTCAAGTTGGCGCACCAGACGGTCGAGTTGCTCCTGCGTCAATGTGGCGAGCGTGAATTCGGCCATGGCGAGGGTGTCGGGCGAGCTCAGCGAGAGCCTCGGTCGTGGTCGTGCGTGCTTACGAGAGAGCACTACGAGCGGCGGTGCTGTGTCGCTGAGGGACGTCTACCCCCCCCCCAAAATTGAGATAGTGAGGAAGCGAAGGTGTGGGTGCGGTCCGAGAAGGGATCGTAGGCTCTTATTACCAAGTGTTACGAGTGCAATTGAGTGAGCGAGCGGGAATTGCACTATCGAAGCAAGAGTACAATGAGCGAAGGCATGAGCGAAGAATATATATCGAAACTACAGTGGTAACGGTAATGGACTGTGGTTGTCGCGTGACGGGCCTGAGACTGAGGTTGGGAAAAGTGTCGAAGCGGAGGCCCGGAGCGCGGGTTACCCGCCGAGCCATGAGGTCGGGGTGCGACGTGCGAAGGTGGCGGGAGGATTGTAGATGCGAGAGTTGCGAGTGGTAACGGTGCTGACTGTGGTGCTACAGTGGTGTACGCGCTGAGCGGGGACGCGAAGTAAGGAAAAGGAATTTTCCTTGCATATGGACAGTAATTGATGCTGCTTCTTTTCGAGGATAGCTGGTAGCTTGTACACGCGGGAAATTCCTGGCACTGACCTCTCTGTCAGACCCTCAGTTGCGCGCAATTTCTCCCCACTGTCTCTTCGTTCTGCAGCAACCCCAGGGAATGGGGTGAGACGATGATTGGACGAAAAGGTGAAACGCCGTTGCTGATTGGGCAGGAATCTGATTTGGAAGCAGGCCAGCACTTTTCCCCTACAGTAGTTCACTCCTCCTTCCTCCTCACCTGAGTCCAGAGACCAGAACCCCACCACGAAACGCCAGACAAATCTCGAGAGGACAGACAGCAAGCGAATCCATCTTCACACGCCACAGCCCAGCAACACCAAGGTGTGCGTGACAGAGCACGTGAATCTGAAGGCTAGGCTGAGATGGGTTGGCTAGGCTTGGCGTTCGCTGATCTGAACGCTTCTGCTGCTTAGAGTTGTAGACCACGAGGGTCATCACAACCTTTTGCGAGCGGGATCAGCGTAGCGTTGGTGGACAGGGATTTTTGTGGTGCGATAGTCTGCGATCGGGACCATCAACATAACATCGTCTCGTCACAACAGGATTTTTTTTTTCTCTCGATATTGAGGCTGATCCAGGGCGCGAGACCAGGGTGGTGTTTTTTCGTTGATTAGCGGAGACGTTAGAGGAACAAGACGTAAACGTTGACTGGAATAAGGGGTGCGGGTGTCCGTCGTCGCGTTCGAGTAGCACGTGACGGCTGCGGCCTAGGTCAAACAAGGAGACTTAAAAGTTGTACGATCGAGGTAGCACTAAATAAGTTACTCGCACCGGCGGTTACGTCAGTTGCATCTTGAGAATTTTCGGAAACTAGCGGGAGGGACGGCGGGATGCAGGGCGAGGAGCAGGCGCGGTGGCAGCAGGCCTCTCCCCCGCAGTTTCGCCAAGACGGCCGCTTCGATCCGAGTGCAGGGGATGAGAGCGACAGGGAACGCGACACGGACAGGGACACGGACCGCGATACCGACCGCGAATCGGAGTTTGAGCGCGACCGGGATGGGGGGGACAGTGACAGATTGAGCGGAGGGGAGGGGCTGGTTAGGCGGAGAGTTGTGGGATCGCGCTTGGGGCATGAAATGCTCTCCCCAAGGAGTCGCTCGCGGGGAAGCGGGGGAACAACGGGGGAAGGGGAAACGCAGTGGCACGGAGACGGGGAGGGCGGGGCGGGGAAGGACGGGGGCGGGGCTGGCGGGGGAGCGGGTTCAGCGGAAGCGGGACAGCCGCTGCTTATAAACGATAAGCGGAAGTACGTGGGGATGTGGACACGTGTGCGATCGAGCGTGTGGATGATTGGCGGGTTCGCGGTGATCGTGTACATGGGCCACGTGTACATCTGGGCGCTCATCATCGCGCTGCAGATCCTCATGACACACGAGCTCTTCGGGCTCGCCACGCGCGCGATCCGGTCGCGGTCGCACCAGCAGCACGCCGCGTTTCGGTTCCTGAACTGGTGAGACGTAGCTGTGGTTGTGTCTAGGGAGGCAGTGGGAAAGATGGGGAAAGGAAAAGAGAAAGAAGCTGGACGAGAATGGAAGGCGGGCGAGGGGTGAAACGAGGTGTGGATGGGTGAGTAGGGTTGGAATTTGGAGATGAATGAGCAAACATGCGGTAGGAATTGCGTTCCTTGTGCCAGCAAGAGAAATTGCGTAGCAGTCCCTTCAATGCGTTCCCGTTCCACCATGGTTGTCGCAAGAGTAACACTTATGGCATGGGTGAAGCACACGGGTAACTTCTCTCCAAATTCTTATTCTGTTTGACCGTAATTCCTCGCGCTTTTGTCCAATTCCTTCGCGGCCCACTCCATCTCCTTGTTTTCTCCGGTAGGAAGTTCGTTCCTTGTGCCGGCAAATCCCCTTTGTCGGGCCCACCATGCAATTACTTCTGCTCTATGCCTCCCGTCTCATCCCTTCGTTCAATTGTTCGTTCAATTGTTCAACCGCATTTCCTCCTCACTTCCTCTCGCGGTATTCATCAATCCTCCCCCGTCTTCACTCCTTTATATAACCCCCTTTCCTCCCCCACCACACCGCACACACACACGCTCCTCCAATCCCACAATTCCCTCAATCCAACCACCACCCTTGTCTCCCAGGCACTTTTTCGTGATGGCCATGGTGCATGTGTACGGCAGCTTCATGCGCAAACACCTCAAGCTTTCCCCCACACCATCCACCACCTTGAAACAACCCCTTTTCAACTCTCTCTCCCCCCCCCCTCCTCTCCCATCCGCCAGGCACTTCTTCGTGACGGCCATGGTGTACGTGTACGGCAGCTTCATGCGCAAGCAGCTAATGGTGTCGTTCACGTCGGATGACACGCGCCCGCTGCACCGCCACGTGCTCATATCCTTCCTGCAGTACCACGCTATCATCTCCTACTCGCTCTACATCATAGGTGAGCTCCCTTCCCACAACCTTTTTTGGACGTTTCAAAAAGTCTACCCTCTTGTGACGTCTCAGAAGCCACGCCATCATCTCCCACTCGCTCTACATCATAGGCAAGTTCTCAAAACCTTTCTGAGACGTCTCAAAAGAGCCTCTACCCTTTTGGGACGTTTCAGAAGCCACGTGCTCACCTCCTTTCTGCAGTGCCATGCCGTCATCTCCTACTCGCTCTACATCGTAGGCAAGTTTCCAGAACCATTAAGAGCCCAAACTCCCTTCCCCTCTCTCCCCTTGCTCCCCTCTCCACCCCGCTCCCCTTCTTCCCGCCCTCCCTCCCTCCCTTTTCCCTCTCTTCCCCGCCTCCCCTCTCTGCCCCTTTCCCTCGTCTTCTTAAGTCTAAGAAAAAACAAAGAAAACCCACCTTTTTTTCCTGGCTATCCGCCCCCTTTCTCGGCCCACCCAGCCCCACACACGCCCTTCCCCTCCTCTCACCTCCTCCCTTGATTCCCTCGTGCCCTCATCCTGACCTTCGCTCTCCTTTTTTCATTTCCAACTTTGCACCCTTGCCTCCCTCGTTTCCATCTCGTTCCGTTTGCATCCGTCCTCATCCTCTCTCCCTTTTTTTTCCCTACCTTCTCTTCCATCTCCCTGATTCCCTTCCCTTCCCGTCCCCCATACCCTTCCTTCTCCCCCTCCCCATCACCTCCCCTGCCCCTTTCTCCCCCCTTCCCCTCTGGCAGGGTTCGTGTGGTTCATTCTGAGTCTACGCCCCGGGCAGTACAAGTACCAGTTCGGGCAGTTCGCATGGACGCACATGATCCTCTTCGTCGTCTTCTTCCAGTCCTCCTTCTTTGTCGCCAACATCTTCCAAGGCATCATCTGGTGCGTGTGTGCCTGCCCTGATGATTCCTGAGGCGCCTCAAAGCCCGTGTGGTCGCACGTCTCCCTTTTGTTGTCTTCTTCCAGTCCTCCTCCTTTGTCGCCAACATATTCCAAGGCAACACCCCCCTTGGCACACACAAGGAGAAGGCGAGGGGAGGGAAGTGCCAGGGAGAAGGGAATGTATGGGAGGGATAGGGGGAGCGGGTGGTTCGAGCATGTGTGAAGAGTTGTTGTGCTGTCGTAGTGCGGGCAGAAGGGGATCCCTTCCTCTACTCCTCCCTGCTAGTCCACATCCTCTTCCCCTTCCATTCACAACCTGCCCTATTTCCCCCTTTCCCTTCTCTTCCCCCCCTCCCACTCTCTTCCCCTCCTCCCCCACGTCATCAACCCCCGCTCCCCTCCCCATCCTCGTTCCCCTCCCCCCCTCCCCGACCCTGTCTCAGGTTCCTGCTACCATGCTCGCTGATCATAATCAACGACTGCTCCGCGTACGTGTTTGGCTTCTTCTTCGGCCGCACGCCTTTTGAGGCGCCTCAAAAGCCCCCTCCCCCACCAATCCCCTGCCCTCCCCATCCCCCCAGGTTCCTGCTACCGTGCTCGCTGATCATAATCAACGACTGCTCTGCGTACGTGTTTGGCTTCTTCTTCGGCCGCACGCCGCTCATCCAGCTGTCGCCCAAGAAGACCTGGGAGGGCTTCCTGGGGGCCTCCATCACCACCGTCGTCTCCGCCTTCCTTGTCAGACCCTTTTCCTTTACCACCCACCGCTTTCTTTCTTTCCCCTTGCTCCTCGCTCTTTGTTTCACCCCTTTCGCGCCATTCTCGGCCCTTTCATTCACAGTTTTATAACCCCGAAAGATTCGGTTTTCACGCTTTTATTACTCCTTGCTGTGTAGATTCGCATTATATGGTTCCCTGTGTGTGCTGTCCCGCCGTTTCTTGCACTTTGGTTGGTACTTCATGCGCCTGCTCTTCAGCAACACTCACTCTTCCATTCCTGTGCGTGCATGCATGTCCATGCGCCCATGCGCCCCATGCCCCCCATGCACCCTCCCCTCGCCCCGTACCCTATCAGCTAGCAGGCTTTCTCGGGCAATACGAGTGGCTCACATGCCCTCGCAAGGTGCGCCGGGGGGGGGGGGGAAGCGCAGGGGGAGGGACGGGGAGGGGGGAGCTGGGAGGGCGGAGAGGGGGTCAAGGGAGGGTGGGGGACTGGGCAGGAGGTGGGGTGTCGAAGCAGAAGAGGGCAAGATGGGTTGAAAGCGGGGAGCGGGGAGTGGGGAGCGGTTTTTGCTGCTTGTGGGGTAGAGTGCAAGGAATGATTCGATTGTGTGGTTAAGAGGACTGCAGGGTATGAAGGACTCTTGTAATGACTGAGGCTGGGAGGATAGAGGGTGTGGGGAGGGCGTGACAACTAGCAGAACTGTTGCCTCTAACTGTTCTCTCTCGTTCGTTTTCTTTTCCTTCCTCCGCACCTCTCCCTTCCACTCCACCTCCCACTTCACCGCATTTCCGTCCCACCAGTCTCTTGCTCCCTCTCCACACGCTCACCATCCCCATCCACTCGCCCCATCCCCTCCCCTCCACCTCTCCTTTCCGGCTCCCCATCCTTCCCGTTCTCCCCCTCCCCTTCCCCACCCCCTCCCTTGCACGATGTGAGGACAAATGTGCTGCATTGTTGGCCGGACTTCAAGCCAATTGTTTTAGGGGCCATGAGCGACCGGACTTCTTATTGACACTCCCCCACTTCCCCCCCCCTTTATTCAGGATCTGAGCACAGGGCCTTTGCACTGCCGCCCGGACTTCATGTTTCAGCAGCAGCTGCGCACAGTGCCGCTCTGGCTGCGAGTCATTGCCCCCTCGGTACCTCCTTCCTTGCTCCCTCCTCTGTCTTTGAGTCTCGTTCCTCCCTCAATACCTCCTTGTGCCCTTGCTTGCCTGCTCTTCCTTTTCCCTTCCTCTCTTTCTCCCTTCCTCTCTTTCTTCCTCCCTCGGTCCATTTCTCTCTCATTCCACCGTACTACCAGCACTTACCCATTCTTGCTGCCATGACTCGTCTCTGACACACTCGTGATTCTTGTCTTCTCATGAATTTTAATTGTAATACGTTTTCCAAAAGGGACTCTGCTTTTTTCTCCCATCTCCACTCCGTTCCCCCTCTCTCTTACCTCTTCCATCTTCCCCTCACTCTCCTACCTTCCCTCTTCCCTTTTCCTGTCCCTCTCCCCCCTCCTCCCTCTCCCCCCCTCCTCCCCACTCCTCTCCCCCATCCCCTCTACCCTACCGCCTCCCCTCTCCCCTCCCCGCTCCCCTTCCCTGCCCTTTCCCGTCCTCCTCCAGGGCCACATGTTAATGTCACCTTTCCAGCGCCATGCGGTGGTATTTGCCATCTTTGCGTCCTCCATCGCGCCCTTCGGGGGTTTCTTTGCCTCGGGCTTCAAGCGCGCATTCAAGATCAAGGTCAGTCTCTGCACTCCTCGTCTCCCTCTCTCTCTCACACACAGTCGTTCACTCAGTCACCTGGTGTGTTTGCTATTTCTGCTGTATATCCAGTGGTCAACAGACCATGCTAGTTGCAGCTGTGCACTTGTGTGCCTGAGATACCTGCTCCTTTCACATGCATCCCCTGTCTTGCCAACCACGGCTTTATGACAATTGCTGTATGCCCCACTAACGGTCGTGTGTCCTTTGCTGTATGTGTGCATGTGTGCGCGTGGGCATGTGTGCATGTGTGCACGTGGGCATGTGTGCATGTGTGCACGTGGGCATGTGTGCATGTGTGCACGTGGGCATGTGTGCATGTGTGCATGTGTGCACGTGGGCATGTGTGCATGTGTGCATGTGTGCACGTGGGCATGTGTGCATGTGTGTGTGTATGCATGTGAATCCACCAGGACTTTGGGGAGATGATACCGGGGCATGGAGGCATCACAGATCGCATGGACTGCCAGGTGAGATCACTGTTGCCGTTTTCTGAGATGCGTACAAATCGTGAGGTTGCTGTTGCCATGCGTTGCCTTTCTCTGCCTCGAGAATCTATAGCAGATCGAGTATCTGTGCATGCATGCATGCATGCGTGTGTGCACGGTGTCTGTTTGTACCTATCTTCTGGGACTTGGTGCCCATGCTTGGTGCTGAATGAGGGAATGAGTAGTGGGATGGAGTATGGTGTAGTGCGATGGAGTAGTTTGCATGTGCATGTGCATGTGCGCGCATGTTCCTTTCATGCATACTGCTCTGCCATAACTCACTCACCAACCCATGCAACCCATCCCCCTCTCCCGCATGTCCTCTCCTCTCCCCTCCCCCCGCGGATGGTGATGGCAGTGTTCTCTTTCATCTACTCTCAGTCCTTCATGTGCATGTGTACGGATATTCCTTCCATGCATACTGCTCTGCCGGACCCCATTCACCAACCCATTCCCCTCTCCACCGTGTCCTCTCCTCCCACCCCCTCCTCGCAGATGGTGATGGCAGTGTTCTCTTTCATCTACTACCAGTCCTTCATCTCGCCACACACTGTCACTGTCGAAAGCTTGCTCTCCCAGGTGTGCTGCTCTCCCAGTCCCCCTCCTCTGCCGTCAATCTTTCTTCAACAAACCTGCTTGCTCGCATCCTGTCATCTCGTCTAATGCTCACCTGCATCCGCTTTCTTCTTTAGGTCGTACCCCCGCTTCCTGTCTCTCCTCCTCTTCTGCCTGCTCCTCCCACCTGCACCCACCGCTGGTTTCCCTTAAACCTGTGCACTTAGCTGTTTTTTTCCCGCAGGTGATGTCAATGGAGTTGGAGCAGGTGCAGGATGTGTACGTGTGCACACCCTTCGCCTTACTCCCGCGTCTCCCACTTGCACCCCTGCGTCACTTTTTTTTCTTCCTTCCCTCATACCCCCGCAGGTGATGTCAATGGAGTTGGAGCAGGTGCAGGAGGTGTATGTGCGCACGGGCAACTACCTCCTTGGCAAGGGCGTGGACCTCTCACAACTGCACACTTCCCCCCTCACCCCCGCCTCTCTCACTACCACCGCTTCTCTTCCCTGCTGTACCCACCACGTTGCTCCACATGCAGGTGATGTCAATGGAGCTGGAGCAGGTGAAGGAGGTGCATGTGCTCACAACCCCCGCCTCACTCCTGCCTTCCCCACTTGCAACCCCCCCTCACTTTTTATTCTTGTTTTCCCTGGAACCCCCTGCAGGTGATGTCAATGGAGCTGGAGCAGGCGCAGCAGGTGTATGTGCGCACGACTCCCACCTCATTCCTGCATCTCCCACTTGCACCCACCGTGTTGGCCCATGCAGGTGATGTCAATGGAGTTGGAGCAGGTGCAGGAGGTGTATGTGCGCACGGGCAACTATCTCCTGGGCAAGGGCGTGGACCTCTCACAACTGCACACTTCCGACCCGCACCTCTGGGGATGACAAGCCTTGCACGCGCAACTGTGCGGATGATGCACCTGTGTGCATTTTCAGATGCAGGAATGGGTCTGGTCTGATGCCTCCAGGCGTGGGAATGGGCCTTGTGCAGCAGCGGTGGACGATCACATTCAAGCCTGCCATGAGCCTGCGCTACTCGCCTTCTTCCCCCCTCCCCCCCCCCCCCCTCCACCTGCACTGCACTGCACTGCGTTTGTGTTACTAATGCTTTGCATTCTTTTCTTTGAGTTGCCTCATGTCATGTCCCTTCCCATTAGGCTGTTTGTTTAAGAAATACGGTATTCGATTTGGTAGCTGCTTAGAATACCCCAGGTCTCTGTGATCCACACCTGTGGTTTCATACAAATGAATGCTGTAGTGCTTCCTAAGTGGTCTGGCTGTGCACTTGTCACCACACCGCCTCTGCTAACATCATACTCTAGCTTTCTAGCTTCCATGCCATGCCACAGGTTGTGTGGCATGGCATGTGGATTTGGAATAGCATTTTAACCGCATACGATAGTCGTATAAGGCTTGGTAGCCGCACATCACCACAACTGCTTATACCGTACTGCCACCATAGCGTACCTGGTCTGGAGCTATGGAACGCATGCCCCCCTATGGGTTTGCCAAACATAAGGGTGGAGGAAGGGTGTTGCAGTAGCAACTGCCTTCGCATGAGACCGCTGTTTACCGCAGGAAGATCTTATCATAGCCCTTAATGGAGTTGGCTCTGGATAAAGGGCGGGGAAGGGAAGGGGAGCGGAGGGGAGATAAGTGGAGAGCGGGGGGGGGGGGGTGGGGCGAGAGGAGATCGGGAGAAAATGGAGGGGAGCGGGAAGAGATGAGGGGAGAGCGGGTGGGGACGAGGGAAAAGCGGGGAGAGATTGAACATGCCCCCACCCACCCCTCCTCCCCTTCCCCCCCTCTCCTCCCCCCCAATCCCTCTCCCCGCACTCCCCTCTACCCCCCCGACCTTTCCCTTCAGTCACCGCCTTGCTTGTTCAAGGCCAAAAATAATGTGCATTCGCTTAATCACAGCCTTCGCTTGTTGACGGAAATTGAACCGGCCGCACTGCCGACGTTAATCGCGGGCATACGAACCGAGGCTAATCATGCGTCCGCATGGTATGTGCTCACAGATATATGGAGTTAATGTGGTGCAAATTGATGGTAGTATTGTGTCCGCATATGGTACTATTGTGCCCGCGAATTGCCGTTCCGCAATGCATCGGATTTATAAAACGCGTTCTACAGGCGACTGTGCAAACATCTGAAGCACGCAACTGGCGGTACTTGGTTCACTACCTGAAGCGGCGAAGATTAATATACGGATGATAACTGCGACTGACGTCATCTGCGGTGTTAAGCATTAAGTTGCGCTCAGATACGAGAAGTCGCGACGGAGGAAAACCAGGAAGCGACGGTAAAGCGCTTAGCGCTTAGATCTACCGTAACAGTGACTGAATAGACGAAATTGAGAAAAGATTATGACAAATAAGCGTCTCGATCAATCGTTCGAACTAATTGGAGAACAAAGCATCCGTTATTCCAGGGTGGTAACAACTATATAATTGTACATATCGTACAAGTCACTAAGCATAGCTAAGTTCCTAACTCTTCAACTACTACTTCTGCAGAACACCAGCCGCTCGACTTAGTTCGAAGTGTTGAACTGCTCTGCCTGTACGGCCGAGCGTTGACCGCTCCAAGTATATAGTCAACTGTAGAGCCTCTTTAAAACCAGGGTGCACATTCAACGCGGTTCGGCTTGAGATGTTGGGAAGGGGGTTTGGAGAAAAACAGTGATTGGCTCACGAGGGGCGACAAAAAAATGATTCCGCTAGAGCTTCGGGCATTTCGTAGGTGGCGGGAGGGGGTGAAATGGCGGGAGTGGGTGAAACCGAATGGCGGGAGGGATGAAACAGATTGGCGGGAGGGGGGGGAAACGAAATTGCGGGGGAGGGGGGAAACAAAATTGCGGGGGAGGGGGGAAACGAATTTCGACGGGGAGGGGGAAATGAAATTGCGGGGGCGTGGGGAAACGAAATTGCGGGGGAGGGGGGAAACGAATTTCGACTTGAAGGGGTTGAAAGCACACCTCGTAACCCACTCAGTCAAGGGATAACCTTTGATGCTAAATTCGGAGGGGAAGGGCGGGAAAATACAGCGGAAAGGGCACGCGCAAGCGCGGTCCATCCAATTTAGAGAAACAACGACGTGGCGTGGTCGCGATAATTTGGGTCGAAGCAATTGAGAGAAACGCGATTTCCGCCAATGCACGTCTTTTCGCCCTGAACAAAGACACCAAAAGAGACGTCAGTGGATTCCAAACCAAACACAAATGCTGAATGGACGATATCACCGATAGAAGCTCCCGCTCGTGCATCCCGCTCTGGCTCCCACGAGCTCCTGCTTCACAAACCAAGGAAAAACAAGAGGAAGTTAGACAATGTGAAGAAAAAACGACGAGACTAGCTGAAACGACGAGCTTACCTCGATAAGTGTTGTTCTTCCTCCCGTTTCCGCTCCCTCCGCGCTCCTGCCACTACACAAACAAAGGAAAAAACAAAAGAAAGTTAGTAAATGCGAAGGAGAAAACGAATCCAACTGAAACGACGAGCTTAGCTCGGAAGGGTGTTGTTCTTCCTCCCGCTCCCGCTCCCTCCGCGCTCCTGCCACTTCACAAACCAAGGAAAAACAGGAGAAAGTTAGTAAAATGATGAAGAAGGAACGGGAAAACTGAAAGGACGAGCTTACGTCGTCCTTGCAAGCTGTGCGCAGTAACTGTTCAACCACTTGATTGAGTCGCTCTGTCTGTCCGTCAGTCTGGGGGTGGTATGCTGAAGACATTGCAAGCTTTGTCCCCAACAGTCCCATGAGCTCCTTCCAGAACTTACTGGTGAATTTTGGGTCTCTGTCTGAGATGAGTGTAGCGGGGATGCCGTGGATGGTGATGATGCGGTCGAAGAAGAGGCGAGTAGTTGCTTCAGCTGTAGCTGTGACGTTGGTCGGTATGAAGTGACCCATTTTGGAGAACTTATCGATTACTACGAGGATGGAATCGTGCCCCCGTGAGGTCGAAGGAAGTCCTGTGATGAAGTCGAGGCTAACGACCTGCCATGGCTGCTCCGGTACGGGTAGAGGCTGAAGTAACCCTGCTTTTTTCTGCTTGCTGCTCTTCATCCGCTGGCACGTGTCGCAAGAGGTGACGAACTGCTGCACGTCTGCTGCCATCCCGGGCCAGTAATAATACGTTGCTATTCCCGCTAATGTCTTGTTGCTCCCAAAATGTCCCGCGTAAGGTACGTCGTGAAACTCCTCCAAGAGGATCTGCCGTAGCGGGGCGTAGTTCGGTACCCAAATCTTTCCTGAACCCTTCCTTACCGCTAAGTCTTTCTCCCACTGTAATAGCTTCTTGGTCTGTGCTGTGGCGAACTCTGCGTCCACAGAGTACCCATGTTGGAATAGACCCTTGAGCAGAGGGTTCATCCCGTCGAGCTGGATGCCTGCTACATGTCCGGGGTGGCTCAACGCGTCTGCCTTGTTGTGTAGCCCGGGCTTGTAGACGATGTCGTAGTGGAAGTGAGTTTCCAGGAAGTCCACCCACCGCACCTGTCGTGGTGAGAGTGTCGGCTGCGAATTCAGGTATTTGAGACTGCAGTGGTCAGTATAGACTGTAGTCTTGGCTCCCTCTAGGTAACACCTCCACGCCTTGAAGGCTACGACTATAGCTAAGGCTTCCTTGTCGTGAATGGGGTAGTTAAGTTCTGCTCCGTGTAGCTTCTTACTGAGGTAGGCGATAGGCTGTAACCCGTTCCCATGATCCTGCATCAGTACTGCTCCGACTGCCTGGTCACTAGCGTCTGCTTCAACTACGTAGTCCTTCTCGGGGTCCGGTAGGATGAGTACTGGTGCTGTGGTCAGTGCTGTCTGTAACGGTTCCATGGCTGACTGATGAGGAATATCCCATTTGAAGGGCGTATCCTTTTTCAGTAGGTCGGTCAGTGGCGCTGCTATCTTAGCGTACTGCGGCACGAACCTGTTGTAGTAGTTGGCGAAGCCTAGGAACTGCTGCAACTCCTTCACGTTCTCAGGAACTTTCCACTTTTTAACGGCCTCGATCTTCCGCGGGTCCACGTGTACTGTTAAATATACTAAGTAGTAGGGCCTAGGCTTAGGAGCCTAGGCCACAGGAAGACTAGGACGAGGCGCCAAGTACGAGCGAGAGTTGAGCAGAAACAAGAATTGAGAAAAGGATGATTGGACTAGCAAGCAGGTTGGTACAAATAGCAAACCCTAAAGGGCTGTACTCACTATTGAGTACCCCACTGCAGGCTAGACAAATAACATACTCTGACACACCCCCATAGTCAAAGTGGGGTATAATCAGCAGAGCAAGGAGTCATAGAGCAGGTTCACATGCACAAGTAAAGCTAGAGGCAGTCGCAGAGGGCAAGTCAGGAGGAGGAGTGACTGTTGTCAACGGGAGTGTTGTTTGGCCCCGTCCTCGCTTGGGCGGAGCCGACCTCGTGGTCGGATGTGCGGGGGTTGCAGCCGACCTGCAACAGTGGGCACGGGGGCCACTGCAAGGGCGCCGAGCTGAAGGGCGCCTAGCTGGAGGGCGCCGAGCAGGAGGACGCCGTCCTGGACGCCTGGTTGGCGTCCTGGACGCTTGAACGGCGCCCTGGGAAGCTGTACGCCGACCTGGGCGTCGGCACGACTACCCGGGCGCCTGGTCGGCGTCGTGGGCGCCTGCACGGCGTCCTGGAAGGCCAGACGCCGATTTAGGCGTCTGCACGGCGTCCTGGGGGCCCGGACGCCGACCTGGGCGTCCTGGGGGGCCCTGATGCCGACCTGGACGTCTGGTCGGCGTCCCGGGAGGCTGGACGCTGTGCTGGAGGTCTGCACGGCGTCCTGGGCGTCCAGACGCCGACCTGGGGGTTCGGACGACGTCATAGGCACCTGGACGCCGGACTGGGGACGCCGGGCATTGGTGGCCGGCTACGGACTGCGCTGGTCGATCAGGCGTGGTTGCCCGGTCGACCGGGAAACCCAGGCGACGTGCGCGAGTGTCGCCGGGGGGGAGTCTGCGAGGCCGATCTCGGGGGTGGTATCCCGAGGTAGACGTTGACGTTGACGAAGACGAAGTCTTGGACGGAGTCTTGGACAGTCTTGGACGGAGTCTTGGACGGAGTCTTGGTCGAAGACTTGGACGTCTTGGTCGAAGACTTGGTCGTCTTGGTCGAAGACTTGGTCATCTTGGACGGAGTCTTGGACGTCTTGGACGGAGTCTTGGACGTCTTGGTCGAAGACTTGGACGTCTTGGTCGAAGACTTGGACGTCTTGGTCGAAGAATTGGACGTCTTGGACGGAGTCTTGGACGTGTTGGGCGGAGTCTTGAACGTCTTGGACGGAGTCTTGGACGTCGTCTTGGACGTCTTGGTCGAAGACTTGGACGTCTTGGTCGAAGACTTGGTCGTCGTGGTCGAAGACTGGGTCGTCGTGGTCGAAGACTTGGTCGTCGTGGTCGAAGACTTGGTCGTCGTGGTCGAAGACTTGGTCGTCGTGGTCGAAGACTTGGTCGTCGTGGTCGAAGACTTGGTCGTCGTGGTCGAAGACTTGGTCGTCGTGGTCGAAGACTGGGTCGTCGTGGTCGAAGACTGGGTCGTCGTGGTTGTAGACTTGGTCATCTTGGCCTTCTTCTAACCCTTCATTCCTGGGGGCTGCGCATCGACCACGACATGCCACGAGTGAGAAAGGCCGATGAAAGATAACGAGACGGAAGACGACAAAACGGAAGATGACAAAACGAAAAACGACGACGAATCTGAGAGGCGTCGCCAGCGCAGTGCGAAGCGCCGCGCGACGCGTGAAGAGTCGCCATGCCCCCGAGAAAGCGACGCCGTACGACGGGAGACTCGTCGCCATGCCCCAGACGAAGCGACGCCGCGCGACGGGAGAAGTGCCATCGACGGGTCCTAACCATCTGCAGGGAACAAGGGAAATTGTTAGCTGAACCGTTGAAAAAGGACGAAAAACCTTTTGAAAAAACATCGAAACTGTTGGTGGTGAGTTCGTACCATCCGGCAATCAAAGCGCCACTAGCGACGGTAGAACCGTCGTCAGCGGTACGCGCCGTCGCCTAACGCCATGCGACGATGGAAGCGACCCTCGCGACGATGCAAGCGACGCTTGCGATGATAGATGTTAGGGTTGGTTCGCCCAACCACGGAACCTACAGCGAAAGCTTCTACGACGGCGGAATGACGGCGAAATGGAAGCACGTGGATGATTCTAGGTGAAACGGTGGAAATCGGCCTACGGTGGATATTGGAAGCTACGGCGTGAGAAGCGGGAGAGAGATCGGGAAGATACTAGAGAAATGGAGGAGAAGAGTAGAGAAGTATCGAGAATGAGATCGACGGGGGAAACTGTGGTACGAGCTCGAGGCGTGTTCGAGAAGGTTCCAGATTCGGACTTGAGGAGTGTTCGGTGCATTCAGTTCGGTTCCGTGTGCGACTCGGGGTGAAACGAGGCGCACGGGGTTACTTGGGAAACAAGTGAAGTTACGAATCGCATTTTGTGACTTGCTTGACTATAAAACTGCTTGTACTCATTCTGGAAAACACAACTTGGAGATTCTGAAAATTGCTGAAGTGTGTATTGACAACTTCAAGCAGAGCTGCGCATATCATTGGATTCGTGAGATCGTGGAGAACACGATAAGCAATAGCAAGTAGACTATTGCCGACTAAGGTGTTTACGATCCTAAGAACTGGTATCAGAGCTTGGCGAACGGTCGCGTCGGTCGTCGTAAATTCACTTGGTGCGCTAAATGAAATTAGTGGAGAAGAGGAGTCGTTCACGCCTACGCCATGGGAGACGAGGCGAGTTCGGGTTCCAGTGTGAGTCTTGGAGACCCGCAGTTGAAGGCTCTTCTCGAGGCCCTTGCGAGTGGCCGATTGGTGGCGAAACCGACGATCGGGCTCAGTGAAGCCCAGCGCTTCAACGGGAGCAACTACAACGTGTGGCGAAAGAAGTTCATTCGAAGGGCAGAGGAGGTGGACCTCTTGCCGTACTACCGTCCCGACGAGGAGACGATGGAGGGAGTTGCGCCATCCCCGACGGATACGAAGGAGAAAATAGCGGCGTTTAAAAAGCTAAGTAAGCAAGCGTTCTTTCAGCTTTGTCACTCAGTTGCCGACGGAATCGCGGTGGATTTGGACCAGTTTGCAGGGGAGCTGAACTCTGCACAGCGAGCGTGGGAGTACTTGGAGTCCACGTACATGGGCACGAACGATGTCAACAAGAAGGCGATACGGAAGCAACTCCTGATGCTGAGCATGGAGAAAGGCGAGAAAATCATCACCTACATCAACAGGGCGAAAAGCTACAACGACGATTTGCGGGTGATGGGAGCCGCGGAGACGGAGCACGAGATGATTGACTATATCATCCAAGGCCTTCCTAAAGAATGGGAATCCGACATTGGAATGTTTACGTACCAACCGCCGGAGAGTTTGACGAAGCTGCAGGAGATCCTGCAATCGCTTGAGACGGTGAAGGAGATGAGGAAAAAGAAAGCGGCAGTAGCAGCTACGGAATTCGACGAGGAAAGGCCGGCTTTGGTGAATGCAACGAAGGCGTTTGGAGCGTGCTACCAGTGTGGAAAGAGGGGGCATAAGGCGATAAACTGCTACGAAAATCCGCGAAGCAGAAACTACAAGGGCAAAGCGGTGGAGAACGAGAAAGGAGAAAATGGGGGAGCAGAGTGGCAACAGAAACGAGGTTTTGGCGGCAAGTGCGATTATTGTGGGCGCTATGGGCATCGTGCCGCAGAGTGTTACTCCAATCCGAACAGCAGGAGCTACAAGGGTCCGTCACAGCAGAGGATTGTGGCGGGTAAGGCGAATGTAGCGGAAGCCGAAAAGGAGGATGTGATTTTGGGAGGAGCGCATCGTGCGAACGTGGTGCGTTTACCGAAGGATGTTCGTCAGACGGACGAACGTGAGAAGACGGCATGGTTCATGGACAGCGGATGCACGCGTCACATGACATTCAGGTCAGATTGGATGGAGAACGTGAGGGAGTCGAGTGAGCGTTATATACTGCAAGGTAACAGTGGGAAGTTACTAGTGACAGGAGAGGGTGACGTGGTGCTGCAAAGTCCATATGGAGAGGTGAAACTGGAGAATGTGCTCTTGGTTGAGGATTTAAAGGTGAATTTGATGAGTCAGTCACAGCTTGATGACTTGGGGTGCAAGATATTTTATGACAAAGGCGAGGTTACAGTGTTTGGTCCTGAGTGGGAGAAGTATGCCGATGGATACTTCAGTGACGGGTTCTATGAGATGAACTTGATAGCGATGAACGACAAGGATGAGATCTATGAGGATCCTGAGTCTACTGAGGTTGATGAGAGCGAGGACACGGATGATACGGGAGCGAGTGTGGAGGCAGCAGTGAAGCAGGAAGAAGAGATAGTCACCATGGAGGCAGCAGCGGTGAATGATGGAGATGGAGATGGTGTCAACACTTTTGCAGCAGCGGTCGTGGTTAAAGATGAAGCAGTAAATGCGAAGTGTGTGGGAGTTGAAGCTGTGAAAGGGGGCATCATGGTGAAGGGATCAACGGCGAATGCAACTGCAAAGGGGCGAGTGCTTATGAAAGAGGAACACGTTGAGGGGTACAAGACCCGAGAGGTGTTGGGTGCTAAGATTCCGAGGAGAAGCGAGAGGCTTAAGAAGATGCCTCATGGTTTGGATATCAAGGCGCTCAACTTCAAGACACGTAAGCAGAGGTTCAAGGTGCAGGAGCTGCAGGGGAGCGTGAAGCCGACTTAGACCCTGTGAATGCTACAAGGAGCAGGAAAGCAGTGCGAGTGGTGTTCGTGGTTGACGAACCACAGGGGAGATTGTTAGGGTTGGTTCGCCCAACCACGGAACCTACGGCGAAAGCTTCTACGACGGCGGAATGACGGCGAAATGGAAGCACGTGGATGATTCTAGGTGAAACGGTGGAAATCGGCCTACGGTGGATATTGGAAGCTACGGCGTGAGAAGCGGGAGAGAGATCGGGAAGATACTAGAGAAATGGAGGAGAAGAGTAGAGAAGTATCGAGAATGAGATCGACGGGGGAAACTGTGGTACGAGCTCGAGGCGTGTTCGAGAAGGTTCCAGATTCGGACTTGAGGAGTGTTCGGTGCATTCAGTTCGGTTCCGTGTGCGACTCGGGGTGAAACGAGGCGCACGGGGTTACTTGGGAAACAAGTGAAGTTACGAATCGCATTTTGTGACTTGCTTGACTATAAAACTGCTTGTACTCATTCTGGAAAACACAACTTGGAGATTCTGAAAATTGCTGAAGTGTGTATTGACAACTTCAAGCAGAGCTGCGCATATCATTGGATTCGTGAGATCGTGGAGAACACGATAAGCAATAGCAAGTAGACTATTGCCGACTAAGGTGTTTACGATCCTAAGAATAGAAGCGCCAAGGCGACGCCGTGCGATGAGAGAAGCGCCACACTCGGCCATGTCTCCATGTCGCGAAGCGGATCTGCACGAGACGTCGACTTAGTTAGTGCTTTCTTTAAAGGAAGTAGAAACTAGTAAAGTCCAAGAACTTGAAAACGAGACTGCACTTACCTTCATCGTGGTGAGGCTTGAAAGAAACCGTCACCAACGGCGTGAAGACAGTCCAGGCGTCGCAAGCGGCAAGTGAACTTTCGTGCCACGGAATCGCACCCAGTGAAGACCCGTGCGCAGTCAGTGGGGGGCTTGACTTGCAGGAAGTCTGCAGGAAACGACGAACAAGTCAGGGCTTTTAAAAGATATGAAAAGGTGGTTCACGAGCAAGACGAAATTGAAATCACAATTACCTTCAGCGTTGTGCGGCTGAAAAAAACGTCGCCAAAGCGTCGACAAGCGGAAAGTGAAGTTCCGAGAGCCGGCATGCGCCACCAGCGACGGACGAATCGCCATGCGACGGAAAGAGTGATGAGTGATGTCATCCGTGTGATATCGCCGCCTATCTTCGTTGAGCGAAGATGGAAGAGCCGCTCGCTCGGATGTATCACCCCGAATCTGCAGGAGACGACAAATGAATTAGGGCTTATATATATAAAGAAACTTGTGAAGGTAGTTAAAGAGCTTGGAAACGGAAACGCACTTGCCTTGTTTGTGGTGACGCTTGAAGGAGAACCAGGCGACGTTGACGGGAAGTGAAGATCCGTGCGACGGGCGAGCAGCGCCATGCGACGCCGAGAGCCGAGAGCCGGCATGCGCCACCAGCGACGGGAGAATTGCCATGCGAAGGATACGGCCACCGCAGGAGAAGCGCCTCTCGTCGTTGAATGAAGATGGTTTGCCGCTTGCGACGATAAATGAGCCACTCGCTCGGATGTATTCACCCCGAATCTGCAGGAAATTACAAACTCGTTAGCATATATTTTAAGAAACTTGTGAAGGTAGTTTAAGAGCTTGGAAACGGAACCGCACTTGCCTTCGTTGTGGTGACGCTTGAAGGAAAACCAAGCGTCGCCGAAGGGAAGTGAAATTCCGTGCGACGGCGAGCAGCGCCATGCGACGCCGAGAGCCGAGAGGCGGCATGCGCCACCGCCGACGGGGAGATTCACCGCCGCCGGTGAGTGAAAGCTTGGATTGAAGGGTCGACGGTGAGGAGAAGGGGAGAAGCGCTTCCATCGATCCGTCCATTGATCACGCTTCCATCGATCCATCCAACGGTCACGCTTCCATCGACGTTCAGGTGCATGACTTGGGCTCTCAAGTCTTGACATGACCTGGCTTCAGTCGGACTTGGAAGCGTCCAGATGGTTGGCGGCTCTCAGGTCGTTGGGCTCTCAGAACGGCAATATGGTTGCCTGCAGGGAAGACATAAAAAAAGTCGTTAGCAAAATTTTTATCCAGAAGAATATAAAAGCTTCGAAGCAGAAGAAGTGTAAATGAAAAACTTATTCAAATAATAACGAAGTCTGGAAACAGAGAAAGTTCAAAAAGACTACTTACGTCAAGCGTCTTCATTTTGGCGTGAGGACGTGAAGAGCTGACGCGCCTCAACGGCGAGGACGGGGAGAAACGCCATCGGTCTTGACGTAGCTGGATGGAGCTCCGTTCGTTGGGCTCTGTTTGAGCTTTGGCTTCTCCCCATGAAGATTTATTCTTCGTGCATTCTCGTCTTGTACTGAAGTCGCGTACGGAAGATCTCGCCGCGTACTGAATATCTCGCCGCGTACTGAGAATCTTGATGTGACGAGTTCACGAGAAGGCTATCGCGGTGAAGGTGTTGCCGCGACAACCAACCAACCCAGGGCGTCGTACAAGGTTCCGACCAAGGCACGCAAGCAGCTCGCTAGACTCTCTATACTACCCAACCCACCCCACCCACGACTTCTAATCTACTCTACGCTACCTCAGCGCTGCTGCATGCCTGGTGTTTCCCCTTGTACTAGCCCGGTGGCTTCATGTAGAACGGACTGCTCCGTGGAGCAAGTAGCTTGAAGTCCGTACTAGAGAGCTCGTTAGGAGAGAGCTTCTCTGAACATTCCTTCGATGAGATCGTGAAGGAAAAAAAATGCAAAAATGAACTCAGCCGTGGGACTATACCAGGTTTCGGTGGAAGGAATGAGAGGAAAGAACGAGCTGAGAGCAGAGCAGAGAAGATCGCGTCTGCTGGAGGAAGGCGTAAGCCGACCAGCCGCCTTGATTCTGTGTTTGGCGCTTGCCGCCTCCCGCAGCGCGTTTTCAAATGAAATGTGATGGGTTGCTGGGTGCAGAGGGATGCGACACGGCGCGGCTGCTTTTGTGCCCTGTGGAGTGCGGGAAAAACTTGCATCAGTTGGGTTGCAGGACACAATTTGAATGGATGATGGCGATGAAGAACTGTTGCGCCGCCAACGGTGGGGATTCGTTCAGGCTGTACGATGGAGCTGTGAGTCGCGATTTGGAATTGTGAAAAGTGGCCGAATGTGTACAGTACAAGTGGACTGCCTTGAATAACATCTAGAAAGTTTCAGTTTCACAAACGTAATGTATAGAGTTGAGAGCCTGGTTATTCGTTTGGGTTTGGTTGTCTTGAGGCAAACGAATCATCTCAAGGTGCGTATTGTTTGTGAAAGGGTACTGTTGGGCTAAGAGGTGGGGCAGGAAGATACATTTTTTAGGAGGAGACTGACGTGGCACTTCCTGTAGGTTGAGTTATTTGGTGAGGCTTGCGTGAGGTCCGGGATGGTGTTGAAATGGGCAAAAATATATTTTCAGCCGAAGTCTCGCGAGGTTTAGCTGCTCTCGCAACTCCCTTTCCTGACTGTGAACCAGATTGGGGCAGCTGAAATAGCGAGGGATAGTTGAGGGAAAATCACGAGAGCCAATAGGAATCAAGGGAGGCGCAACCACCACGCCACATCAACCACCACCCTCCCCTCCCACCCTTCTTTAGTTCCGCCATATTCTTCTCTCATCGTCATCGTCCTTCCCGTGTCACTTTCTTGGTTACCAGTCTGTTAGATCTAAGCGCGTTACCGTCGCCTCTTGGTTTTCACCCCGCTTAGGTTCTTAGATCCAAGCGCAGGTTTTTGCACCGTAGGTAGTGTTAGTCCCGCTTATCAATAGCGTTTATCAGTCGTAGTTTAGTAGTAGTCACTAGACGTAGTGAGGTAAATACCGTCAGCTCCAAGTAGCCACCGCCAGTTGCGGGCATCAGATGTTTGTTTAGTCGCCAGTAGTCGTTACAACATTGATTTTCTTATGCATTGCGGCTGGAGTAGTACCGTTCATTTGCGGACGAATAACGAATGCTGAGTTTCGAACGCATCAACACCATCGATTTTCATGCACTTCCCATGCGTGGCATCAAAGGTTCGGTTCGCGCCCATTAGTATCGCCAATACTGCCTACCCGATTCGTTAAGCAGGTGATTAAGCGGAGGCGCCTCAGCATGGATGATGGCTGATGTTAGAAGAAACGTTACAACCCGAAGCGGTAGAAGAGAGGGATGGAGAAAGGTAAGAGCCGTGGGTGTGTTGCGGGAAAGGGAGGGAATGCGGGAAAGTGGGGGGAGGGCAGAGGGGGAGGGGGAGGGGGGGGGGGGGGGGGGGGGAGGGTGGGGAAGAGGAGGGGGGAAGGGGGGGAACGAAGGACATCCCTCTCTCCTTATTTTTTTCCCGCTCTCGCCTCATCCCTTTCCTCTCCGCCCTCTGCTCATTTCCCCCGCTCATTCCCCTCGTTTTCCCCCGCTCTAATCTCATCTCCCCCCTTCCCTTCCCTCGATTTCCCCTCCTCTTTCCCCATATAGCTGATTTCAGATCTCCTTTCTCCTTCTCCTGATCACCCCTCATCACCCTCTCACTCGCCCCTCATCTTCCCCGCTCTCCCCTCTTCTCCTTTATCGCGCATCTCTCATTCCATCTCCACTCCCCCCCACCCCCCCCCCCCCCACTTACCCCGCATTTCTCCCCCGATCCCCTCACCTTCTTGCCACTCACACCCCTCATCTTCTCCGCACTCTCCCCTTATGGCGTGTAGGGAGTTCAAGTGGGCGTGAGTGGAATGGACGTGTGGAGGTTTCAGATGGGCGCGAGCACGGGAGGTGACAAAGGATCACGAGAATGATGTGTTCAGAACGGTGACAGAATGGCACATCAGGTGGCAAGACGCGAGGGGGCAACACCCCAGGTTCCAACATACCTGCTGCAATAAGGCAGGTGTTTGACATGTGACCATTTTCGACGGCATTGGACTGGGATTCGACGTGGTAGTTGGGAATAGGCCGTGTAAGATCCTGTCTCCCAGCAGTTTTTGAGTTGGCAAAGTGTTTTTTTCCAACTCTCATTGCCCTGTTCGTTATCCCCCGTCTCTCCACATTCCGTATGCAAAAGCCCTTGCTGTCGCACCATCACCACTCCTCTCCCTTCTGTTCTCAAGCCGTTCCCCAGCTCTGCTTCACTCTGCGCTCCTCTCCTCACTTTTCTCTCCTCCCCCCCTTCTCCTTTCCCCTCCCCTCCCCTGCCCTCCGTCCACCTGCTCCCTGCTCTCCTCAGTCACATAACAGGGGGCCTGGAGTGGTGGAACAGCAGCCAGTGCTGCCACCAGGGGCATCATTCCAATACACGTCTGTCTGCCTTCTAGGCACACGCAAGGGAGCCATGGTAAGTAAGTACTACCACCACCCCCTCTCATTGCTGCCTCAGCTTGCCCTGCCAATGCTCCTCTCTGCTTATCCAGTTTTCATCTTTTGCTTCACCAGTTCCCTTCACCAGTTCCCTTCACCAGTTCATGAAAAGTCACAGCAGCGGTGGGAGCAGCAGCAGGATATTGGTGATTTGAACCCCAGGGCCCCATGCTCAATTGTTTCAGGATATTGGTTCATTACATGCATTTTATGAGTTAGAACCTTGATGGCTTCACTGTGGAGAAAAGAAAATGACTGACAAACTGTTGACTGGTGGTACCAGTAGCATTCAGGAATTGGATAGCCCACACCAATCTCAGCATAAGATGGCATACTACACAATACATGGGAGCACTGGCCTCTAATTAAAGCGGTGGTCTACATTCATCGGGGTATTTTTGGGAGTTATTTAGGACGCACACCCAGTGACGCATGCTGATTTGTTTATGAATGACCATCTTCCAGAATCACTAGGTGCGAGGGAGCCAAACGGAACTGGCGAATTCCGCCAGTTTTGTGAGGAGGTTTGGTTGGGAAACAACCCTCGAAGACTCCGCGATCACTTCGTGAGGTTGGGTTGGGGAGGGGATTGGCGAAGTTATATAGCCAATCATGAGCAGGGAAATTTCAAGCGGGGGTTGTGCTGTCACAAACTGGGAAACAAGCCTCGCCACGGAAGCAGAAGGCTACCTGGTTTTCAAGTGATAAACCAGAGCATCTCCCGCCAGGTATGTAGGCGACAGCTTTAAAGCCCGAGTACAGCATGGAAATTTTCAAGTTCAAGATTCTTGAACTTGAAGTCGCCAATAACAGGGTTACCCTACTTGTTTTGAGAAAATTCTCGCGACCCCAGGCAATCGTCCTGCGGCAACGGAACCCGAGTGCCCAAAACCAGAACTGACGCGATGATCGCCAACCATTTGTACTATTCACCACTCACATAACTTGCTTACCAAGTAGTACTCATAGGCTAGGAGGCTCCAAGGCAAAAACTAGCGCTAGTTGGCAAAAGCGAGTCGTTGATAGGTGTTTTTTTTTTGTGCGGAAGGAAATATAAGTCCACCTCAACCATCTTAGTCAGTGCACGCTCTAATCTCTCCGTCACGTCACCGGTCTCGTGTTACAACCCGTACACCCACGGCACTTATGTTAGTAAACGAGATTCGTGTTACTCGAGTCTTGCATTCAAGCTCGCGTCGCACACGCAGGATCTTGTCACACTTGCTGCCATTCAGCCTCGTGTCACGATCGTACCGTTTTAGGCACGGGTCGCTCACGCGAATGCCGTACTGGTTCGCGTAACGCACTCAGCCGTTAGTCGCACATGTTCCTCCTCGTCGGCCGCTCTTGCCCACGTCAGACCGCTTTCCTCGTCGCCCGCGCTTTCCCTCATTACCCTCCCCGACCCTCTGGTCGCATATGTTCCCGTAGTTGCCCACGCTCTCCCACGTTAACCACACATCCCCTCGTCGCAATTGCTAGTAGTAAACATACCGTGCTTCAGATCGTCACCCGCGCTCCCCTCATCACCCTCGTCGACCCACACCGATCCTCGCCGCCCTCACCTCCCTAGGTCACCGACATTCCCTCTCGTCGCTCGCGCTTCCCCTCATCACCCGTGCCGACCCTCGCCGCCCTCGCCTCCCCTCGTCGCCCGCGCGTCCCGTCGTCGGGCCTGCCTCCCAGTCACTCGCGCTTCCCCTCGTCATCCGCGTTTCCATCCGCTCTTCCCCTCTCCCTATCTCACCATCTCCAGCCCATCCTTCCTCCCTCATTCCTTCCGAAGGGGTGGGACAGATGGGGAGGAACAGATGGGGAGGAACAGATGGGGAGAAACAGAGGTGGTCGCTTCCGCCACCACAATCGAACAGCGTTTTGATTCCCTATCTGCTACCCACCATCCTCCCCCCAGCTCTCTCCCCGGCATCTGCCCCCGTTCCCCCCATCCTCTTCCCTGTTTCCCCGTATCCCCTGCCGTGCTTCCCCCCATCCTATCCCCTCTTACCCCGTATCCCCTGCCCTGCTTCCCCCCATCCCCTTCCCTGCTTCCCCCCATCCCCTTCCCTACTTCCCCCCATCCCCTTCCCTGCTTCCCCTCATCCCCTTCCCTGCTTCCCCTCGTCCCCTCCCCTGCTTTCCCCCCTACCTCCTCCCTGCTTCCCCCAACCCTCCGTCCTGCTTCCCCCCTCCCTCCGTCCTGCTTCCCCCCTCCCTCCGTCCTGCTTCCCCCCTCCCTCCGCCCTGCTTCCCCCCTCCTTCCTCCCTGCTTCCCCCCTCCCTCCGTCTAGCTTCCCCCTCCCTCCGCCCTGCTTCCCCCCTCCCTCCGTCCTGCTTCCCCCCTCCCTCCACCCTGCTTCCCCCCTCCGCCCGCCCTGCTTCCCCCCTCCCTCCTCCCTGCTTCCCCCCTCCCTCCGTCTTGCTTCCCCCCTCCCTCCGCCCTGCTTCCCCCCTCCCTCCGTCCTGCTTCCCCCCTCCCTCCACCCTGCTTCCCCCCTCCGTCCGCCCTGCTTCCCCCCTCCGTCCGCCCTGCTTCCCCCCTCCCTCCGTCCTGCTTCCCCCCTCCTTCCGCCCTGCTTCCCCCCTCCCTCCGCTCTGCTTCCCCCCTAATTTTCAGTGGGGAAGCAGAGGAGCAAGCTGAGGCGCAGCTAGTCAATGCTTTACACCGTACCACCACCTGTTTCTTGTGTGTTGTATGCAAGCATGATACTTCGCGACTGTTGGAGATATCCATCTCAAATGCACAATATGTACTGTTGTTTCTGCAGTGCAAGATCTTCTTCCAAAATGTAATGACACTAAAAGTGTCAGAAGGGTACATAGAGGCATGTTCCTAATACTTTTGATTGTAACTTTTCAATTCAAGGCCTTGAAAAAAAACATGACGGGAACAGGTTTCTCTACGAGCATGGCATGGGATGATGGGCTGAGGCAAGTTGCAGTAAGTGAAGACAATTCAGTGTAGTCACTGCAATAGCCAGGGAGAGGGAGGGAATACGAGGGATGGGGAGGGGGAACAAGAGAAAAGTCAAACAGGGGAGATATGGGAGATAGGGAAGAGGGAAGCAGGGGGGATGGGAAAGGGGGAGATAGGACGATGTGAGAGGGAAAGGGGATAGGAAGAGCGGGGGTGAGGGAAAGGAGGGGATAGGAAGAGGGTGAGAGGGAACGAAGGACCTTAGGAAGATGGAGGATAGGGAAGAGGGAGAGAGGGAAAGCGAGAGATAGGAAGATGAAACGAGGGGAAGAAGAGGGGGAAACGAGGGGAAGGAGGAGTGGATATGAGTGGAAGCAGGGGGGAAATGAGGGGAAGCAGGGAGGGAAATGAGGGGAAGCAGGGAGGGAAATGAGGGAAAGCAGGGAGGGAAATGAGGGGAAGCGGGGGGGGGAATGAGGGGAAGCAGGGGGGGGGAAAGAGGAGTAGCAGGGAGGGAAATGAGGGGCCACAGCGGGGGAAATGAGGGGAACCGGGAGGGGGGGTGAGGGGAAGCCGGGGGGGAAATGAGGGGAAGCAGGGGGGGGAATGAGGGGAAGCGAAGGGGGATATGAGGGGAAGCAGGGGGGGATATGAGGGGAAGCAGGGGGGGATATGAGGGGAAGCAGGGGGGGATATGAGGGGAAGCAGGGGGGGATATGAGGGGAAGCAGGGGGGGATATGAGGGGAAGCAGGGGGGGATATGAGGGGAAGTAGGGGGGGATATGAGGGGAAGCAGGGGGGGATATAAGGGGAAGCAGGGGGAGAGATGAGGGGAAGCTGGGAGAGAAATGAGGGGAAGGAGGGGGGGGAATGAGTAGAACAAGGGGGGGAAACGATGAGAGCAGAGGGGGAAACGAGGGGAGGCAGCGGGGTAAATGAGGGGAAAAAGGAGGGGTAATGAGGGGAAGCAGATGGGAAAAATAAAGGGGAAGGTAACACGAGGGAATGGAAGGGCAGGGAAGCGAGGGCAAGGGATGGGCAGGTGGGAGAAGACCAGCGGGATTGGAGGCGCGAGGAAGGGCAGCGAGACGAGGGTGCTGGCGCGCTGATGGCAGGGGAGGTGCGGCGAGGCGAGCGGAGGCGCGGGGAGGTGAGCCCAGGCCTCTGGATAGGATTTGGGGTACTCTTTCTCGTAAGGCCAACACCCAGCCTTTACTCTTTCAGTAAGGGTGCTTCACAGAAACTGCTCTTAAAAATCAGGGTGCAAACAAATCTAATCATTCATCTACTATTTTTACTCTCCATAGTATGTAGGATGTTGATGTGGCAGTGTGTTGAGTAGTCGCAATTATGTGGAGGGCCCGAGTTCAATAACCAGCGCGGGCGTCCTGTGCGAAGAAAATCTTTACACAACCAATCCTGGTATCCTCTCTTAGATCGAACTCGATTTCATCAGTGCTACTACACCACATAGCTCTGAAATATCAGTGTCGTATAATCGATCACTTTTTTTTGTAAGGGTCTAAAACAAAACCAGTCTTGTAAAAAAGGGTGCATAGTCAAACCCGCCCTTATAGTAAGGGTCATAAGGGTGAATCACCCTGATATCGAGAGGCCTGGGTGAGCCGAGATGCGGCGCGGCGAGCGGAGGCGCGGGGCGGCGAGCGGAGGCGCGGCGAGGCGAGCGGAGGCGTGGTGAGGTGAGCGGAGGCTCGGGGAGGCGAGCGGAGGCGCGACGAGGGGAGGCTCCCAGAAACTAGGGGAGGCGTGACGATGGGACAGGAGGCGCGGCGAGGGGAGGGGACCCGATCGTCGTTCTTCAAGCCAAAAGCGCGCTGCTCGTCGACCAGACTGGGGCGCGCGCTGCTCGTCGTCCTCTAAGCCTAGCGCGCTCTGCTCAAGTCAGACGGGCGCTGCTCGTCGACCAGACCAGTGCGCGCGCAGGAAGTTTGCGGGTTGACGCGCTGCTAGACGACCGACCATTGGCGCTCGAAACCGTAGACCTAGTTTGGTTGATCGTGGAATTTTTTCTTACTCGTTCTTGTCAGAATCTAGCAGCAGGAATGATGGAACTATGAGAGAATGAAGTACAAATATGAAACCCTAATGTGGGCTGTACCCCATATTGGCTACCCCACTACAGCCTAAGCATATGTAGCATATATATCATTTGACACACCCCCATAGGCAAAGTGGGGGAGAGCAAGGGGTCACAAGACCAGTCAGGAGAAGCAAAGCAAGCTCAGGGTGGATCACAAGGTCACCACACACACTGAGCACAAGCAAAGGGCCACAAGGCCAGTTCACATGCAGAGGTATATATGCAACAACAACAGCACAGTGATCTCTACCTAGCAGAGCAAGCAAGCAGGTATATATATAGATCACAGTACAAACAAAGTCTACAGCAAGTGAGGAAAAGTGGGCACAAGGCCTAACAAAGTGCAGATTCGCTGATGATCACCAGACGGAAGTGCCTTGGTGAATATATCAGCGGTGTTGGCCTGAGTGGCCACGTAACGCAGACGAAGCTGACCACGCTGCTGCAGCTCTCGAGCCAGGAAGTAACGCAGAGCGATGTGCTTCGTTCTGTGCTCCAGTCTGTGCTCCTCACACAAGGCAATGGCAGCCTTGTTGTCGACGTACAGCACTGGAGGAGAACGAGGCCGCTCTCCCAAGTCGGTCAGCAGGTAGGTCAGCCAGCGTAGCTCCTGTGCAGCCATGGCTGTGGCGTAGATCTCAGCCTCACAACTAGAGCTGAGAACTGAAGACGAGCGAGTAGAACGCCAAGAAACTGAACCAGAGCCAAGGCTGAAGGTGTAACCCTGTGACGACCGTTGAGTAGCCTGGTCGTCAACCCAAGAAGCGTCTGAGTGCCCAGTGAGAACAACTGAGCTCCTCCCTCCAAGCACGAGCCCCATGCCTGACGTACTGCACAAGTAGCGCAGTACCCTCTTAGCAGCATCCATGTGCACCTTTCGGTGCCGACCAGGAGCCACGTAGCGAGCCAGAAGGCCAAGAGGGTACGCGAGGTCAGGACGAGTGCAAGTCATCAGGTACATGAGGCAGCCTACTAGCTCTGGGTAAGGACCACTCGGCTCTACGGACTCGTCCGAAGGTGGAGCTGAGAGCGAGTGACCTGTAGCCAGAGGAGTCGGCTGTGCTGAGGACCAGGTGAAGCCGAAGCGCTGAAGGACCTGCTGCACCATGTGTGACTGAGTCAGTGTGATGGTGCGGCGTGCTCTGTCCCGGGTGATCCGCAAGCCAAGATAGCTTGTCAGCTCACCCAGGTCTGTGCACGTGTGTCTCTTCTGCAGCTCGGACTTCACGTGGGCGAGAGCCTCAGTGTCAGCAGTGGCAAAGACCAAGTCGTCGACGTACACGAGGATGTAGAACGGCGGCAGCGACGTGTCGGTGCGCAGAAACAGCGACGGGTCAGCAGTCGACGGAGCAAACCCAAGAGCCGCAAGTGTAGTCCTCAGTGTGTCGTGCCACTCACGTGGTGCCTTGCGGAGACCGTAGACTGGCCGCCGGAGGCTCCACTGGGTACCAGGAGGGAACGACCCAGTGAAGCCAGGAGGGCGGCGCAGCCAGATCTCCTCGTGCAGGCTGCCCTGTAAGAAAGCTGTGCTGAAGTCAAGAGAGTGAAGCTCGTAGTCACGCTGAGCGGCGACGTGCAGCAGCACTCGAAGAGTGATCATCTTCGGGGTGGGGGAGAAGGTCTGAAAGAAGTCTACTCCCTCTCGCTGACTGAAGCCTCGAGCAACGTAACGAGCCTTGAAGACAGGCGGAGAACCTGGCGGCCGCTTCACCCTGAAAATCCACATGCCACTGACGATGTTCGCCCCAGGAGGGGGAACCTCGTCGACGTAGGTGCCAGTGGACTTCCAGGATGCCATCTCTGCGTCCATGGCTGTCTGCCACTAAGAGGAGTACTCACCTGCGATCGCCTCAGCGTAAGAGCGCGGGGTCGGGATGTCTGGAGCATCCGGGTCTCCCTCAGGGGCAAGCAGCATGGACACGAGGTGAGGCGCAGCGGCTGCAAGACACTCAAGGTCCTCCTGCCTGTCCTCAAGGACGTCCGTGCCAAGAGCACACTCACCCCCGACGGACGGAGGACAGAGAGACTCAGACTCAGCAACAAGACTAGCGGCGTAGTCTAGACGACAGGCAGCAGCAAAGTCAACAAGCTCAGCAACAAAGGCAGACGCAGCAGCAGACTCAAACGACGGGTCAGTGACAACTGTGGCTAACAGACGCGTGACAGTAGAGTGAGCAGCACGGGTGCGGTCAGACTCAGGCTCAGGAACGGTAGGCAGAGAAGACGCAGGACAATACGTGGGGTAACGTGGTAACCGCAACGGTAGGTGGGCCCGAAAAAAAAAAAACGGTCCTACGGACCTAGTGCTCTGAAACCATGTCAGAATCTAGCAGCAGGAATGATGGAACTATGAGAGAATGAGGTACAAATATGAAACCCTAATGTTGGCTGTACCCCATATTGGCTACCCCACTACAGCCTAAGCATATGTAGCATATATATCACTTGACAGTTCTGAGGTGGTTTTTGCTTCCCATTTTCGATTTTGCTAGTAGTTGCATTGTGCGTGGGTATTCTCCACACTTTGAACCTGATTGGCTGAAGACCAGCCCGTGCGACACTCTTTCCAGTCGCCCTGCACAGTATCGTTCACCATCACTTCACGTTTGGCGAGAACCCTTTCCCCCTCGTCAACCCATCTCCTTCTCGCTACACTGACTTTGCCGAAATTCTTGTTCTCAAGGTTTCGCCAACACTATTTCAAACCCACATAACTTGATATATTACCATGCTGACCTCGGGTTTTAAGATTCGTCTAGACAAAGCTCACATGGTCGTATACATGCTGCTTCCTTACGATCACACTACGCGCTGCTATCGAGGCTGCTACAATCGAGAAGTGATGTAGAAGTGGCGAAGTCCAAGCCTGGCATTCGTCTGCTCGTCACGCTGCCCGCAACCCTTCTTCGCCAATGGTGGCGTTTCATGTGCTTCACGGGCAGGGTGCCCCTTCATTCTTGGTTCGCAGAGTGCACCTGGACAACTGTCCCGTGCTCAGCCCAGCCGCCATTCTGCCCAACATTTCAGTGCCGAAGAGGTTTTGTGGTGCCAGAGAAATTTGTTGTCAGTCAGCCTGCGTGAACTTTCATCCTATTTCCCATCCCATCGCATCTCATCGCATCCGAAACCTTCTCATCGCGTCAGTTACCCATCCCTTTCAGCAGAATTCGGGTCAGGGATGAAAATCACATTCAAGACGGAAAATATCTGACATGCCTCATCGCACACCACCTTCCATTGAATCCCATCCCGACGTCCCAACCCATACCATTCAGCCTCTTCCAAACCTATCGCATCCCACCTCACCCGATCTCAAGCCGCACAGTGCCCCATCGCTCGACTCCCTCATCCCTCGCCTCGTCGCCATACGCAAACTCACAAGACGACACGACACGACACAGCCTCCTCCTCATTCCACTCTGTTGTGTACAGTACGGTTGTACAGTATTTCTTTTCGAAACCATTCCCAAGGTTCGTGGAGTCCCATGTCCATTTCTAGCCAATACTCCCTTCCCCCTCCAAGCACCTCCGGAACAAGCAACAGTGACCCCTAGCAAGGAAAACATTCCTCATTTTCATTTTCACATCCCTCCACCGCCACCACCCCGCTCACACAGCATCGTTCCGCCATTATTGCCATTCAGGCGGGCGTAAGGTATTCGCCGCGGCCAAAACGGCGTGTTACAGGATCAAGCGCCATAATATCAGCCATTTGCACGGTTCCCGTTCAGAAGAAATATATCGCCGTCGTGCTTCTGCCAGATCTCCCTTATCTTAAGGTGACGGCGACGCGAGCATTACTCCCAGCCCGCTATTTTGTTTCTCCTGACGCATCGCAGTAAGGCACGGCTGAAATCCCTTGACTAATCCGACACAAGTCAATCGAATGGCTGCAGCGCTGGTTCACGAAAGTCGGCAGCCGCGAATTGCGGTGGACGGACCGTCGTTAACGGCGGCAACTGCATCCGTCGAAGCAGCAGCAGCGGCTGCAGCTGCTGCCGCGGTGACAGCGGTTAGCAATAGCAACCACCAGTACATGCAACAGCAATACCACCAACAGAAGCATCAACAGCATCAGACGCGACCTTTAGAGGCACTCGCGAGTCGTTTTGAGGCCCTCACGGTGCCGTCGGCAGCAGAAGCTCGATCCCGCGGAGTGGCGGAAAGCGGAGCGGAGAACGGCGCTAAAGAACCCCCCTCGGCGGAGCGCGCACAGAAAGCTCGCGCGGAGTGGTCGAGCGCCAGCGAGAGAACACTCCGCGCGGCTGTTTCCGCGGATCCTCGCGCCTGGAGTGTCGGAGGAAGCTGCGGGAACTTAGCGAGCGAGTGTAGAAGCGCAGACAGTGGCAGCGGCAGCGGTAGCGGTAGCGGTAGCAGTAGCGATACTAGCCCCTCTGCTGTCAGCAATGGTGGTGAGGATTCCGCGGCTTGTGAGGAGGTTTCTAGGAGCCTGCGCGTCGGGGAGTTTGCGGAGGCTTGCGACGGCATTGGGCGGCTGTTCTCGGTTCTCGGGCCCGCGTTTGCGTTCGCAGGAAAGGAGTTCTCTGAGAAGGTTCGTCGTCTTGACGCCTCTGCCCCGTGATCGCGTTGTCCCCGCTTCCCGTTCCGCTTTCCGCTTACCTTCCCTCTTCCTCCCTCTTATCCACGTTCCCCACCCCTCCCCCCCCCCCCCCCCCTTCCCCTCCCTTCCCCCCTCCCCATTCCTCCACCCTTGTCTCCTTCCCCCCTTCCTTTCCAACTTCACACTGTTTTCCGTCTAACGTTCCCTCGATCCCCGTTCCGCTCCTCCCGTTTCTCCGCCCAGGTGGCGGACTTGCACGTGGCGGGGCGGCAATTCGACACGCTGGAGGAGATGATGGCGGAGGATCGGCGGAGGGGCGTGGCGCGCGTGAAGGGGAGCCACACGCGCAACCTGCTGCGCGTGGTGCGCGGACTGGACCTCAACCGGCGCATATTTGCGCTCCTGCTGCAGGACTGGTGCGCGCACCGGGGGAGGGAGGACGGGCGTGAAAGAGAAGGGGACGGGAAGGTGGGGGGAAGAAATGGCGGGAACAGAAGTGGGAATTGGGAATTCGGGTGGATGGGAGGAGGAGGAAGGGAGAAGGAGAAGAACATGTGAGGTTGCGACCTCAGCTTGGCTCTTGTCCATGGTTGCACTCTTCAAAATACCCACCCACTATTCTCCCACTTGAACAATGGGCGACTCGTGTCCACCCTCCTTCCCATCCACTGGTTTAACACTCACATTCGCTTCCTCCGATCAATTTGCGTCACTCCCTCACTCTCACTCACTCTCCCTCCTACTCACCTCTCCCTCACTCTCCCTCACTCGCCTTCTAACTCACCCTCTCTCACTCACTCCCCTCTCCCTATCACCCTCTCTCACCCGCTCTATCCCATCCTCCCTCACACCCATCCCATCCGTCTCCATCACTCTGTGGGCAGCTCTCAGCCGCTAAGAGTGTACGCAGGGCGAGCGTATAACGAGGTGTTTGGCGCCGTGCATCCATGGCCCGTGCGCAGCCTCGTAGCAGCGGGCCTCTTTACGCTCCCCTCCACGCCCGCCTTCCTGCTCCTCCTGGGGGAGTCTGGTGAGAAAGGGGGAGTGGTGGAGCAGGGGGGGGCGGGGGGGAGGGTGGGGGGGGGGTTGGGGAAGGTGCTTCAGGGGAGGAATCAGGGCGGGAGAGGATTGGGGGGGTCAGGGATGAGGTGAGGACGGGGTTAGATCTTGGGCAGTGCTTGTGGTGGTTTATATTTGAGGCCAACGAAAGTGTTGGGTGGCAGCGGGCCTCTTTACTCTCCCTTCCACGCCCGCCTTCCTGCTTCTCCCAGGGGACTCTGGTGAAAAAGGGGGAGTGGCGGAGGGTGGGTGAGTGAGTGGGTGTGAGGAAGAGACTCATGGGGGAGACTCAGGGCGAGAGAGGATTGAGGAGATAGGAGATTAGCAGAAGGAGGGTCTGATCTGACGGCGCCGTTAGTAGCACCTCACTTTGATTTGATCCATTCTTCTCTCCATTCGTCTCCCTCCCCCTCTTCCTCTATTTCCCCCTCCCCCTCCCATCTTCCTCCTATCCATCCTGACCCCATCCGCTCACTCAGATGAGGCATGGCAGGGAAACGCCGAGCATTTTGTGGCTGCATTGTCACCCATCATACAAGCAGTGGACCATCTTTTCCTCTCGCAAGGACTAGGCCTCGACTGGTGACTCGCATTGCATTGCAACCCCCGGTACCGTAGCTCTCTGGTGGTGACTGCTGATCTGGCACATGGCACCTTGTACCGTACAAGTGAAGCTTGCATCTTTCCTCTCTCGCTGGTGCTTACTGGAAGTTGGTTGGCATCAGTCTGTACTTACAATGAGTGAGTGGTAACCAGACTGGTCCAAGCTACTGGGTAACTGGTGATTTGTTAAATGAGATACATGGGCCTGCAGGCACGGCCTTGGTTTGCTTGGGGTGCTACTAATAAGCAGGGGATGAAACAGGAGAGATGCATGTAAAGAGGTGCAAATAGCATGGTGGATTGTTACATATTGTGGGATGTGTGTGTGCATGGGGAGGGCTGTGAGCTTCTCGCGCAGTACCATTGAGGGTTACTCAGGCTCAGGCCCACACCGACCATTGAGACACACTTGGCATCTCTTTGGGTCTTCTACTTTTAGCGTATTAGCTCTTTAGTCTGGGGAGTGCATGCATTGTTCTGTGTTACGAGTGCAATTGAGTGAACGAACGAGAATTGCACTATCGAAGCAAGAGTACAATGAGCGAAGGCATGAGCGAAGAATATATAGCGAAACTACAGTGGTAACGGTAATGGACTGTGGTTGTCGCGCGACGGGCCTGGGACTGAGGTTGGGAAAAGTGTCGAAGCGGAGGCCCGGAGCGCGGGTTACCCGCCGAGCCGTGAGGTCGGGGTGCGACGTGCGAAGGTGGCGGGCGGATTGTCGATGCGAGGATTGCGAGTGGTAACGGTGCTGACTGTGGTGCTACAGTGATGTACGCGTTGAGCAGGGACGCGAAGTAAGGAAAAAGATATTTTCCTTACACTACCCCCCCCCCCCCCCCCTTAAGGAGGTCCTCCTTACGAAAGTGCGTGTACATCCCTGAAATTCCGGCTGCGCAGATACTCGGTGAGGACGGGGTGGTTTTCGATTCTGTCCAGGGGAACCCAATTGTCTTCGGTGGGTGTACGGTCCTTCCAGCGGAGTAAGAACTCGATCCTTCGGGCTCCTCGAGGGTCGCGAACTCTGTGACTCAGGATTTTCTCGGGGGTGATGATTGGTTCAGTCGGTGGTCTTGTCATGCTGGCTGGGCGATTGCGTGGCAGTTGGCTCGTGGACGGGACGTAAGGGCGAAGCAGGCTGACGTGGAACGAGGGGCTGACGTACCAGTCAGCAGGGAGGAGGAGGTGGGTGGTGACAGGTGTAAGCATGTGGCTTATGCGAAATGGCCCGCAGTATCGGGGGCGGAGTTTCGGGGTGATGGGCAGTCGGAGATTTTGGGTGTCGAGCAAAACTAAGTCGTCGGGCTGGTAAGTGACAGGTCTGCGGTGGCGGTCCGCGTTGCGTTTAGCGATGATGTTAGCTTTTTTAATTGCGTCTGCTGCCCTGGTTCGTGCTGCTTGCAAAATTTCGGCGAACTGTTGCGCGCGTGGAACCGGGTTGTCGGGGTTCGGGGTCATGGGTACTGTTGGGTCTTGTCCGTAATTCAGGTAAAACGGTGACTGTTGGGTCGTGGCGGATGGGGCGTTGTTGTATGCGAATTCGATGAGTGGCAGTTGCTGTTCCCACGTGTTTGGGTCGTCGCACGTGGCCCGGATGAGCTGTTCCATGGTCTGATTTGTCCGTTCTGTCTGTCCGTCTGTTTCGGGGTGGTATGATGAACTAAACTGTAGTCGCGTGCCGAACTGCTGCCACAGGTTCCTCCAGAAGTTGCTGGTGAATTTCGTGTCTCTGTCGCTGATGATTGATGCTGGTATCCCGTGCAGTCGAACGATGGTAGAGATGAAGAGGCGGGCTGTTTCTTCGGCTGTGATTGATTTTTTGCAGGCTGCGAAGTGTGCCATTTTCGTCAGTCGATCGACGACGACCAGGATCGCGTCATTTCCACTCGCCCCGGCCGGTAACCCCGTGACGAAGTCCATCGTCACCTGCTGCCAAGCACGCTCTGGAGGTGGGATTGGCTGCAACTGTCCCGCCGGCCGCTTCCGTGTTGACTTCATGATCTGGCAAGTAGGACACGATGCCACGTGTCGCTGCACGTCGGTCAACATTTCGGGCCAGTAATAATACCGCTGCAGCTGCTGCCGTGTTTTCTCTACCCCGAAATGTCCCGAGGTAACCCCGTCGTGTGCCTCCTGTAATAGTAATTCCCGTAGCAGTGTGTACCCTGGTACCCAGATGCGGTCGGTCCCGGCTTTTACGTAATAGACTCCCTTGGCTGCTGCGAACTGCTGCGAATTTCCTCCTGTGAAGAATGGGTGCGTTTGATATCCGTGGGTAAATAGTCCTGTCAGTAGCGGGCTGGTCTGGGCGAGTAGTATCGCGTGGATCTGGGCAGTGGGGCGGGTCAGTGCGTCGGCGATGTTCGAGGCTCCTTTTTTATAGGTGACTGTGTAGTGGAAGTTTGACTCGAGGAAATCGAGCCACCGAATCTGTCGTGGGTTGAGGTGGGGCTGTGCGCGGAGGTACTGTAGTGATCGGTGGTCTGTCCGTACTGTCACGTCTGCGCCGGTCAAGTAGCAGCGCCACACTTTGAACGCATGCACGATCGCGAGCATTTCGCGGTCGTGTATCGGGTAATTTCGCTCGGGCGGATGCAGTTTTCGTGACTCGTATGCGATGGGCTGTAGGCCGTTGCCGAAGTCCTGTAGTAGTACGGCTCCAATGGCGATGTCACTTGCGTCTGTAACAACCTCGAAGGGGCGGTGTGGGTCGGCGATGCGCAGGACGGGCGGTGAACAGAGAACATTTTTTAGGGCAGAGAAGGCAGCATGCTCTTTCTCCCCCCACGTAAAAACGACCCCCTTTCGCAGTAAATCCGTCAGCGGGGCAGTCAACTGTGCCATGTCGGGGACGAACCGACGAACATAATTAACGAACCCTAAAAAACTCTGCAGTTCCGTGATGTTCGTCGGGGGACGCCACGCTTTTACCGTATCCAGCTTCTTTGGGTCGATCTCAACTCCAGCCTCCGAAATAACGTGCCCCAACAATTCTAGTTTGTCCCGAAAAAACTCGCACTTAGAGCCCTTGGTTAGTAATCGATGTTCCTCTAAAACTTTAAATACTGCTTCGAGATCCGCTAAATGCTGCTGCTTGTCGCGACTGTAGACGAGGATGTCGTCGAGGTAAACTATCACGCATTTATCTAAGAGTGGCCTAAACGCCTCGTTCATGGTCATCTGAAATGTTGCGGGCGCGTTGGTCAGCCCGAAAGGCATCACCGTGTACTCAAACGACCCGTACCTAGTCCTAAATGCTGTCTTGGCGCAGTCCGATGGTTCGACCCGAATCTGATCGTAACCCCCCCGTAAGTCTATTTTCGAAAACACCCGTGCTGTTCGCAGTTGGTCGATCAGTTCGTCGGCGCGGGGAATGGGGTACCGCGACTTGACTGTTACCCTGTTGAGCGCTCGGTAATCGATGCACATGCGAAACCCTCCGTCTTTTTTCGGTGTGAACAGTATCGGTGCGGCGAACGGTGACGAACTTGGTCGAATAAACTGCTTCTCTAACAAATAATCTAACTGCTTCCTCAGTTCGTCGAGCTCGGGCTGTGTCAGTCTGAACTGGCGCTGTACAGTTGGCTGTGCCCCCGGTTCTAACTCGATCCTATGATCATGCGCCCGCTGAGGTGGCAGCCCTTCCGGTAAGTCGTCTGGAAAAATCCACGGGTACCGTTTCAACAGTTCCTGTAGTTCGGGCGGTACTGCTGCCAACAGTTTCTGAAAATCGCTCGGCTGCTCCGCTTCTCCTACTAATGCTATATCTATTGCGTACACGTCAGCTCCAGCGGCGACAACCCGTTTCATCGTGATGGCATTGACGTGGACCGTTGAGGACTCGGGCGACTGCCAGCGAGGTAGCATGACCCAGTTACCGCTAGTTCGCACAGTGCAGCTACCCGTCGTCCAGTCGATTCGTGGGTTGTACCGTCGTAGCCAATCACGTCCCGGTAAAACATCATGTCCATCCAATGTCGTCGCGAGCATTTCCTGTGTAAACCCGAAGTTTCCCCTGTCAGATTTATATGACATAGCTACTGTAGGCTATAGTGGGGTAGCACATATGGGGTACAGTTTTCTAGGGTTTACATTTGTACCCAACTTTCCCTTAGTCCATCCATTCTCGTTTCGATTCTAACATGGTATCGAGCAGGTTCCCTCGTGGGAACTGTTCCTAGGGCCCACCAATTCGACACTTTTTTTTTTCTGCCCGAAGCGCGCTCAGTCCTAGCCCGAGTCGCGCTCCCCCCCCCTCCTTTTTTTTCTCGCCCCGTCGCGCCGCCCTAGCGGCCCTGTCGCCTGCCTTGCGGCCCTCGCGCCGCCCTTCCTGGCCCCGACCCGCCACCCGGCGGCCTCGTCGCCTACCCCGCGGCCATCGCGCCGCCCTTACCCGGCCCCGATCCGCCGCCCTGCGGCCTCGTCGCCTACCCAGCGGCCCTCGCGCCGCCCTGCGGCCTTGACGCCGCCCTTTCCGGCCCCGGCGCCTACCTGCGGCCCCGACGCCTACCTGCGCGGCCCCGGCGCCTACCTGCTGGCCCCGCCACCTACCCGCGGCCCCGCCACCTACCTGCGGCCCCGCCACCTACCTGCGGCCCCGCCACCTACCAGCGGCCCCGCCACCTACCCGCGGCCCCGCCATCTACCTGTGCGGCCCCGCCACCTACCTGCGGCCCCGCCACCTACCAGCGGCCCCGCCACCTACCCGCGGCCCCGCCACCTACCTGTGCGGCCCCGCCACCTACCTACTGGCCCCGCCATCTACCTGCTGGCCCCGCCACCTACCTTTGCGGCCCCGCCGCCTCCTCTCAGCGGCCCCGCCGCCTCCTCCCAGCGGCCCCGGACGCCGCCCTCTCAGCGGCCCCGCCGAGCCGCCCAGCAGCCGAGCCGCCCAGCAGCCGAGCCGCCCAGCCGCCGAGCCGCCCAGCAGCCGAGCCGCCCAGCAGCCGAGCCGCCCAGCAGCCGAGCCGCCGAGCCGCCCAGCAGCCGAGCCGCCGAGCCGCCAAGCAGCCGAGCCGCCGAGCCGCCAAGCAGCTGAGCCGCCGAGCCGCCCTGCAGCCGAGCCGCCCGAGCCGCCCTGTCCGGTAAGAGCAGCGCCTCTTTCACAGCACTGCCCTCACCCTACTGTTTGCGCTGCTAGTCTACTGCTGTCATGGCTACCCCTAGTGTCCTCTCTTTTGACGCTGAGGGTCGGGCCATTGACTTTGACGTCTGGATAGATGACCTGCAGCTTTTCTTACAGTGCGATAGGGCAGACGGCCTCTCCCTCTTTGACCTCACTTCTGGTGCCTCTCCTGCCCCCGCTGCTGATGCTGACGCCACTGTTCGCTCACAGTGGGCCACGCGCGATGCTGCTGCACGTCTTGCTGTGCGTCGCCACCTGCCTACCTCTGAGCGTGCGCACTTTAGCTAGTACAAGAGTGCTCACACCTTGTACGACGCTGTAGTTGCGCGCTACTCCTCCCCTGCCACTGCTGCACTGAGCCGCCTCATGCTACCGTACCTCTTCCCTGACCTTGCTGCCTTTCCCACAGTCGCTGACCTCATTACGCACCTCCGCACTAGTGACACTCGCTACCGCGCTGCGCTTCCTGCTGAGTTCTGCGCCAAGAACCCCCCCCCCATGTACATCACCCTCTACTACATAGTCACCCGTCTCCCTGACTCCCTTCGCGTAGTCAGGGACCACTTCCTCTCTGTTTGCCCCACCACTCTCACCGTTGACCTCCTCGAGAAGGCCCTCCTAGCAGCAGAAAAGAGCATAGTAGCTGTAGGAGCCTCTCGTGGTGACCCTCGCACCCCCATCTTTGAGGGGTGTTCCCCCTCCCCTCTTTTGCCCTCTGTTGCCTCTTCTGCTGCGGCCGACCTCGTTGGTCTCGAGTCGGTCGGCGCTGCGTCTGCCCCGAGCGGGAGACGCCGCACCGGCAAGGGCAAGGGGGGCAAGGGTGCTGGAGGGGCTGGCGGGGGTGGCGGAGGTAGCGGTGGCGGCAGTGGAGGGGGTGGGGGTGGTGGTGGGAGTGGTGGCGGGGGTGGAGGTGTCGGTGGCGGCAGTGGAGGCGGAGGCGGCGGCGGCGGTGGCGGTGGGAGCGGAGGTGGCGGAGGTGGCGGCGGTGGAGGAGGCGGCGGCGGAGGAGGTGGAGCTGGTCGGGGTGGCGCTGGGCAGAGGGTCGGCTCCGGTGGTGGTCAGCGCCAGCAGCAGCAGCAGCAGCAGCGGCAGCAGCGCACTCGTGACATCCCCCCCCCTCAGCAGCTCCGTGAGTGGTACGCTGCACGCCAGCGGGGTGGGGGTACTGGTCCGTGCACCTACGTCCTACGCACCGGCGACCACGCGGGTGAGCAGTGCGGGGGTGCGCACTCCACCCAGCGCTGCTTTGGCCGCCTGACGGACGCTTGGTGTCACCAGTTCCCTGAGGCCACTGAGATCCCCCGCTGGGGCGAGCTGTCTAGGGCGGGTGTAGCTGTCTTTGACCTTGACTTTGATGCTATTCTTGCTGCCATGTATGCTGTGACTATTAGTGATGAGGGTGACTGTTACCGGTGTTTTCCGCCCGACCCGGGCATTGAGACTGCTGCTCTAGGTACTGGTGAGGCTGCTGCTCTAGGTGCTAGCGAGGCTGCTGCTCTAGGTGCTCGTGCGTGTGCTCATTCAGGTGCTGGTGAGTCTGCTCTCTCAGGTACTGCGTCGGCTTCGGCCTCCCACACCTTCACCCTTGACTCGGGGGCTTCTCGCTCCTTCTTTCGAGACCGCACCACACTCACGCCGCTTGGCCGGCCAGTTGCAGTCTCTCTGGCAGACCCCTCTGGGGGTCCTGTCCTTGCTCACTTCTCCACTGTCCTCCCGTGTCCGGCGGCCCCCTCTAGCACCCTGTCTGGTCTTTACCTCCCCTCGTTCTCTACGAACTTGGTGAGTGGTGCTGACCTACAGGATGCGGGGGTTCACGAGTTCACTCCTGCGAGTCAGCGGGTGACCCACTGCACGGACGCTCGGACAGGCCGACACCTGGCCACGTTTACACGTCGGCCGGGGTCGAGCCTGTACACACTGACCACTGCGTCTCCTCCAGTCACTGCGTCTGGTCAGGTAGCTGCGTCGGGTCAGGTGTTTGCTACAGCGTCCAGGTCTGGTCCTGAGTCTGCCCCCTGTTTGTGTCGCCTCCTGTCGCACGAGACTCTCCTCTGGCACCACCGCCTTGGTCACCCCTCCTTGCTTCGTCTCCGAGGCATGGCCTCCCGTGTCCTTGTCTCTGGTCTTCCCCGGTCCCTCCCTCCCCTTCCTCCGGGGCCCGGCCCTACCTGCGTCCCTTGTGTCGAGGGGCGGCAGCGGGCTGCCCCTCACTCCTCCCAGTTTCCTCCGACAGAGGCCCCGCTGCAGACGCTTCACATGGACGTGTGGGGCCCGGCCCGCGTCCGTGGACAGGGTCACGAGCGCTACTTCCTGCTGGTGGTTGACGACTACTCGCGTTACACCACGGTCTTCCCCTTGCGCAGCAAGGGTGATGTCACTGAGGTGTTGATCGACTGGATCCGCGCAGCTCGTCTCCAGCTCAGGCAGAGCTTCGGCTCGGACTTTCCTGTTCTGCGTCTGCACTCTGACAGAGGTGGAGAGTTCTCCTCTGGCCTTCTGCGAGCCTACTGTCGTGCACGAGGCATCCGCCAGACCTTCACGCTTCCGGACTCTCCACAGCAAAATGGGATTGCTGAGCGCCGCATTGGCATGGTCATGGACGTCGCCCGTACGTCCATGATGCATGCGGCTGCCCCCCATTTTCTGTGGCCGTTTGCGGTTCGGTACGCGGCGCATCAGATCAACCTTCACCCCAGGGTCTCCATGCCGGAGACCTCCCCAGCTTTGCTGTGGACGGGGAAGGTTGGCGATGCGTCTGCGTTCCGTGTCTGGGGATCTCGGGCGTTTGTCCGCGACTTGTCTGCGGACAAGCTGTCCCCTCGTGCTGCTCCTTGCGTCTTCCTTGGCTTCCCCCCTGACGCGCCAGGGTGGCAGTTCTACCACCCCACCTCTCGCCGTGTTCTGTCCTCCCAGGACGTCACGTTTGACGAGTCGGTCCCCTACTACCCGGATGCACTTGACATCCCGACTCCGCGCTCTTACGCGGAGGCGATAGAGGGTCCCTACTCCTCTCAGTGGCAGGCAGCTATGGACACAGAGATGGCTTCCTGGAAGTCCACAAGCACCTACGTTGACGAGGTTCCCGCGCCTGGGGCGAACATCGTCAGTGGCATGTGGATTTTCAGGGTGAAGCGACCGCCGGGTTCTCCGCCTGTCTTCAAGGCACGTTACGTGGCTCGTGGCTTCAGTCAGCGGCAGGGAGTTGACTACTTTCAGACCTTCTCTCCCACCCCGAAGATGACCACTCTTCGGGTACTGCTGCACATAGCTGCTCACCGCGACTACGAGCTGCACTCTCTTGACTTCAGCACTGCTTTCTTGCAGGGCAGCCTGCACGAGGAGATCTGGCTGCGTCGCCCACCTGGCTTCACTGGGTCTTTTCCTCCTGGCACCCAGTGGAGCCTCCGGCGGCCAGTCTACGGTCTCCGCCAGGCACCGCGTGAGTGGCACGACACACTGAGGACTACACTTGCGGCTCTTGGGTTTGCTCCCTCTACTGCCGACCCGTCGCTGTTTCTGCGCACCGACACTTCTTTGCCGCCGTTCTACATCCTCGTGTACGTCGACGACTTGGTCTTTGCCACAGCTGACACTGCTGGACTCGCCCACGTGAAGTCCGAGCTGCAGAAGAGACACACGTGCACAGACCTGGGTGAACTGCGCAGCTACCTTGGCTTGCAGATCACCCGGAACAGAGCACGCCGCACCATTACCCTGACTCAGTCACACATGGTGCAGCAGGTCCTTCAGCGCTTCGGCTTCACGTACTCCTCGCCTCAGGCCACTCCTCTGCCTACTCGCCACTCGCTCTCAGCTCTGCCTTCGGATGAGTCCGTAGAGTCGAGTGGCCCGTACCCAGAGCTTGTTGGCTGCCTCATGTACCTGATGACCTGCACACGACCTGACCTTGCATACCCTCTTAGCATTCTCGCACGCTATGTTGCTCCTGGGAGACACAGACCGGAGCACCTGGCTGCAGCAAAGAGGGTGTTGCGTTACTTGTGCAGTACGTCGGGCATGGGGCTTGTGCTTGGAGAGCAGAGTCCAGTGGTCCTCACTGGGCACGCAGACGCTTCTTGGGCTGACGACCAGGCTACGCAGCGGTCGTCACAGGGTTACACCTTCAGCCTTGGTTCCGGCTCTGTTTCGTGGCGGGCTACCCGCTCGTCTTCTGTTCTCGGCTCCAGTTGTGAGGCTGAGATCTACGCCGGGGCCATGGCTGCACAGGAGCTTCGCTGGCTCACCTACCTGCTGACTGACCTCGGAGAGCCACCTCGTTCTCCTCCAGTGCTGTACGTAGACAACAAGGCCATGCTGGCCTTGTGTTGAGAGCAGAGACTGGAGCACAGAACGAAGCACATTGCTCTCCGCTACTTCCTTGCTCGTGAGCTACAGCAGCGTGGTCAGCTGCGGCTTGCGTACGTGGCCTCTTAGGCCAACACTGCTGATATCTTCACCAAGGCACTTGCGCCTTGTGATCATCAGCGCTTCTGTACTCAGCTGGGTCTTGTGCCTACCTTGACTCAATTGCTCACCCCTTGACCTTGTTTGTACTGTTGCATATATATATATACCTGCTCTTGCTTGTCTAGCCTTATATATATATGTAATCCTGCATGTGAACTGGCCTTGTGGCCTTGAACTTGTGCTCGGAATGTGTGGTGACTTTGTGATCCACCCTGAGCTTGTTTTGCTGTGCTTGACTGGTCTTGTGACCCCTTGTTCTCCCCCACTTTGCCTATGGGGGTGTGTCAGATTTATATGACATAGCTACTGTAGGCTATAGTGCGGTAGCACATATGGGGTACAGTTTTCTAGGGTTTACATTTGTACCCAACTTTCCCTTAGTCCATCCATTCTCGTTTCGATTCGGACATCCCCCGCAGCGAACTTTTACTCTCTCCACCTTCTCCCGTATGGCCAGCGGCGTGCCGTCAACTAAGCGTGCGTCGATCTCAGGTAAGCAGCGACTAAGTGTCAGTTGTAATTTTCGCGCAGTTGCGGTATTAACTAAACTGTGGCTTGCTCCTCCGTCAATAAAAATCTTCACTGCTGCTCCCTGTATTTTCCCGTGGATCAGTACTGGGCAATCCGTCGTTGTACCCTCCTTATTCATCCGAGCCCGATCGATGGCGTGAATCGGTACTGTGACTCGGTGAGGGTCGGTGCGGTTGGGCGAGCAGGCAGTCTCGTCAGTAGTTGGCCCAACTTCTACTGACTGCTGGCGTTTCCCTGCCTCTGGGACTCCCTCCCCTGCTCTGCTCCGCGGCGCCTTAGCTCCTCTGGGCATTCGCTCTTGCGATGGCCCGGCCTGTTGCAAGCAAAGCAACGCCCCTTAAACGGTGCGGCAGCTGCATTCGTTGCAACAGCGTTTACAGTGGCGTGCTCGATCGGTCCCCAAGGACGATTGTCCGTAGTAGGACCCCGGTCTTGGTCGGCGTAGAATGTCGATTTTCTCGGCGAGCGCGCTGCTCGTAAAGTGCGAGAAAACCGCTCGTGTAATCTTGAACCGACCCGAGCTGTCGCCAAGTGCGCAATCTCTGACGCGCCGAAATAGAAGCCGCGATCGGCTCGAAGCGCGCCCGAAGCCCTGCGCACCACGCATCCCACGTGCTGTATTGGGCGGTCTCGCAGAATGAACTCCAGGTGACAGCTGGACCCGTGGGCCCTTCCTCTTGCGACGGTGGCTCGTAGGCGCGTGGCGACGTCACGATGACTCGCCACCAGTCCATGGCGGGGCCCCTTAACAGCGAAACGGCATACCGAATCTTCGTTGCGTCCGACTCGACGTAATTCGCGTCGAAGAAGACGTTCATCGTGAAAACCCACGATTGAACCGTCGGACCTCCACGCTGGCTCGGGTCGAAACAGGGCGGGCGTTGCGGCTTGAGTGGCATTGGTGCCATGATGGCCTGTTCGCCACTTGTCGCCGCGAACTTCACGTGCCGACGGGCTTCGCGAGGCTCCCGCGGGCTTGGCGCGCCCCTGTTTCCTCCCATGCCAGGCATTGGTTGGGCGGCGCTATCACTGGCTGCGCCCGAGCGCTGTCCCACGCTGTCGTGTTGTGTTGGTGTCCCGGACGAGATGACGATTGGCTCGTCCGATTGTGCAGGTGCATTTGTTGGTGCGTGTGGTGCTGCTAGAGTGTTCACCGTTGATTGCTGACGCGCGGAGTCACGTTCCGCTGTGAGCATTGCAATTTCGAGCGCCGAATCTTCGAGTTGGCGCACCAGACGGTCGAGCTGCTCCTGCGTCAATGTGGCGAGCGTGAATTCGGCCATGGCGGGGGTGTCGGGCGAGCTCAGCGAGAGCCTCAGTCGTGGCCGTGCGTGCTTACGAGAGACCACTACGAGCGGCGGTGCTGTGTCGCTGAGAGACGTCTACCCCCCCCAAAAAATTGAGATAGTGAGGAAGCGAAGGTGTGGGTGCGGTCCGAGAAGAAGTCGTAGGCTCTGAATACCAAGTGTTACGAGTGCAATTGAGTGAACGAACGAGAATTGCACTATCGAAGCAAGAGTACAATGAGCGAAGGCATGAGCGAAGAATATATAGCGAAACTACAGTGGTAACGGTAATGGACTGTGGTTGTCGCGCGACGGGCCTGGGACTGAGGTTGGGAAAAGTGTCGAAGCGGAGGCCCGGAGCGCGGGTTACCCGCCGAGCCGTGAGGTCGGGGTGCGACGTGCGAAGGTGGCGGGCGGATTGTCGATGCGAGGATTGCGAGTGGTAACGGTGCTGACTGTGGTGCTACAGTGATGTACGCGTTGAGCAGGGACGCGAAGTAAGGAAAAAGAGATTTTCCTTGCATTCTGACTAAAGAATCCTGAGTTGCGTCAGGACTCACACTAGTGGATTGTGATGTGAAGCGTCTACATGTGCTGCATTGGTGGTTTCTGATGTCATGCTGTTACAATACACTACACCGCCACTGTACTAGGGATTCGCAAAGTCGCAAGTACAAGCCAGAACCGCCAACTTGCTTTAGAATGAGGTGGCATGGCATGATTGGTTTACCTGCACCAACGACCAGCTTCCGCCAAACGCCTCGATCTCACCTTCTGGCCTCACACAGTTTGTCCGGAGCAGCCAGAACGGGAGGAGACATTCCCTCTTTCCCTTGTCGCGACTCGCGATCTCAACCAGAAAACATCCGTTCTTGGGTGTTCGCTTTCCGCTTTCCGCGTGACGAGAGCGCGTCCACTTGACGACGATCAGGAAACCCGCGCAGAAGTCCAAATTGTCCAGGCTAGGGGGTAGGTGAGGGGGGAAGGATAGGGGGAACAAGGTGGGAATGGATAACGGTAGGCGCCTGCAGGCATTGATGGCATGGGACGGGGGGCACCGCAGAAATGGACATTTCAGCAGCATCATCCCATCATTCGGGCCACACATCCGATGGTGGCGTGGCGCGGTGATGCAAGCGTGATTGAACGAGCTGGTAATTTCCCAGCTCAGCAGCAATTCATCACAGCAATCGACATTTGCATTATTACCGGGCGGGGCACTGTGGCTTGAGGCTGTGTGGCTCATGCGGGATCACAAAAGGGACTTTGGTCGCTTTTATTTCCCGCTATACACTGTATAAACGCAAAGATTCATGTGTAGAGGACTGAAATACACTGTAAAAGGGACTATTTTTGTTTGTGTGTGCGAGTTTGAGTCTTACTTCGGCCCGCTACACTCATGTTCTCTGCAACTCGCAAATTTCGATTTCCGAACTGAGGCTGAATGTGACCCATCTTAGCATCTTGGCAGGATTCACTTCTCTTCACTTCTCCCCTCTTGTTCCATCCCATCCATCCCATCTCCCATTCCATCCATCTCATTTCGGCATCTCATTCCGTATTCCAACCTTTGTTATCTTTCTCAGCATCCTCCTTACTGTACCGTCAAACTCTCAACTCTGCTCAAACCGCCATAAGCCTCAACAGACACAATGCGATGCTTGTCCGCCTGCCTGCTCATTCCAGGCTAAGCGTTTCGCACTGCGAGGTGACCCTCCTTGCGAATGCAGCTCTGCCATGTCTTATCTTAGCCACGTCGACGCCGCGCTCCGCTACTCCGCGCAGAATCCATCTCGAAGCGCAAGCACGAAGTAGCTTCGCTCACGGTGTCCTTAATCCCTACACGAATCACTCAGTCTCCTCCTCTAAGATTCGCTAAGCTTGCGTGCATTTTCCAAATCCAAGCGCCTCCCAAACCAAAGTGCATGCAGCAACAACATACTCTTTATTGTCATTGCCATCATTGTTCTAAAAACTAGCTCAATAACAGTCGAAGCATCGAAATCATTCATCGTGTTTATCGTCGCCATACCCTCCCTATCCATTCCATTATTTAGTTCCGTCTCGAGGCCTTCGCCGTAACGCAGCCTGATTTCGCCTCAATCCCCTCCAACCGCCGTCTACACTCTCCGCTGCGATATAGTCACCTCATCGTCACTGCCACCTCGTCCCTCGTTGCAATCACCTGCCATCATGGCGGCGCCTACAGACCTCAAGATTCTGGTCGCCGAAGACAACACAGTAAGCGCGACAACCAAGTTTCTCCCTCCCGTTCCATCCCCGTTTCATCCCTATTCCATCCTTATTCGCATCTCCCTTTTGTCCCCCTTTTCCTCCCCCCCGCCGTTTCATCCGCCTACTCCCCGTCTTCTGTTCACCCGGGACGATGCGAGCTCAATTGCTCGAGACGCAACGCCGCACTCCCCTGGTCCAATCGCTGCGTCTGTCCTCTCCCACTGGGACGCATCTCTTTCGCCACGCGCTCGCTCTCTCGCGCTCCTTTTCTCTCTCGCGCTCACTTTCTCTCTCGCGCTCTCTTTCTCTCTCACGCTCTCTTTCTCTCCCGCGCTCCCTTACTATCTCGCTCTCGTCTATGCACGTTCCGCCAGGCTCTGGTTTCGTCGCCTCGTGTCACCCGCTCATTCTTATACTTCGCCCGCGCGGTTCACAGCTACCCGCTTCCTCCCCTGCTCCGTCTCCCCCGTTACCCCTCCCGGGCGCTGGTTGCTCAACGTTTGCGCGCGCTCGCCCCACGTATCTCATCCCCGTCTCCCCGCGCATCTCGCCCCCTCACCAGCTCTTGTTACGCTCTTTCCCCTTTTGTGAAACAACGGTTTCCTCCCTCTTTCCTCCCGTGTAAATGCGACTTTTAAGGCGCCTCAAATCTGCGGTTTCTCTGCCCATTCATTCCCTCGTATATTCCACGGATCCCGTTACCCGGACTGAGCATCTCCGGATGCTGCTCCGCTGCTCCAGGAGAGTCTGGTGCTGCCGCTGTGCATGCACGCTCAAGCGCGTGAAGCTCTCCTCTTGTATCCCTTTTGAGAATTCTTAAAACTGAGATTTCGGATGTTTCCGTGCAGTCTCCCGCGACTGCGCTCTCCCCTTTCCCCCTCCAGGTGAACGTGTTGGTGCTCATGTCCAGGCTCAAGCGCATGGGACTTAAAGCCATAATCCTCCTGTACCCCTCCCTCGCTTGCCTCTATCTTCCCCTCCCCCCTCCCCCCTCCCCCTCCCCCCTCCCTTCCCTACTCCTCCAGGTGAACGTGATGGTGCTCATGTCCATGCTCAAGCGCATGGGACTTACCTCCAGGCCTCCCGTACCCCTCCCCCTCACTTGCCTCTCTATCTTCCCCTCCCGTCCCCCCTGTCTCCGTCCCCTTCCAGGTGAATGTGATGGTGCTCATGTCCATGCTCAAGCGCATGGGACTTAAAGCCACGGTCGCCAAGAACGGCGTCGAGGCCGTGGAGGCGGTGCAGAAGGTGAAATTCGATATTATCCTCTCCGATATATGCATGCCGCTCATGGACGGGCTCACAGCCACGCAGCTGATTCGGCAGTACGAGCGCACGGGGAAATTCCCCGCGGAAGAAATCGCCAAGGCGAAAGCGTCCGGGGCCCCTGCGGGGGACGAGAAAGCGGGGCTGGCGGAGTGGACTGGCGGGGATGCGGGGGAAGGGGGGGGAGAGGGGGATTTCCGCCCGCGCACGCCGGTGGTGGCTGTGAGCGCGAATGCGCTACAGGCGGATCAGGATCGGTGCAAAGCGGCGGGGATGGATGCTTTTATGTCAAAACCGGTGAATTTCCAAAAGCTAAAGGATACGATGGGGCAGTTTGTGGACCTTAGTAATATCGCTGCCCCTGCCGCCCCTGTCAGACCCCCTCCCAAACCGGTTGTGGAATCAAGTAGTGAAGAAGAAGAGGAGGAGGAGGAGGAGGAAGAAGAGGAGGAGGAAGAGAAGGGGAAAGGGGGGAGAAAGGGGGCGAAAGAGGAGGAGGAGGAAGGGGAGGAGGAGGATGAGGAGGAGGGGAAGGGTGTGAGAGGAGGTGTGGGGAAGGCGGGACAGCAGAACGGCAGAACGGCGGGTGGGAGAGTAGTGGCGGATGCAAAGAAAGAGGAGAGTGGAGAAGAGAGTGGGGGGGAGGAGGGAGAGGAGGAGGAGGAGGGAGAGGATGAGGGGAAAGCTGGGGCGGGGGCGGAACGTAAACCTGAGACGGCAGGGAGGGGTAAGGTCGGCGCAGCAGCAATGGCGAACGGACGGCTGGCAGGGCGCGGAGAGGAGGACGAAGAGGAGGAGGAAGGGGACGAGGAGGGGGAGGATGAGAGGGAGGAGGAGCGGGGAGGGTATAGGGGAGAGGGGAGGGGAAGGGATAGGGGAGAGGAAGGGTCCGAAGGCAGTTTGAGTGACGAGAGGGAAGAAGGGAACCGATCGGGACGGAGAGATGAGCGAGAGGAGGAGGAGGAGGAGTTTGAAGAAGAAGACGAGGAAGAGGAAGAGGCAGAACGAGAGCCGTCAAGGCAACCTGCTGCTGCTCTCTCCTCCTCCTCTGCTTCTTCTGGATCTTCAGTTGCCAACGCTATTGCTGCTGCCAAGGCTGCCGCTGCTGCCAGAGCCGCTGCAGTGGCTAAGGCAGAAGCGGCGGCGGCAGCAGCAGCCGAAAAAGACGAGGCTATGGCGAGAAGCAAGGCTGCTGCGGAGCAGTTTGCTAGTAGCAGCAGCACTGGCAGCAGAGCGAGCTCAGGGCAGGCAGCAGGCGGAGGAGGAGGTGGAGGGGGAGGAGGGAGCGTGGCGAGTGGGAGAAGCAGCAGCATGAGCAGCACGGGGAGGACTGGGGGCGGGCGCGCCACAGATCTCGCCGAGTTGCTATCCACTGCCACGTCAGCCGGCCCCGCTGCCGCTTCTCCTGACGCGTCACCTGCTTTGGCAGCTCCCGTGAAACGATCGTCCAGTAAGAACTCCCTGACTTCTTCCAGAGCCAATGGGGACGCGACAGGTGGCAGTAGGGTGTCGTCGCCTGCGCTCCCTCCTGGGGTGGTGGACGTGCGAGAGTTGATGAGAACAGAGGAGAGGGAGAGAGCAGCAGCAGCCGTGGCGTTGGAGAAAGAGCATAGCAGCAGCAGCAGCAGCAGCAGCAAGCCGAGTCGTATGTTGCGATCGAAATCGAGGGACGGGCTGGCGGTTGCAGCAGAGACGGTTGAGACAGAGAGCGGGGATAGCGAGTCGGAACCAGGTCCCATGTCCCGCTCCCGCTCACAGCCCCAACGGCGCTCGTTTAATCTTCCCTCAGCTGCATCAGTCTCCTCCTCTGGAACAGCAGCGGATTCACCCTCCGCTTCCCCCTCACGCCGCCACCACAACCGGCACCACCACCACCACCACCATCACGACCACCTATCCTCCTCTTCTCGCTCGCCCTCCCCTCACGGCTCCCGGCATCACCACCAGAAAGAGCAGCACCAGCAGCCGCAGCAGCACCGGCACCGGCTATCAGTGACTGGCGACGACGACGCGCTATCCGCCGTGACTCGCAGCCACAGCAGCAACAGCAGCGGCAGCAGCAGACGCCGCTCGTCTCTGTCCCGACGCAGCAGCATGCAGACTGGGACTATAGCTACAGACCCGAACGCTCTCGCTGCTGCAGCCATGGCAGCGGCAGCAGCAGCGGCAGTGGCGCACGAACCGTCCTCCTCTCGGTCCTCCGGGCTGCATGCGGAGCAGTTCCTGTCGCCGGCGCGGCTGATCAGCGAGGAGAAGGAGAGCAGCAGCAGCGGGCGCAGCGGCAGCGGCAGCAGGAGCAGATCTGGAAGGCGCAACAGCACAGAGGCAACGGTCGACCCGGCTTTGGCTGCGGCTGCTGCGGCGGCGGCTGCTGCGGCGGCTGCGGCTGTGGCTGCGAATCCTGGAAAGAGCAGCAGCAGCAGCAGGAGGAAGAGTACGAGCAGCTGTGGGCGATCGGGGCATGAGGGGTCTGACAGGGGGTTGTATGGGGACCTAGTGGGGAATTCTATCGGAGGCGATTTGTCGCGGTCACGCAGAAAAGGGGTGGTGGACGATGGTGGTATTTATGGGAGGGATAGTTTGGGGGGTGATGGGTATAATCTAGGCCCGTGGGTACAAGAGGCGCATCACGCTCAGTTGCAGCAGCAGCAGCAACAGCAGCAGCAACAGCTGCAACAGCAGCAGCAGTTGCAGCAGCAGCAACAGCTACTGATGCAGCAGCAGCAGCAGCTGCAGCAGCTTCTACTGCAGCAGCAACTGCAGCAGGAGCAACAGCAACTGTTCGAACAACAGCAGCAGCAGCAGCACCACCACCACCACCGGCGAAGCAGCCTATTCCCCGACCTAGCACAGGAAGAGAAGCGGCTTCAGTCAGGAGGAGGCAGCGGAAACCTACTCTCCATGGGCATAGGAAGCAAATCCATGGGCGCTGTGTCGCGCCGCAGCACCCTCGCATCCGTCTCTGCAGCCACCAGCTCTATCCCCCAGCACTTCCCCTCGCCAGATGACCCATACTGCACCGGCAACGGCCGGGAAGTCTCCCCGCTGGGCGGCAGGCACATGCTGCAGCAGTCTCCGCAGGGGCTGGGGTTGTCGCAGTCTGCGCATTTGAGCCGGCCGGTGGCTCGTGTGCTAGGGCATGAGCATGGCGGGGGTGTGAGTCCGGATAAGAGCGGCATGTGGGCGCAGAGAGAGGCGCTGGTGGCGGCTCAGATGGAGCTGCAGCAGCGAGCCCAGCAGCGGAGGTCACGGGCTGCTGCCCCTTCGATCATCTTCCCGGATCTAGACCCGTTCACGTCCCACTGCAAGAACCCGTACCAGTAGAGAGGGACGCAAGGCGCTTCGGAAACCGCTGATATTTTTTCTGGAGTTTGAACCATTCACGTTCCACTGCAAGAATTCGTGGAGAGGAGGAGGGGTGGGGTTGGGGGGAAGAGGAGGGTGGTGTGGGGGAGGGCAGGATCATTTTGGAAAATCTAGGGGAGTTTTGGGGAGGGGAGGGAGGGTATGACGACAACTGCTTGAATTAACGCCCTTCAACAACTCCCTCTGCCTTTGCTTCTGTCCTCCTCCCCTTGACCCCGCCATGCTTCCTTTCTCTCATTCATCATCCCACCATGCTTTCCTCCTCGTCAAGTCTCTGTTTGAGACCCTGGCTACTACCAAGCCCCTTTCGCACCCGCGAGCGCTCTAAGTGTAATGCTGCTGCTTGTATGCACCCCCTTCATCTCCCTGTCAACCGTTCTTTTATTTGTTGACACCACCTTTTTACGTTATCATATAATCAAGAGATAAATACACTGCGAATCTATAATAAAGTGTAGTGCTTATGTGAGAACTGAGTACGTGTAGTGATATAGTATGCAGGAAAGATGGACAATATAACCCCTTATGGTTTGATCGTATACCCGTTGTTTGATTGTCAAACATAAATACAGAAAAGACAGCTTCTATCGGGAATCGATCGCCAAGTTTACCACACCGTCGCCATCCAGTCGCACACCTTCGCAAGGCGGTTCTTTCGCTGCTCAAGCTACGTGAATTGCAGCGCTCGCGCCTATGCGACTTTTAAGCCTACATATTACGGTAGCTGTACATGTAACGCTGGTATACCGCGCTATGAGGTCCTCTGTCATCTCGCTAAGCTTCTCTTCGCGTTCACGTTAGAAGACGATCTGACATTAGCATACGCGCCGTCGCAGGCCGACAGGCGGGGAGGAGGATGAGCGGAACAGAGCATGCCGTGTCGCAGGTGGTTTGTCAGGTGCCGGCAGGGCGGGGCGTGTTTATGGTGGAGTATCCGGGATTCGTGCGCGACGATCGGCGCGCTTTGCGGACGATGGGCGGCGAAGAGACCATCGCAAAGGTGAGTGAGTGAGTGAGTGAGTGAGCGAGTGATTGAGTGAGTGAGTGAGTGAGTGAGTGAGTGAGCGAGCGAGTGAGTGAGTGAGTGAGTGAGTGAGCGACAAAACATGCTAACTCCACGACTCTCGCCCTTATCCCCTCCAATTCCTGCTCAGTCCTTCCTCCCCTAATCCCGAATCTGGTAAACTTTCCCTTCCCACCACTCTGTCCCGCCTCTTAAACACCCCCCCCCCCCCACCCCTTACCCCCGCCCCCCCGGTCCCCTGGTCCCCCGCTCCCCCCGTCCCACCGCTTTCCCCCTCCCCCGCTCCCTCTCTCCCCCAGGAGCGGTCGCGGGGCCGGAGGTTCCTGGAGGTGCGGTTCGGGGGGGAAGGGGGGAGCGCGCACGGGGCTTATGGGGATGCCAGTGACACTTGCGGGGTGCTGCTGCGGATTGCGCGGCGCAGGGCGGGGACGAGAAAGGGGGAGAAAGGCGGGGAGGAGGGTGAGAAGAGGGGGAAGAAGCGGGGGAGAGAGGAGGAGGTGGGAGATGGGGGGAAGGATCAGGGGAGCAGGAGGAGCGGGGAGGGGAAGGAAGATGAGGCTGGTGAAGGGAAGGAGGAGGGTATGCGCAGTGAGGGCATGAAGGAGGGAGTGGACAAAGAGGAGAAGGGAGAAGAGGAAGAGGAGGCGGAGCAGGAGATTGAGATATCGGCGGTGGCACGCATTGAAGAGACGTACCGGTTCGAATGTAAGCACCTTCTTTTAACCTCCTCACTCGGATTTGTTTTTATCATTGATAAGGGTGTCTCTCCCGCCCTCCTCTCTCTTTTCTCCTCTGCCTCCCGTCCTCACTCCCCCCCTCCACCCACCTCTTCTTCTCCTCCCTTGTCCTCCCTCCCCCACTTCCTGATTTCACCTTCTCCTGATTTCCTCCCTCGCTTACCCCCCATTTCTTTCTTTACCCTTTCTGTCCATATTTCTTTTTCTCCGTACCCACTCCCCCATCCCCCTGCCCCCCTTTTCCCCTTCTCCCCTGCTCCTCTTTTTCCACTTCAACCTTCCAGCCCTTTCCCCCCATTTCCCCTTTCCCCCCCTTCCCACCCCCCCATTTCCCCGTCCCCCCAGCCCTGGCGGACTTCCAGTGGGTACCATCGTTGCACGCCCCGCGAGTTGATTTTTGAGCCGACTCAAAAGTTAACTCGTTTCAGTGGGAGCCATCATTGCACGCCCCGCGCTTTCCCACTCACCCTCCCTCTTCCCCCTCTTCCCCTCCCGTTCCCCCCATTCACCCCCCCCCTTTCCCCCCATTCCCCCGTCCCCCCAGCCCTGGCGGACTTCCAGTGGGTGCCATCGCTGCATGCCCCGCACACACCGGCACGGCACCATGCCGCCTCCTCCTCCCACTCCCACTCCCACTTCCACTCCTCGCCTGCTCCCACCGGTGCGTTCCCCCATGCGTCTGTTCTTGTCTGGTATGTCTTTGTCAGTCGATTCAATAGCCGCCTTTTGAGGCACCTCAAAACTACACTCCTCGCCTGCTCCCATCGGTGCGTTCCCTCATGTGTGTGGTCTGGTCTGGTATGACCGTATGACGTTGGAGTCGACTCAAAAGCCGCCTCCGCTCCTCTTTCGCTCCCACAGGTGCGTTGCCTCATGTGTCTTGTCTAGCATGCCATGCTCTTCACCACTCCCATACCAGCACAGCACCACCCTTGTACAGAAATCTAGTTTTGAGGTGCCTCAAAACCAGGTGCGTTTTCCTCATGCGTCTCGTGTTGTCCAGCATGCCATGTTATTCACCACTCCCATACCAGCACCACCCTTGTACCAAAATTGTCGTACCCTTCCCTGCCCTTCGCCATTCGACCTCTGCATCTCTGCACCTGTCCCTCTCTGCATCTCTGCACCCGTCCCTCTCTGCATCTCTGCACCCGTCCCTCTCTGCATCCACTCTACAGCAGCGTCACCCTTCTCCCCATTGGCACCTCTGCTCTTCACGCGCAAGGACAACCCACCCGACAAGCTGTACTGCCTCTTGCCCCCCTTCCTCTCCTCTCCTCTCCTCTCCTCTCCTCTCCTCTCCTCTCCTCTCCTCTCCTCGCCTCTCCTCTCCTGTCCTCTCCATCTCTCCTCCCTCTCTTCTCTCCTCTCCTCTCATTTCCTGTCCTGTTCTTTCTTGCCTTCATATCGCCCCCTTGATATCAACGCCACCACTGCTTCTTTTCCCACCTCTTCTCCTTTAGCTTACCTGCCTGCCTGGTTGCCCGCCATTGTACCGAGTACCCCTGCCCCTCCCTCACCCCCCGACCGACCCTCCCCCAGCACGCCGTCCCCCCCCTTTCCGTCTACGGACATTACACCATCACAGCTTCTCACCTCTTACTCATCATCGCTCACCTCTCTCACCTCTTGTGCATCATCACCCAGTCTCCGGGCGTTTGACATAAACCGGGATGCGGCCAAGCCGGGACTCTACCCGCCTGCTCCCGCCCCAGCTGCTGCCGCTGCTTCCGCCCCTTCCATAGCCCTGCTTTTGCCGCTGCTGCGGTCCCCACAACGGTCCCCGCCGCTGCCTCTGCAGCTGCTTCTGCCCCTGCTGCTGCTGCTGCTGCTGCCCCTGCGGCTGATGGCAAGCCAGGCGCAGGGGGGAAGAGAGGGGGAGGGAGAGGGGGAAGGGAAGGGGCAGGGGCTGCTGGTGGTACTGCTGGTGCTGGTGGCGCTGCTGGTGCGAAGGAGGGCCAACAAGCAAATCTCATTCTCTTCTCTGGGCTTGACTGTGCCACCACTCAGGTACTACCCTCCCACCCACCCTCCCACCCACCCGCCCACCCACCTGCCCACCCACCCGCCCACCCACTCGCCCAGGTATCTCCTCTGCTCGCTTGCCGTTCTGTCCTCTCTTCTCCCCTCGTCCCGGCCCCCTCCTTGCCCCCTCCTTGCCCCCTCCTTGCCCCCTCCTTGCCCCCTCCTTGCCCCCTCCTTGCCCCCTCCTTGCCCCCTCCTTCCCCCCTCCTTGCCCCCTCCTTGCCCCCTCCTTGCCCCCTCCTTGCCCCCTCCTTGCCCCCTCCTTGCCCCCTCCTTGCCCCCTCCTTGCCCCCTCCTTGCCCCCTCCTTGCCCCCTCCTTGCCCCTCCTTGCGCTCCTCTCCCTCGCATCCCCTCCCCCCTCCCCCCCACTTGTCATGCCTATTCCCACCCATTGCAACTGCTGCCACTGCTGCAACCACACCACCTGGTCCTCCCTTTCCTCTCGCCCAACCCCTGTGCCTTACTCCACCCATCCATCCCTTTCCCCCACTTGTCCCTCTCCCGTTCCCCGCTCCCCTTCCTCCCCCTTTCCCCTCCCACTTTTCAAACACCAGGAGCTGCGGGGGTGGCCGAGGGAGAGGGAGGCGGTGCGGGAGAGCAGTGAGGAGGGTGCTTATGTGCACATGTTGCGCCCGCTGTTCCAGGAGCGCCCTGTGTGGTCGCGCAACTCTCTCAAACACCTCCTGCAGACCCGCCACCGGCTGCTGCTGCCGATTAATGATGGCAGCATGAAGAGGTGCGCAGGGGTGGAGAGCGGTGGGAGGGAAAGTGAATGAGAGAGCACTGGCCTGTGTGGTCGCGCAACTCTCTCAAACACCTCCTGCAGACCCGCCACCGGCTGCTGCTGCCGATTAATGATGGCAGCATGAAGAGGTGCGCAGGGGTGGAGAGCGGTGGGAGGGAAAGTGAATGAGAGAGCACTGGCCTGTGTGGTCGCGCAACTCTCTCAAACACCTCCTGCAGACCCGCCACCGGCTGCTGCTGCCGATTAATGATGGCAGCATGAAGAGGTGCGCAGGGGTGGAGAGCGGTGGGAGGGAAAGTGAATGAGAGAGCACTGGCCTGTGTGGTCGCGCAACTCTCTCAAACACCTCCTGCAGACCCGCCACCGGCTGCTGCTGCCGATTAATGATGGCAGCATGAAGAGGTGCGCAGGGGTGGAGAGCGGTGGGAGGGAAAGTGAATGAGAGAGCACTGGCCTGTGTGGTCGCGCAACTCTCTCAAACACCTCCTGCAGACCCGCCACCGGCTGCTGCTGCCGATTAATGATGGCAGCATGAAGAGGTGCGCAGGGGTGGAGAGCGGTGGGAGGGAAAGTGAATGAGAGAGCACTGGCCTGTGTGGTCGCGCAACTCTCTCAAACACCTCCTGCAGACCCGCCACCGGCTGCTGCTGCCGATTAATGATGGCAGCATGAAGAGGTGCGCAGGGGTGGAGAGCGGTGGGAGGGAAAGTGAATGAGAGAGCACTGGCCTGTGTGGTCGCGCAACTCTCTCAAACACCTCCTGCAGACCCGCCACCGGCTGCTGCTGCCGATTAATGATGGCAGCATGAAGAGGTGCGCAGGGGTGGAGAGCGGTGGGAGGGAAAGTGAATGAGAGAGCACTGGCCTGTGTGGTCGCGCAACTCTCTCAAACACCTCCTGCAGACCCGCCACCGGCTGCTGCTGCCGATTAATGATGGCAGCATGAAGAGGTGCGCAGGGGTGGAGAGCGGTGGGAGGGAAATTGAATGAGAGAGCACTGGCCTGTGTGGTCGCGCAACTCTCTCAAACACCTCCTGCAGACCCGCCACCGGCTGCTGCTGCCGATTAATGATGGCAGCATGAAGAGGTGCGCAGGGGTGGAGAGTGGTGGGAGGGAAAGTGAATGAGAGAGCACTGGCCTGTGTGGTCGCGCAACTCTCTCAAACACCTCCTGCAGACCCGCCACCGGCTGCTGCTGCCGATTAATGATGGCAGCATGAAGAGGTGCACAGGGGTGGAGAGCGGTGGGAGGGAAAGTGAATGAGAGAGCACTGGCCTGTGTGGTCGCGCAACTCTCTCAAACACCTCCTGCAGACCCGCCACCGGCTGCTGCTGCCGATTAATGATGGCAGCATGAAGAGGTGCGCAGGGGTGGAGAGCGGTGGGAGGGAAAGTGAATGAGAGAGCACTGGCCTGTGTGGTCGCGCAACTCTCTCAAACACCTCCTGCAGACCCGCCACCGGCTGCTGCTGCCGATTAATGATGGCAGCATGAAGAGGTGCGCAGGGGTGGAGAGCGGTGGGAGGGAAAGTGAATGAGAGAGCACTGGCCTGTGTGGTCGCGCAACTCTCTCAAACACCTCCTGCAGACCCGCCACCGGCTGCTGCTGCCGATTAATGATGGCAGCATGAAGAGGTGCGCAGGGGTGGAGAGCGGTGGGAGGGAAAGTGAATGAGAGAGCACTGGCCTGTGTGGTCGCGCAACTCTCTCAAACACCTCCTGCAGACCCGCCACCGGCTGCTGCTGCCGATTAATGATGGCAGCATGAAGAGGTGCGCAGGGGTGGAGAGCGGTGGGAGGGAAAGTGAATGAGAGAGCACTGGCCTGTGTGGTCGCGCAACTCTCTCAAACACCTCCTGCAGACCCGCCACCGGCTGCTGCTGCCGATTAATGATGGCAGCATGAAGAGGTGCGCAGGGGTGGAGAGCGGTGGGAGGGAAAGTGAATGAGAGAGCACTGGCCTGTGTGGTCGCGCAACTCTCTCAAACACCTCCTGCAGACCCGCCACCGGCTGCTGCTGCCGATTAATGATGGCAGCATGAAGAGGTGCACAGGGGTGGAGAGCGGTGGGAGGGAAAGTGAATGAGAGAGCACTGGCCTGTGTGGTCGCGCAACTCTCTCAAACACCTCCTGCAGACCCGCCACCGGCTGCTGCTGCCGATTAATGATGGCAGCATGAAGAGGTGCGCAGGGGTGGAGAGCGGTGGGAGGGAAAGTGAATGAGAGAGCACTGGCCTGTGTGGTCGCGCAACTCTCTCAAACACCTCCTGCAGACCCGCCACCGGCTGCTGCTGCCGATTAATGATGGCAGCATGAAGAGGTGCGCAGGGGTGGAGAGCGGTGGGAGGGAAAGTGAATGAGAGAGCACTGGCCTGTGTGGTCGCGCAACTCTCTCAAACACCTCCTGCAGACCCGCCACCGGCTGCTGCTGCCGATTAATGATGGCAGCATGAAGAGGTGCGCAGGGGTGGAGAGTGGTGGGAGGGAAAGTGAATGAGAGAGCACTGGCCTGTGTGGTCGCGCAACTCTCTCAAACACCTCCTGCAGACCCGCCACCGGCTGCTGCTGCCGATTAATGATGGCAGCATGAAGAGGTGCACAGGGGTGGAGAGCGGTGGGAGGGAAAGTGAATGAGAGAGCACTGGCCTGTGTGGTCGCGCAACTCTCTCAAACACCTCCTGCAGACCCGCCACCGGCTGCTGCTGCCGATTAATGATGGCAGCATGAAGAGGTGCGCAGGGGTGGAGAGCGGTGGGAGGGAAAGTGAATGAGAGAGCACTGGCCTGTGTGGTCGCGCAACTCTCTCAAACACCTCCTGCAGACCCGCCACCGGCTGCTGCTGCCGATTAATGATGGCAGCATGAAGAGGTGCGCAGGGGTGGAGAGCGGTGGGAGGGAAAGTGAATGAGAGAGCACTGGCCTGTGTGGTCGCGCAACTCTCTCAAACACCTCCTGCAGACCCGCCACCGGCTGCTGCTGCCGATTAATGATGGCAGCATGAAGAGGTGCGCAGGGGTGGAGAGCGGTGGGAGGGAAAGTGAATGAGAGAGCACTGGCCTGTGTGGTCGCGCAACTCTCTCAAACACCTCCTGCAGACCCGCCACCGGCTGCTGCTGCCGATTAATGATGGCAGCATGAAGAGGTGCGCAGGGGTGGAGAGCGGTGGGAGGGAAAGTGAATGAGAGAGCACTGGCCTGTGTGGTCGCGCAACTCTCTCAAACACCTCCTGCAGACCCGCCACCGGCTGCTGCTGCCGATTAATGATGGCAGCATGAAGAGGTGCGCAGGGGTGGAGAGCGGTGGGAGGGAAAGTGAATGAGAGAGCACTGGCCTGTGTGGTCGCGCAACTCTCTCAAACACCTCCTGCAGACCCGCCACCGGCTGCTGCTGCCGATTAATGATGGCAGCATGAAGAGGTGCACAGGGGTGGAGAGCGGTGGGAGGGAAAGTGAATGAGAGAGCACTGGCCTGTGTGGTCGCGCAACTCTCTCAAACACCTCCTGCAGACCCGCCACCGGCTGCTGCTGCCGATTAATGATGGCAGCATGAAGAGGTGCGCAGGGGTGGAGAGCGGTGGGAGGGAAAGTGAATGAGAGAGCACTGGCCTGTGTGGTCGCGCAACTCTCTCAAACACCTCCTGCAGACCCGCCACCGGCTGCTGCTGCCGATTAATGATGGCAGCATGAAGAGGTGCGCAGGGGTGGAGAGCGGTGGGAGGGAAAGTGAATGAGAGAGCACTGGCCTGTGTGGTCGCGCAACTCTCTCAAACACCTCCTGCAGACCCGCCACCGGCTGCTGCTGCCGATTAATGATGGCAGCATGAAGAGGTGCGCAGGGGTGGAGAGCGGTGGGAGGGAAAGTGAATGAGAGAGCACTGGCCTGTGTGGTCGCGCAACTCTCTCAAACACCTCCTGCAGACCCGCCACCGGCTGCTGCTGCCGATTAATGATGGCAGCATGAAGAGGTGCGCAGGGGTGGAGAGCGGTGGGAGGGAAATTGAATGAGAGAGTACTGGCCTGTGTGGTCGCGCAACTCTCTCAAACACCTCCTGCAGACCCGCCACCGGCTGCTGCTGCCGATTAATGATGGCAGCATGAAGAGGTGCGCAGGGGTGGAGAGTGGTGGGAGGGAAAGTGAATGAGAGAGCACTGGCCTGTGTGGTCGCGCAACTCTCTCAAACACCTCCTGCAGACCCGCCACCGGCTGCTGCTGCCGATTAATGATGGCAGCATGAAGAGGTGCACAGGGGTGGAGAGCGGTGGGAGGGAAAGTGAATGAGAGAGCACTGGCCTGTGTGGTCGCGCAACTCTCTCAAACACCTCCTGCAGACCCGCCACCGGCTGCTGCTGCCGATTAATGATGGCAGCATGAAGAGGTGCGCAGGGGTGGAGAGCGGTGGGAGGGAAAGTGAATGAGAGAGCACTGGCCTGTGTGGTCGCGCAACTCTCTCAAACACCTCCTGCAGACCCGCCACCGGCTGCTGCTGCCGATTAATGATGGCAGCATGAAGAGGTGCGCAGGGGTGGAGAGCGGTGGGAGGGAAAGTGAATGAGAGAGCACTGGCCTGTGTGGTCGCGCAACTCTCTCAAACACCTCCTGCAGACCCGCCACCGGCTGCTGCTGCCGATTAATGATGGCAGCATGAAGAGGTGCGCAGGGGTGGAGAGCGGTGGGAGGGAAAGTGAATGAGAGAGCACTGGCCTGTGTGGTCGCGCAACTCTCTCAAACACCTCCTGCAGACCCGCCACCGGCTGCTGCTGCCGATTAATGATGGCAGCATGAAGAGGTGCGCAGGGGTGGAGAGCGGTGGGAGGGAAAGTGAATGAGAGAGCACTGGCCTGTGTGGTCGCGCAACTCTCTCAAACACCTCCTGCAGACCCGCCACCGGCTGCTGCTGCCGATTAATGATGGCAGCATGAAGAGGTGCGCAGGGGTGGAGAGCGGTGGGAGGGAAAGTGAATGAGAGAGCACTGGCCTGTGTGGTCGCGCAACTCTCTCAAACACCTCCTGCAGACCCGCCACCGGCTGCTGCTGCCGATTAATGATGGCAGCATGAAGAGGTGCGCAGGGGTGGAGAGCGGTGGGAGGGAAAGTGAATGAGAGAGCACTGGCCTGTGTGGTCGCGCAACTCTCTCAAACACCTCCTGCAGACCCGCCACCGGCTGCTGCTGCCGATTAATGATGGCAGCATGAAGAGGTGCGCAGGGGTGGAGAGCGGTGGGAGGGAAAGTGAATGAGAGAGCACTGGCCTGTGTGGTCGCGCAACTCTCTCAAACACCTCCTGCAGACCCGCCACCGGCTGCTGCTGCCGATTAATGATGGCAGCATGAAGAGGTGCGCAGGGGTGGAGAGCGGTGGGAGGGAAAGTGAATGAGAGAGCACTGGCCTGTGTGGTCGCGCAACTCTCTCAAACACCTCCTGCAGACCCGCCACCGGCTGCTGCTGCCGATTAATGATGGCAGCATGAAGAGGTGCGCAGGGGTGGAGAGCGGTGGGAGGGAAATTGAATGAGAGAGCACTGGCCTGTGTGGTCGCGCAACTCTCTCAAACACCTCCTGCAGACCCGCCACCGGCTGCTGCTGCCGATTAATGATGGCAGCATGAAGAGGTGCGCAGGGGTGGAGAGCGGTGGGAGGGAAAGTGAATGAGAGAGCACTGGCCTGTGTGGTCGCGCAACTCTCTCAAACACCTCCTGCAGACCCGCCACCGGCTGCTGCTGCCGATTAATGATGGCAGCATGAAGAGGTGCGCAGGGGTGGAGAGCGGTGGGAGGGAAAGTGAATGAGAGAGCACTGGCCTGTGTGGTCGCGCAACTCTCTCAAACACCTCCTGCAGACCCGCCACCGGCTGCTGCTGCCGATTAATGATGGCAGCATGAAGAGGTGCGCAGGGGTGGAGAGCGGTGGGAGGGAAATTGAATGAGAGAGCACTGGCCTGTGTGGTGGCGCAACTCTCTCAAACACCTCCTGCAGACCCGCCACCGGCTGCTGCTGCCGATTAATGATGGCAGCATGAAGAGGTGCGCAGGGGTGGAGAGCGGTGGGAGGGAAAGTGAATGAGAGAGCACTGGCCTGTGTGGTCGCGCAACTCTCTCAAACACCTCCTGCAGACCCGCCACCGGCTGCTGCTGCCGATTAATGATGGCAGCATGAAGAGGTGCGCAGGGGTGGAGAGCGGTGGGAGGGAAAGTGAATGAGAGAGCACTGGCCTGTGTGGTCGCGCAACTCTCTCAAACACCTCCTGCAGACCCGCCACCGGCTGCTGCTGCCGATTAATGATGGCAGCATGAAGAGGTGCGCAGGGGTGGAGAGCGGTGGGAGGGAAATTGAATGAGAGAGCACTGGCCTGTGTGGTCGCGCAACTCTCTCAAACACCTCCTGCAGACCCGCCACCGGCTGCTGCTGCCGATTAATGATGGCAGCATGAAGAGGTGCGCAGGGGTGGAGAGCGGTGGGAGGGAAATTGAATGAGAGAGCACTGGCCTGTGTGGTCGCGCAACTCTCTCAAACACCTTCTGCAGACGAGGCACCGCCTGCTGCTGCCCATCAATGATGGCAGCATGAAGAGGTGCGCAGGGGTGGGGAGTGGTGGGGGGTGAGGTGGAGAAAGGTGGAGAGAGGTGGAGATGGGGTTTGAGAAGTGGGGAATGGGGAGGGGCGATGGCAAGGGGGGGTGGGGAAGGGGGATGAGGGGGAGTGAAGTGAAGAAAGGTTTGCTTGTGTGTCCAATCCAACCTTCCGGTTGTTCCTTTCCCCCCTTCCCAAGGCTCTGCTCTGCTGGGCTCTGTCTGTAGGCCTCCCGTTCTCCAAGCAGTTCCTTTTTACTTTACTTTTCTCCCCGTTTCACTTTACTGGAACAAGAACGTCCAATAGAAACTCCCCATTTCACGCTGTCCCTCCCGCCGTCCCTTCTTCCCCCCCATCTCCCTTCTCTCTCCCGTCTCCCCTCTCCCCTCTCCCCCCTCTCCCCTCTCCCCTCTCCCCCCTCTCCCCCTCTCCCCCCTCTCCCCTCTCCCCTCTCTCCTCTCTCCCCTCTCCCCCCCTCTCCCCTCTCCCCTCTCCCCCTTCTCTCCCCTCTCCCCTCTCTCCCCTCTCCCCCCTCTCCCCTCTCCCCCCTCTCCCCCCTCCCCCCTCTCCCCTCTCCCCTCTCCTCCCTCTCCCCTCCCCCCCCCCTCTCCCCTCCCCCCCCTCCCCTCTCCCGTCTCTCCCCTCTCCCCCCTCAGGGCGCTGCTGCGCTTTGCCTACTACTTCTGCAACGGTCCCTTCCGCATGCAGTGGATTCGCAACGGCTACGACCCACGCACCAACCCCGACAACAGGAAGTGCGCCCCGTCCCGTCCCCGCCCCCCTGCTGCTCTCCCCTCACTTCCCCACTGCATTCACCTTTGAGAATGCACTGGACCGGGGGCCACGGGGGCCACCCACAGGGGCCTCCCATGGAGCCTCCCACGGGGGCCACCCACAGGGGCCCTTTGCGTTCCAAGTCTGCATTCTTTTCAATCGATCGGGCAGCCACTAATTCCAACCTGCTCATTTGTACATGTATGTGTATATATGAGCTATTTTGCTGTCTTGCTCCCATCACCCCCATCAACCCCATCACATCACATCACCCCCATCACCCCCATCGCCCCCATCACCCCCATCACCCCGCATCACCCCCATCACCCCCATCACCCCCCATCACCCCCGTCACATCACATCACCCCCATCACCCCCATCACCCCCATCACCCCCATCACCCCCATCACATCACATCACCCCCATCACCCCCATCACCCCCATCACCCCCATCACCCCCATCACCCCCAACACCCCCATCACCCCCATCACCCCCATCACCCCCATCACATCACATCACCCCCATCACCCCCATCACCCCCATCACCCCCATCACCCCCATCACCCCCATCACCCCCCATCACATCACATCACCCCCATCACCCCCATCACCCCCATCACCCCCATCACATCACATCACCCCCATCACCCCCATCACCCCCATCACCCCCCATCACCCCCATCACATCACATCACCCCCATCACCCCCATCGCCCCCATCACCCCCATCACCCCGCATCACCCCCATCACCCCCATCACCCCCCATCACCCCCGTCACATCACATCACCCCCATCACCCCCATCACCCCCATCACCCCCCATCACCCCCATCACCCCCATCACCCCCATCACCCCCATCACCCCCATCACCCCCATCACCCCCATCACCCCAGCCATGGCGCGCACCACCACGTGGCCCGACATCTGTGCCCTTCGCTCCCTTCCCAACCATTCTCCTTTCCCCGTCTCCACATTCTCCCCATTCCCCCAATTCCCGTGCCCTTTTCTTAATCTACACCCATTCCCATCTCCCCCGTCCGCCCATTTCCCCCCTCCCCCTCCACCCATCAGATACCAAATGTTAGATTTCCGAGTGCCAGCCTCATGGGGGCTGCGAATCACGCCAGCCATGGCGCGCACCACCACATGGCCTGACATCTGTGCGCTGCGCTCCCTGCCCAACCGCCGCACGCTCTTCCTCACGCTCTGCGACCTCTCGCTGCCGCTCGTGCAAGAGACTCTCGCAGCACTGCCTGAGAGGCAAACATGTGATGTGAGTGTGTGCGGGGCTGCGGGTGAGTGAGCGGGACTGCTTTATAAGTCGTTAGGGCTGACTGGTTTCTCTTCCTCACGCTCTGCGACCTCTCCCTGTCTCTTGTGCAGCCCACGTCGGGGTTCTTCCACAAGCAGACTCTAGCGCGCATGCGAGACGCAGTGCGCCTGGCGTTCTACCGCCTGCTGCCCAACCGCCACGAGCTCTCGCTCTTCTACCCGCGCGTGCGCAACACGCGCGGCTACTCCGTGCGCAAACCCGTCAAGCTGCCCCCCGGAGAGCTCAGCCTGCCCGAAGAAGACGCGTACCTGACCGGGGAGAGGAAAGGAAGCGTCTGGAGGAAGCCGGAGAGTGGGGGGTTGGGTGGAGGGGAGGGAGGGGGGAAGGGAGGAAGGGAGGGAGGGGGAAAGGGAGGTGGGGAAGGGGGGGGAGGAGGGGAGGGGAAGGGAGTGGGGAACGTGAGTGGGGGGGGAGAGGAAGGGCGTGCGGGAGGGGAACTGGGAGGCGAGGAGGAAACGGGAGAGGGTTTGGTAGGGCGATGGGAGTCAGGTGGGGGGGAGGTAGGTGGGGAGGAGGATGCAGGAGATGGGGGTAGGCATGGTGGTGTGGGATGGGGGGCTGGGGGTGATAGCTTGGGAAGCAAAGGCTATGGAGAGGGGGGTGCAGAAGGGGGAGTGGAGAGGGAGAACCGAGGAGATGGGGAAGGAGGGAGGGAGGGTGTGGAAGGGGTGGGGCGGGGTGGGGATGTGCATGAGTGGGTGGAGCGAGAGGAGGAGATGCAGGAGGAGGATACAGAAGGGGGGCCTCTTTTGGCAATGTATGGGGGGGATGTGGGGGAGGAGGATAGGGGGGAGGAGGGAGAGGAGGGCAGGGAGGACGGGAGAAAGGAGGATAGGGAGGAGGATAGAGAGGACGGTAGAGAGGGAGAGGAAAGGGGGGGTTTGTTTGTGGATGATGGTGAAGGAGAGGGTGCCACAATGGGGGACGATGTGTGGGCAATGGGTGAGGAGGAAGGAGGGGATGGAGAGGGACGAGGGAGAGGAGGTGGGCAAGCAGGGGAAGGAGAGGAAAGAGGGGAAGAGGAGGACGAGGAGGACGAGGAGAATGAGATGGTGATGGGGGAAGAGGAGGAGGATGGGGAGTACAGTGGAAGGCAAGCAGATGAGACCACCCAAACAGAGGAAAGAGGTGAAGGGCACTTGCATTTGCACTCGCACACGGACACACACACACACATGCACACGCATGGGAATTACCTTCATACGCTACTGGGGCACCTGTCGCCACTCACTGCTGATGCAGACTTCACCGCACCTCACCCATCACAACCGTCACTCGCAGAGCCTACAGGTACCCTAGGGCAAATAATAGCTGGTGCTGCGCTTCAGGGAGCGTTGGGGGCATTGGGGGGGCTGGGTGGGTTGGGGGGATTGCAGGAAGATGGGACGCAGGAGGACGGTGGTGGACAGGAGGACACGGGTATGTTCGCATTCTATGGGGACGAGGAGGATGAGGACGAAGATGAGTGAGTGTGAGCCATTTCCGACTACCCAAGATCTTGGGAGGGAGTTCGTATAATAACAATCATGATGGAAGAAATGGATATGGTATTTTTTATCCGTATAGCACAGAATAATTTGAGTTTGAAAGCTGTATATCGCAAGCTCACTGTCTTGCTGAATGCGCTCTTTAAAGTGGTGGTCATAATGAAGTGTGACCTGGTTTCATAGGGTATTTTTCATGTAATACTGATCAACTGTAACACTCATGTAATGCCGGGGTTCTTATAATGCTGATGCCGTACATACGGCACATGCCTTTATCGCGTTTCTTTCCAGCACGACACGAGCTTCCTGCCGTTCAGAATCTGACATGCAACGAATAGATATTTACAGAAACTTTCTGAAACGCGCAACCCGCGCGCGAGCCTTTTCATTTCTTTATTTGTCCAGGTTATGCGTGCCACGCTTTTAGGCGCTGAGGTAGTAAACTAGCCGTCCATTACACGCCGTAGTATGCACGAGGGTCGAGGTGGCTACCGTGTTTCTCGCTGCTCGTTCAGGTTTTCGCACTTAGTAGAAGCTTCGAGTTTGCGCTGCCGTTCCTTGCGACGTTGGCCGTGCGGGCGTCCGCCTGAGGGGTCGGATCGCGATAATCTCTAGGATCTCGCCATATAGAAGAACCGATCTCTGAGAAAAATCTTTGCGGTGGTGAAAAAAAAAAGGGAGAAGAAAAAAAAGAAGACGAATAGGAGAAATCCACTTGGATACTCGATTCCTCGACTTGTCGAATTTAGAAATCCTCGAATCCGCGTCTCCTCGTAAATTCAAATTCTCCGTCCGTATTCATCAACACTCGCATCCTCGTGTCGGTCTGTAACAACGAGCCGGCAGGAGGATCGGCAAATTGATTGTATTGGAGAGGAGAACAGGTGGGGAGCAGCAGGCATGGGGCAGCAGCACGACTACCAGTACAAGCACTTTAAAGCCACGGTGCCGGAGCGCCAGATCTCCGTCGGTGTCGGAAACCAGCTGCGGTACGCTCCTCGCTGCTGCCGCCGCTACCGCCTGCCGTTGCCGCTGCCGCCGCCGTTGCACTTTGCACTTGCCGTTGCCGTTGGCGTTGCCGTCGCCGTTGCCGTTGCCGTCTCCGCCGTTGTCGCTGCTGTCTCTCCATTCTTACATCAAGCACGGAGAGGATCAAGAGAAGCTGTCAGAGCTAGCATAGGACGCGTTTATGCGCCGATGCGTCCCTGCGTTGATCCTGCAGGGTGTTTTTGAGAATTCTCAAAAACACTCTGTGAAGCACGCAGAGGGGAGCTAACGTTTGTTTTTCTGGAATGCCAGCTCAAGAGCCAGCGTCGAATGCGTCTACGCGCCAGTGTGTCCCTGCTTGGGGCATGTGTTGTCACTGGCGATCTGTATCTGGTGTGCCACGTCACAGCGCCCATCCAGTTTCATGCGCCTTATACAGCCCTCCCCGCTCTCCTTATTCGTCATGCCACCCGCTCTCTTTGTTTCCTAACCGCCCCTCTCCCTTTTTTTCTCCGCCCCCGCACTTTCTTGTCCGCCTCTCTCCCATCCCTTCCCCCTTTCCCTCCTCTCCCCCCTCCCCGCCTCTTTCTGCTTTCCCCGCCCGTTTCCCCCTTCCCCGCCCCTCTCCGCCTCCCCGCATCTCTCCCCTCGGCCTCCCCGCAGCTGGCGCTACTACGACTTCGGCCCCAAGGCGATCCCGCCGCTACTGTGTCTGGGTGGCGTGGCGGCGACCGCGGACGCCTTCCACAAGCAGGTGCTCGCGCTCGCCGCCAAGGGCTTCCGCGTGATCGCCGCGGACCCCCCGCCCGTGTGGTCGCACCAGCAGTGGATTAAAGCCGTCGACCAATTTCTAGACGCGCTCCGGGTGCACCAGGTAGGCGCGACGCCTGGGGGGGGAAGGCGGGCGGGGAGAGGGTGAGAAGGGGGGGAAGCGTGGGGGTGGGAGATAGGGCTGCGGTGACGGATGGGGAGGGGAAGGGAGGGGAGGGGTGGGATGGGGAAGGGGAGGGGAGGGGAGGGAATGGCTTGGTTAAAGGGACCAGGGGAGGTGGGGAAGGGAAGGGGAGGGATTGGGGTGGGAAAAGGAAGCAATGGAGGACGGATTACACGGGGTGGATGTTTGTATTCTGTATTCTGATCTGCTGCGTTCCCTTCAGTGCGTGATTTGTTTCTGTTTATGCGTCCTTGCACCTCTCCTCCACTCTTGCTCTGCCGCCAGTTCCCCCTCCCCCTTCCCTCCCCTTTCCCTCCCCCCCCCCCCCCTTCCCCTTCCCCCCCCCGTTATTCTCTTATTCACCTCCCTTTCCCCCCCAGGTGCATCTATATGGCACGTCACTGGGCGGGTTTCTGTTCCAGCTGTACGCGCAGCAGCGGCCGCGGCGGGTGCTATCACTCGTGCTCTCCAACTCGTTCTTCGACACGCACTTCTTCAACGTTGCCTTCGGCTCCTGGTCCTCCATGTATGTGTGCTCGCCTGTATGCATGCTTGCATGTACGTGTGTATGTCCCTGTCCCTGTGTGCGTGTGCCCATGTGTGCTCGTGCTCTCCAACTCGTTCTTTGACACGCACTTCTTTCAACGTTGCCTTTGGTTCTTGGTCCTCCATGTATGTGCGTATGCCTACATACACGAATGCACGTCTGTATGTACGGTATACATGTGTTGTTGCCTGTTCTCCAACTCATTCTTCAACACACACTTTTGTTATGTTGCCTTTGGCTCCTGGTCCTCCATGTATGTGCGCGTGTTTGTATGCATGCATGTCTGCCTGCATGCGCCATTGTACCCATGCACGTGTGTATGCAAGTACCCTTGTATGCGTGTATACATCTCCTTGCCTCCCTCTGTGCCTCTCTCCCTGTCTCTTTCCCTGCCTCTCTCCCTGCCGTCCCATGTCCCCGCCTGCCTACCCCTCCCTCCCTCGCTCCCTCTCTTCCCCAGGTTCCCCTACTCGCCCGATTTCGTGCTGAAGCGTCTGGTGCTCTCAGGCCTGAGGGACGGCCCGCACGAGCCACTGATAGCGGACTCTATCGACTTTGTTGTCTCGCGCCTGGATTCTCTCTCTCGCTCTGAGCTCGCTTCGCGCCTCACTCTCAACACGCTGCCCGCTGTGCTGCCGCTGCTGCAGCAGATGCCGGAGCAGAGCATGACTCTCATGGACTGCAATGACTTTGCTGCTGTCGCCTGTGAGGCGGGGGAGGGGCGTGGGATGGGTGGGGTTGAAGGGGGTGGTTTGCTTGGGTGGGTGCAGGAATGGTGTCGGTGTGCGTTGGGATGTGTGGGGTTGGTTTGTATGTGCTGTTTGAGATTATTCCTTGGGAATGCTGCTGCCTCGGCAAGCATCGTACACCTGCCCTCTCCTGGCTATGTGCACCTCTTTCAACCGCCTTTAACCTCCCCCCCATATCCCTCCACACCCCTCCACACCCCTCCACACCCCTCCACGCCCCTCCACACCTCTCCCGATCCGTCCCCATCCCTTCAAACGCCACCCCTCAGGGCAACTGCGGGACGCGCTGTACACGCGCTACCCCAACGCCACGCGTGCCTTCCTCAAGAGCGGCGGCGACTTTCCCTTCCTCTCGCGAGCCGATGAGGTGAACCTGCACCTCTTCCTGCACCTGCGCCGAGTGGACGCTGAGAGAGAGCCTGGGCATACCGACATTCTCGCCCCTACTCTTCCTGCTGCGGTTCCTGCGTCTTCTGCCGCTGCTTCTGCCGCTTCTGCGGCTTCTGTGGCTTCTGCTGTCGCTTCTACTGCTGGTGATGCTTCTTCCGGTCTTGCTGATTCGCACGCTCATGCGCTCGCTGCTCCTGCGGGTTCTTCTGCTGGGGCTGTTGATTCTGCAGCGTCTTCTTTCACCTCTGCTGCTTCTGTCTTCTCCTCGTCCATCCCTTCGGTTCCGCACGACTTGCCCTCCTCCTCCTCCTCCTCTCTGCCTCTCTCCACGCCTGCACTCGTGGAACACCATGCCTCGCCGCTAGCTTCGGCCAATCCTTTCGATCCTCTTTCACCTCCGCTCGATCCTCTTGGCCTGGCTTGGCAAGGCTCGCCGCTGCAGCCACCACCACCTTTGGTGCCGGTACCAGAAATAGGAGAGCCAGTGCCTGGTGTCACCGCATCTACTGCTGCTTCTGTGGCTGCTGCAACTGCTCTCACGGCAGCAGCTGCTCTGCTGACGGAACCACCAGCAGCAGCAGATGCTGCAGCAGGGGCTGGGGAAACCAGTGCTTTACCAGCAGTTGGTCGTGACGCACTTGTGGGTTCCCTTTCCCCTTCTACATCCCTTCATTCGATTGAGGCTCTTCCAGGTACAGGCATTGGAGCAGGATTGGGAGGGGGAGGCGTAGGGGAGGCAGTGAGAGGGGTGAGTGGCAGTAGCAGTGATGTAACTGCAGGGGAGGATGATGGGGAGGAGGCAACCAGTGCTGCAGCACAGGCACTGGAAGGGACGGAAGGGGAGGTGCTTTCCAGGGAAGGTACCACTGGGGGTCCCCTTGCAGGGGGGGCAGAGGAGAGGGGCGTGAGGGAGGAGGAGGCGGGGGGAGAGGCGGGCCAGGGGAATGAGAGTGAGGAGGAGGAGGAAGAGGAGGAGTCAGATGCCGCGCAGTTTCGGAGCCAGGCGAGTAACTGGCTACGGTTTGTGGAACCGGAACATTACGGGGAGGAGGAGGAGGGGGGGAGCAGGGCAGAGGAAGAGGAGGGAGAAGAGAAGGGGGAGGGAGTGGAGGAGGTGTCGGAAGGTGTGGAGCGGTTAGCAGTAGGGGACAGCCCGTTGGGTTGACAGGGATAGGTGGGAGTCGCATGCATGGCATGGGATGGCATAGTGCATGTGTATGGGCATAGTGGCATCATGAGTTGGTGGGATGGGATGGTAGGATGGTGCGATTGTGAGATAAATCCATGGCATGGGATGGCATGGCATGGCATGGCATGGCATGGCATGATAGCATGGGTGGTGTGGGTTTCCTGGGATTGCAGGGCACAGTGGTGGTATGCCATTGGTGTGTATGCGTGTGCGTCTGTGCAGTGCTTGAAAGTGAAAAGTGAGGGGCTAGCTGAAGGGGTGTGGAACGGAGCACGTTAGAAGGGAAGGTAGGTGCAGCATTCTATCTGTGGTTGATTGTGTGGTGATCATGGCATGGCTTTGCTATATTGTCATGGTCTGGCGAAGATAATGGTTGGATGGTATGGCATAGCCACATGGCATGGCATGAAGGCATGGTATATCATCGGCTGCTAGAATTTACAAGGGTTACTTACTGCTGCTCTCAGCTTGGGATAGACTTGTACAGTCCAATCCACAACACCCTAGGTTTCACTTTGTCCCAAATTGACTGATGTTGTAAATTCCCTGTGATAAGTACAATCGGCTGCACCAAGGAAGTCCTATAGATGTCAGGAAACCCAACGACTTAGCACTATTGGCAGCATGCTAGGGTCCTAACCCAAGAGCAAGATGCTACACGCAGAGAGAAAGTACAAAGACTAATGTTAATTAATTTGGCACCTATACTGTACAGGGGGGACTGTGTTCGTCCCTAGAAGCCCGCGTTCCGGCAAGCGCTTGGCCTCTCTTCTTCGACCTCCGCTTTCCGCTCACCACCCCCGTCACCTCCCCCGCCCCCTCCCGCTCACCACCTGCGCCACCTCCGCCGCCCTTCCCCGCTCCGCGCTCCCCCGTTTCACAGCTCGCGCGCTAGCAGCGTGCGCGTATTGCGGCGGCCTATCCTCGGCTCTAGCAGCGACTGTACGAGTCGCTCCAGAAACAGCAGCGTGGGTCGCAGCCTCAACACCACGGCCGCTGCCTGCCCGCAGAATCCGGCCGCGAAGGACATGAGCATCGGGTCCATACGCGGGAATTAAGTAGCTAGCTGGATGAGCAGCGCTTTGCCAGGAGAATTATGAGCAGGGAGGACGCGACACGGAGGGGTGGAGGAGGGGCGGAACGCTAGGTGGAATAAGCTGTGATGAGGGAACATCCAAGCAGGTGTAGTACATGGTACCGAGGATGGTGAATTAGATTGTAAATGTTATGGATGAACTTACTCTACAGTGTGCACGGAATAAAGGAATAACGAGCCTATGATCAACTGAATGTCGATAAAATGGGAGTGACAGTAAAGGGGAATCCTAGCAAGGGGGGGGACGTCGGTCAAATATGGTATCGAAGGATAGCGATTGGTACGGGGGCGATTTGGAGGTGGTTTGGGGCGATAATGTAGGCAGAGAGGCGAGTGGCGAATACGGCGAGGTGTATCACAAGTGGCGTCGATAAAATGACCTCTCGCTTTCAGAACATCTTATTGAGGGAAAAAATCGGTCTTTATTTTAAGCCATACTATAAGAAGTGTAGTGGTGAGGCCCGCCATATCAATGACCTGCCCAATTGGAAGGACAAATGTTCCTAAAAGCGCTTTTCATCGAAGCTTCTCCGGCTGGCCAGCTCAAAATGTCCAGTAAATAAGACAAGCCGTGGTTTGTCACATTAGGATGTTGCTAGAGTGGCAGCAACTGATCATGGCACATGTATCTACGGTGTCGTAAGCCAGAAAGCACTGTGTCACGAAATGAGGGGGATGAATCGGTGTGTTTCCTTTCGGCTAGACTGTACGTTCTTGGCTGGTGCCAAGATCGCTGACGGTGTCGAGCCACACACCTCTACAGTCGTGATCAAATCAGAGTCATCACATGGTGCAAGTACAGTAGGCCGAAACGATACAGTGGTGTGAGCGCGTTGCAGAATTGTGAGAAGCATTGGCCTTGTTCTGTAGGCGGACAATTTCCAACATCTGGTTTCGCACAGTTAAGATTGATAACTGATCAACTGCTTATCTAGGTTTGGCGATAAGCGCACGGATGCCAAACCTACATGCGCCAAATTTGACGCTTCTGCCTGCAGAACACCACTTTTGACCCGCACAAATTTAACCGTGTGCTGGCTCGAAGCAATTGCTTCGCCTGGCAAATGGTCGCACAACTAGTGCGGGGCTGATTCAACCTCCAGGGCAAGCATCAGCCAGCGCACAAGTTCTGCGGGGCTTTGGATTGCGGGAATGCATTTGGAATGCGGGGCTTCGTAGCAACATCGAGGGTGACAATTTTGATTGGATGCGACACGAATCTTCAAGGAAGGACTGTCCCGGACATTTTGTGCGGAGGCCAGTCCGCCTACAGAACAAGGCCATTTGTGTGAAAATTGTGGGAGAAATAACAGCTGGTACAGTCGATGCTCAGCCTATCACAAAACATTTGCTCCTCACAATTAGAAATTTAGTCACTCGCGAACGTTTTGACCGTGAGTGACTAAATTGACCATTGTGCCGATTTCGGGGTACAGTCACCAAGTTGAGGAAGAAAAACATCTACAGTACATAAACAACAACGGTTGCCCGTCATCAAAGAAGTTAACCTTGTTACAAAATTAAAGCCCTTGACTCGATTCACGTTGCAATTTCATGTTACTGTCACATTTTTGCCCGTGGCGACAAGGGCGAACGTGGCGAAAAGCCCAAAACACGTTTCACGCACATGCCGCCCGCCTACCTGGTGTTCTTGAAATGGGCACCGACTGTACAATGATATCCACCCAGTCCGAATCACTAATCTTGTTGCGGTTGATTTTCGTTGCCTGGTGCTCAATGAAAACGAAGCAGCTGTTGAGTCGGGGGGTTGAAACGAAACGGACATCGACAAACACGCCTTGGGCGGAGCGGAGTGATCGAATCGAACCGACCACGAGTCCAGCAGGGAACAACGGAACGGAACAGATTTTTTCTTCAGGCTGGGTAGCCTGCGCCGTACAGTCGGTGCCCATTTCAAGAGCACCAGGTAGGCGGGCGGCATGTGCGTGAAACGTGTTGGAGGATTTTCGCCACATTCGCCCTTGTCGCCACGTGCAAAAATGTGACAGTAATATGAATTTGCAACGTGAATCCAATCAAGGGCTTTAATTTCGTAACCAGGTTAACTTCTCTTATGACGGGCAATTGTTGCTGTTTATGTACTGTACATGTTTTTCTTCCTCAACTTGGTGACTGTACCCCGAAATCGGCACAATGGTCAATTTAGTCACTCACGGGCAAAACGTTCGCGAGTGACTAAATTTCTAATTACGAGGAGCAAATGTTGGCGCTGTTCTGTAGGCGTTAATGCTTCCGCATGAAATGTACGGGCAAGTCCTTCCAAGTAGTTTCTCGCCGCATCCAAATCCCGCATTTCTCAATTTGATGGACCGATGTTGCCACGAAGTCTCGCCAAATCTCTCAACCCCTCAAATTGCTGCCCCGCACAACTTAGGGCGTATTACATTTTCCAAAGTCGCTGAAAGTCTGGATGGCTGTCCGGGCGCGTGCGAAGATTGCGACGTCGCAAGGTCGTGTTGCGACCAACGCGATGTCGTAAGGAGGCAGAACGAAGAACGCGACGTCGTTTAGACCCTAACGAGTTTCGTAACCACACAACCGTCCGGACGGCTGGCCGTCCGGACAAAAAAATGAAAAATGTAACACGCCCTTATGCGCTAGCTGATTCTAGCTTTCGAGGTTGAATTGGGAGCGCACAAGTTGTGCGGATATTTGCCTGGCGATGCTACATCCTGGAGCCTTCACTCCGTTAAATTCGTGCGCCCCAAAAGTTGTGTTCTGCAGGCAGCATCGTCAAATTTGGCGCAAACAGGTTTGGCGGGACCTCTCGTATCACCAAACCTTGATAGGCAGAAGCTTACTTATCAACGAAAATTCCGCGGACCCAGTTTTTAGAAATTTAACGCCTACAGAACAGCGCCGTTCTGTGATAGGTTGAGCATCGACTGTACATGCACACTTCAAACACATGCACAGCTCATATCACTGTTCAAAGCGGTGAAGCTATCAACCGTTCTAGAAAAGCCCAACATCGTAGTCAACCGATATCATTGAAGAAAGTGTGACCTGCCCCAAGCACAGTAATGTACTGTAATGTACTGTATTGCATGCGCCGAGAAACTTCCAAAGCTGCGATCTAACGTGACAGTACACCACCGGTACATAACAGAAAACGTAAAGACATACAAGACAGAGGAGGACAGATACACTGTATAATGTTCCTTCCTCGATAAGGATGGGCGGTCAGTTCGGTTCGGTTTCCCCATCGTGGGCACACTCCTGTGTTCCGCACTAGTTGTATGCAGCCTGCTGAGCAAGCACTCAACAAACAACAGCAGCACCATTGACTTTAACCAAGATGGGATCTAGAACCTGAAAATAGTATGTTCAAAAGCGCTTTGTGTCTGTTAGGAGTAAACCACACCAATTTAAGTCCGAAGAGTCTGATTTCTGCTGTGACCGAGGCGCTACTACTACTACTAGTAGTAGGAACTTCTAACTTTGACAAAATCATTAGTATAGTAGGAAAAAAGCCGCTTTTGAAACAAAAATTGCGTGCGGCACGCATGCCACTGCCACCTGCCTCCTAAGGGCTTCATATCTGCAGCACGTCTGCAGAAAATCCACAAAGGCTCTGATTTTCAACGTCTCCGAGTCGGACTCCGATATTTAATCTGCTCAGTTACAAAGTAGAGCACAGTTACATACGCGCTTCTGCTCAGCAGTGACTGCTACAAACTAAGTAACACGTGACCTGGCCAATACACCAACCTAGGAAGCTCAAACCACCATCTGAATAGTATTAGCATGTCCACTGCGAGTGGCATTACTACGGGAACTGGTTTTGACAAGAGTGGTAGCTGTCAAACTTATATGATCTAGCCTGTGTAGGCTGTAGCGGGTTAGATACTAAGGGGTACACAATTCTAGGGTTTCATATTTGTATCACGTTCATTCAAGTTCACTCATTCTCGTTCTAAGTTTCTCATGGTATCGAGCAGGTTCCCTAGTGGGAACTGTCCTAGGGCCCACCAAGATCGAATTTTTTTTCCTGCCCGGGGCACGCGTTGTCCCCTGCCCGAGGCGCGCCTAGTGTTCTGCCCTTAGCAGCCCGTCGCGCCCTCCTTAGCGACCCCGTCGCGCCCTCCTTAGCGGCCCCGTCGCGCACTCCTTAGCGGCCCCGTCGCGCCCTCCTTAGCGGCCCGTCGCGCCGCCCTTAGCGGCCCCGTCGCCGCCTCTGCCGGCCTCGTTGCCGCCCTTGACGGCCCAGTCGCCGCCCCTACCGGCCTCGTTGCCGCCCTTGACGGCCCCGTCGCCGCCCCTTCCGGCCCCATCGCCGCCTCCCCCTTTCAGCGGCCCCGTCGCCGCCCTTTCAGCGGCCCCGTCGCCGCCCTTTCAGCGGCCCCGTCGCCGCCCTTTCAGCGGCCCCGTCACCGCCCTCTCAGCGGCCCCGTCGCCGCCCTTTCAGCGGCCCCGTCGCCGCCTCTTAGCGGCTTCGTCGCCGCCCTTCAGTGGCCCCGTCGCCGCCCTTTCAGCGGCCTCGTCGCCGCCTCTTAGCGGCTTCGTCGCCGCCCTACAGCGGCCCCGTCGCCGCCCTTCAGCGGCCCCGTCGCCGCCCTTCAGCGGCCCCGTCGCCGCCCGTTTCCGTGGCCCCGTCGCCGCCCCTTTCCGCGGCCCAGTCGCCGCCCCTACTCGGCCTCGTCACCGCCCCTTTCGGCGGCCTCGTCGCCGCCCTTCAGCGGCCCCGTCGCCGCTCCTTCGCGGTAGCAACGCCGCCCTTCACGGCCCCGCCGAGCCGCCTTCGCTGCCGAGCCGCTGAGCCGCCGAGCCGCCTTTGCCGCCGACCCGCCGAGCCGCCTTTGCCGCCGAGCCGCCTTTGCCGCCGAGCCGCCGGGCCGCCGCAACCGAGACGCCGCCGTCACTGCAGTAGCGGCCCTGTCCCTGCCGGCCTGCCCCGGACCGCCTCACTTGCCTGGTAAGCGCAACGCCTCTGCCACTGCACTGCCCTACCCCACTGTGCTCGCTGCCTGTCTGCTGCTGTCATGGCCACCCCCAGTGTTCTCACCTTTGACGCTGAGGGTCGGGCTGTTGACTTTGAGGTCTGGGTAGATGATCTGCAGCTTTTCCTCCAGTGCGATAGGGCAGACGGTCTCTCCCTGTTTGACCTCACTTTTGGTGCCTCTCCTGCCCCTGCTGCTGATGCTGACGCCACTGTTCGCTCACAGTGGGCCACGCGCGATGCTGCTGCCCGCCTTGCTGTGCGCCGTCACTTACCGACCGCTGAGCGCGCGCATTTTAGTCAGTACAAGAGTGCTAAGACCTTGTACGACGCTGTAGTTGCACGCTACTCTTCCCCTGCCACTGCTGCTCTTAGCCGCCTCATACTGCCGTTCCTCTTCCCTGACCTCGCCGCTTTTCCCACAGCCGCTGACCTCATTACACACCTTCGCACTAGTGACATTCGCTACCGCGCTGCGCTTCCTGCTGAGTTCTGCGCCAAGAACCCCCCCCCTATGTACATCACCCTTTACTACATAGTCACCCGGCTCCCTGACACCCTTCGCTCGGTCAGGGACCACTTTCTCTCTGTTTGCCCCACCACTCTCACCGTTGACCTCCTCGAGGAGCGCCTCCTAGTAGCAGAGAAGAGTATAGTCGCTGTAGGAGCCTCTCGTGGTGACCCTCGTACCCCTGTCTTTGAGGGGTGCTCCCCCTCCCCCCTCTTGCCCTCTGTTGCCTCTGCTGCTGCGGCCGACCTCGTTGGTCTTGAGTCGGTCGGCGCGGCGTCTGCCCCTAGTGGGAGACGCCGCTCAGGCAGGGGCAAGGGGGGCAAGGGCGCTGGAGGAGCTGGCGGGGGCGGTGGAGGCGGCGGTGGAGGCGGAGGAGGGGGTGGGGGTGGCGGTGGGAGTGGTGGCGGGGGTGGGGGCGCTAGTGGCGGCAGTGGAAGCGGAGGAGGCGGCGGTGGTGGCGGTGCGGGCGGAGGTGGCGGAGGTGGAGGCGGTGGTGGAGGTAGCGGCGGCGGCGGTGGAGCTGGTCGGGGCGGCGCTACGCAGAGGGTCGGCTCCGGTGGTGGTCAGCGCCAGCAGCAGCAGCAGCGCACTCGTGAGACCCCTTCCCCCCAGCAGCTTCGTGAGTGGTACACTACTCGTCAGCGGGGTGGGGGTGCTGGCCCCTGTACCTACGTTCTACGTACCGGCGACCGCGCGGGTGAGCAGTGTGGGGGTCCGCACTCCACCCAGCGCTGCTTCGGCCGCCTGACGGACGCCTGGCGTCATCAGTTCCCTGACGCTACTGAGATCCCTCGCTGGGGCGAGCTGTTTAGGGCGGGTGTTCCGATCTTTGATCTTGACTATGATGCTATTCTTGCTGCCATGTATGCTGTGACTATTAGTGATGAGGGTGACTGTTACCGGTGTTTTCCGCCTGACCCGGGCATTGAGGCTGCTGCTCTAGGTGATGGTGAGGCTGCTGCTCTAGGTGCCAGTGAGCCTGCTGCCCCAGGTGCTGGTGAGTCTGCGCTCTCAGGTACCGCGTCGGCACCGGCCACCCACACCTTCACCCTTGACTCGGGTGCTTCCCGCTCCTTTTTTCGAGACCGCACCACGCTTACGCCGCTTAGTCGGCCAGTGTCAGTCTCCCTGGCAGACCCCTCTGGGGGTCCTGTCCTTGCCCACTTCTCCACTGTTCTACCGTGTCCGGCGGCCCCTTCTGGCACCCTGTCGGGTCTTTACCTCCCCTCGTTCTCTACAAACTTGGTGAGTGGTGCTGACCTCCAGGATGGAGGGGTTCACCAGTTCACTCCTGCGAGTCAGCGAGTGACCCACTGTACCTGTGCTCGGACGGGCCGTCACTTGGCCACGTTTACCCGTCAGCCGGGGTCGAGCCTATACACACTGACTACTGAGTCTCCTCCGGTCGCTGAGTCTGCTCAGGTAGCCGCTTCGGGTCAGGTGCTTGCTGCGGCGTCCAGGTCTGGTCCTGAGTCTGCCCCCTGCTCGTGTCGTCTCTTGTCTCACCAGACTCTCCTCTGGCACCACCGCCTTGGTCACCCCTCCCTGTCTCGTCTTCGAGGCATGGCCTCCCGTGTCCTTGTCTCTGGTCTCCCCCGGTCCCTCCCTCCCCTTCCTCCGGGTCCTGCCCCCACCTGCGTTCCCTGCGTCGAGGGGCGGCAGCGCGCTGCTCCTCACTCCTCCGTGTTTCCTCCTACAGAGGCTCCGCTGCAGACGCTTCACATGGACGTGTGGGGCCCAGCCCGCGTCCGTGGACAGGGTCACGAGCGTTACTTCCTGCTGGTGGTTGACGACTACTCGCGTTACACCACAGTCTTCCCCTTGCGCAGCAAGGGTGAGGTCACTGAGGTGTTGATCGCCTGGATCCGCGCGGCTCGTCTCCAGCTCAGAGAGAGTTTCGGCTCGGACTTTCCTGTTCTGCGTCTGCACTCTGACAGAGGCGGAGAGTTCTCCTCTGACCTTCTGCGAGCCTTCTGTCGTGCACGAGGCATCCGCCAGACCTTCACGCTTCCGGACTCTCCGCAGCAAAATGGGATTGCTGAGCGCCGCATTGGCATGGTCATGGACGTCGCTCGTACGTCCATGGTCCATGCGGCTGCCCCCCATTTTCTGTGGCCGTTTGCGGTTCGGTACGCGGCGCATCAGATCAACCTTCAGCCCCGGGTCTCCATGCCGGAGACCTCCCCTGCTTTGCTGTGGACGGGGAAGGTTGGCGATGCGTCTGCGTTCCGTGTCTGGGGATCTCGGGCGTTTGTCCGCGACTTGTCTGCGGACAAGCTGTCCCCTCGTGCTGTTCCCTGCGTCTTCCTTGGCTTCCCCCCTGACGCGCCGGGCTGGCAGTTCTACCACCCCACCTCGCGCCGTGTTCTGTCTTCCCAGGACGTCACGTTTGACGAGTCGGTTCCCTACTACCGTCTCTTCCCCTACCGCACTGCGTCCCTCCCCCCCCCGCCGCTCTTCCTTACGCCAGGTCCCCCTCCGGTAGACCCCCTCCCCCCTCAGGGTCCTGCCCCCTCAGGTGTGTCTCAGGTAGACGCAGTCGACCCTGTCGAGGTAGCTGTTGACTCTGGTGCTGCTAGGGGTGCTGAGCCTGCGGGTGCTGGGTATGGGGGTGCTGACTCTGGGGGTGCTGAGCCTGGGGGTGCTGACTCTGGGGGTGCTGAGCCTGGGGGTGCTACGCCTGGGGGTGCTGCGTCTGGGGGTGCTGAGCCTGGGGGTGCTGCGTCTGGGGGTGCGGAGTCTGAGGGTCCTGGACCTACTCGTGTGGCGTCTGGCGGTGCTGGGCCTGGAGGTTCTTCGGGTGCTTCGTCCCGGCGGGAGCTCCTCTCTCCACAGGAGCTGCGTGAGTGGTTTGCCCGGCGCTGGAGGCGAGCTGCTGGAGCTGGGGGTGCTGCGGGTGCTGGAGGTTCTGCTGCTGCTGAGGGTGCTGGTGCCGCGGGTCCCGGAGGTGCTCGTACTGGGAGTACTGGAGCTGCTGGGCTTGCGGGTGCTTCTCGTACTGGAGCTGGTGGTGCTGCGGGCGTCGGTGCTACTGAGGGTGCTGGAGCTGGTCCCGCTGCGTCTTCTGGTGGTCCGGCTGGAGCTGGAGCTGCTGGGGGTGTTGGTGCTGAGGGTGCCTCTGGTGCTGGTGCCTCTGAGGGTACTGGAGTTGGCACTGCTGGAGCTGGGGGTGCTGCTGGCGCTGGTGCTGTCGTTCGGGGTGCTGGTGCTGTCCCTTCTGCTGCTGGTGGTGCTGAGCGGCCGCAGCCGTACTTCGTTCCGCTCCTTGAGCAGGTTCTTGGTCTTCCGCCCTCTGCTAGTCCGGCTCCTCCCTTAGAGTGTCCACCGCCTGTCCAGTCCGAGTCACAGTTACAGCCTACCTCTCCTCTGCCTGCTCCTTCTCCCTACACTGGTCCTACTGGAGGTCTTGCTGAGCGTCGTGAGCCTGCGTCTCGTCCTGCGTCGCCTGTCCGTGCTGCTCGCACTAGTGGTCGTGGTTCGCGTCAGCGTCCTCCCCCTGTCCCCGGCACGCACCGGATGTCTCTGCGTCCCTCCACTGCTCCGCTGCGTGCCCCTTTGCCTTCTCCTCCTGAGTCCTCTCTTCCTGTTCTTGCCGACCCGGAGTCGGACTCCCTTCGTGCTGCCAGTCCTACTGTCACGCGTCTCCTTGCTACTGTCGTCACTGACCCTTCCTTTGAGTCCGCTGCCGCGTCTGCCTTAGTTTCTGAGCTTGTCGACTTCGCTGCTCGCTGTCACCTAGACTACGCTGCTAGTCTTGTCGCTGAGTCTGAGTCTGTCTGTCCTCCGTCTGTCGGGGGTGAGTGTGCCCTTGGCACGGACGTCCTTGAGGACAGGCAGGAGGAGTTCCAGTCCTTTGCTGCTGCTTCACCTCATCTCGTGTCCATGCTGCTTGCCCCTGAGGGAGACCCGGATGCACCAGACATCCCGACTCCGCGCTCTTACGCGGAGGCGATAGAGGGTCCCTACTCCTCTCAGTGGCAGGCAGCCATGGATGCAGAGATGGCTTCCTGGAAGTCCACAGGCACCTACGTCGACGAGGTTCCCCCTCCTGGGGCGAACATCGTCAGTGGCATGTGGATTTTCAGGGTGAAGCGGCCGCCGGGTTCTCCGCCTGTCTTCAAGGCGCGCTACGTGGCTCGTGGCTTCAGTCAGTGGCAGGGAATTGACTACTTTCAGACCTTCTCTCCCACCCCAAAGATGACCACTCTTCGGGTACTGCTGCACATAGCCGCTCACCGTGACTACGAGCTTCACTCTCTTGACTTCAGCACTGCTTTCTTGCAGGGCAGCCTGCACGAGGAGATCTGGCTGCGCCGCCCACCTGGCTTCACGGGGTCTTTTCCTCCTGGTACCCAGTGGAGCCTCCGGCGGCCAGTCTACGGTCTCCGCCAGGCACCTCGTGAGTGGCACGACACACTGAGGACTACACTTGCGGCTCTTGGCTTTGCTCCTTCTACTGCCGACCCGTCGCTATTTCTGCGCACCGACACTTCTTTGCCGCCGTTCTACATCCTCGTGTACGTCGACGATTTGGTCTTTGCCACAGCTGACACTGCTGGACTCGCCCACGTGAAGTCCGAGCTGCAGAAGAGACACACGTGCACAGACCTGGGTGAACTGCGCAGCTACCTTGGCTTGCAGATCACCCGGGACAGAGCACAGTGCACCATTACCCTGACTCAGTCACACATGGTGCAGCAGGTCCTTCAGCGCTTCGGCTTCACGTACTCCTCGCCTCAGGCCACTCCTCTGTCTACTCGCCACTCGCTCTCAGCTCTGCCTTCGGATGAGTCCGTAGAGTCGAGTGGCCCGTACCCAGAGCTTGTTGGCTGTCTCATGTACCTGATGACCTGCACTCGACCTGACCTTGCATACCCTCTTAGCATTCTGGCACGCTATGTTGCTCCTGGGAGACACCTCCCTGAGCACATGGCTGCAGCGAAGAGGGTGTTGCGCTACTTGTGCAGTACGTCGGGCATGGGGCTTGTGCTTGGAGGGCGGAGTCCAGTGGTCCTCACTGGTCACGCAGACGCTTCTTGGGCTGACGACCAGGCTACGCAGCGGTCGTCACAGGGTTACACCTTCAGCCTTGGCTCCGGCTCTGTTTCGTGGCGGCTACCCGCTCGTCTTCTGTTCTCGACTCCAGTTGTGAGGCTGAGATCTACGCAGGGGCCATGGCTGCACAGGAGCTACGCTGGCTCACCTACCTGCTGACTGACCTAGGAGAGCCGCCTCGTTCTCCTCCAGTTCTGTACGTAGACAACAAGGCTATGCTGGCCTTGTGTCGGGAGCACAGACTGGAGCACAGAACGAAGCACATCGCTCTTCGCTACTTCCTTGCTCGTGAGCTGCAGCAGCGCGGTCAGCTGCGTCTTGCTTACGTGGCCTCTGAGGCCAACACTGCTGATATCTTCACCAAGGCACTTGCGCCTTGTGACCATCAGCGCTTCTGTACTCTGTTAGGTCTTGTACCTACCTTGCCTCACTTGCTCACTTCTTGACCTTGCTTGTACTGTTACATATATATATACCTGCTCTTGCTTGTTTAGCGTTATATATATGCGTGTACTCATGTATGTGAACTGGCCTTGTGGCCTTGAACTTGTGCTCGGAATGTGTGGTGACGTTGTGATCCACCCTGAGCTTGCTTTGCCTTGCTTTGCCTTGCTTTGCTTGACTGGTCTTGTGACCCCTTGTTCTCCCCCACTTTGCCTATGGGGGTGTGTCAAACTTATATGATCTAGCCTGTGTAGGCTGTAGCGGGTTAGATACTAATGGGTACACAATTCTAGGGTTTCATATTTGTATCACGTTCATTCCTTAGTTCACTCATTCTCGTTCTAAGTTTCTCAGTAGCCTATCACTGAGTGACTTCAAGTCTATGTTTGGACCTATGGCTACTACTAATACCATCGCCAATGGTGCGCCCTGTTGTCAATGGAACGGCGGCGGTGACACCATTGAAAGCCTCGCTAAAAGCCCCTCCTTCTTGCATGGGTTTACCTCTGCTGCTGCTGCTTCTTCCTCTATTGATGGACCCCCCCTGCGGAGCGGAGAGACAGGAGCAGCAGAAGGAGAAGTTGCGGGGAGTGAGGGGATGGCATCTGGCATACCTGGAGCGTGGAGGGGTCTAGGAGGGGAAGGAGGAGGGGGTGAAGCAGCTGTGCCAGTGGGTGTTGATATCCTGAACGAAGAGGAGAATGATGCTGAGGACAAAGATCATGGAGCGATGGTAGAGAGAGCACTGCCTGTGGTGTTACCAGAGCAGTGCATAGTAAGGGCTTTTCCAATGAATGCTGTTGCTGATGATCAACATCATGATAATGTTTCTGAGGTAGGAACCTGTATCATGCTGGATCCTTCTGAAGTTGTAATAGGAGGATCAGGACATTCAACTCCAGCATCCATGTATGATGTTACAGGTGCAAGCAGTGGGAGAATAATGGAGGGTGTTGTTGGCATGGACGCTCGCATAGTACAAATGGGCAGTGGAGGAAGCAGACAGGCAGAAAACGAGCTCTCACAGACAGAGTACACCTGGCAGAAGCAGCAGCAACAGCAGCAGCAGCAGCAGAAGCAGCAGCAACAGCAGCAGCAGCAGCAGAAGCAGCAGCAGCAGCAGCAGCAGCAGCAGCTTTTTCCACAGCAACAACAGGTTCTCTCCATCAGTAACTTCAACTCTGAAGCAGATGCGGGTGCCTCTGCATCCGTGATTCGGTGTCAGCAGGATTCACCTCATTTGAGCCAGTTTGACCCTGGGCCCTTCCCTTCACGCCATCCTTTTGTCCCGCCGCTTCATCATGCCCCCGAATCAAACCTGATCTCGTCCTCGGTGCAGAACTGCCCACTTCCCTTGCCGGCCTCCACCGCTTCCCTCTCCACGTCCATTCCATCTCCTCATGTCTCTGCATCGACTTCAAGAGACTGTCGCTCTTTGAATGTATTGCCTCTTCCTCCTCCTCCCCCATCCTGGCCCCTTGGGTCTAACCATCTGGACGTGCTAGGGCCATCGTCTTGCACATTTCCCTCTGCCATAGATTCACAAACAGCAGCAGCAGCAGCAGCAGCAGCAACGCTTGCTAATACTGCCACCAGAAGCACGAGTTCCTCATTTTCTAGAAACAATCAGCTGTTGTTTTATGCGGGGACATCGATGGAAACAGTGCTCCCCTGTACTCAATTCCAGCAAGAACTCCCTGAATTGGGGATACAGCAGCAGCAGCAGCAGCAGCAGCAGCAGCAGCAGCAACTGCAGCAGCTACAACAGCAGCAACCGCTCCAATCGCTGACATATTGTTATCAAAACTTTAATCATCACACTCGCCAGCAGCAGCAAAACGAAAGGCAACAACAACCGGAAAATGAAACACAGCAGCAGCAGCAGATGAAGATCCCACCGCAGCAACATCGGCAGCGGTGGCATCAGCAGCGGCGGCGGCGGCTGCGGCTTCAGCAGTGGCGGCAGCAGCAGCAACAGCAGCAGCAGCAGCAGCAGCAGCAGTGGATTCAATGGGGCGCTGCAGCCTCTCGGGGGTCGCGAAACCGTCGCTCTACAAGGGGAGGCCGGGAAGCAGGTCCTCATCCCCGACGTGCTCTACGTTTTGGGCGTACAGACGAACTTGCTGTCAGCTGGCCAACTGAAGGAGAGCGGAGTGCAGCTGCAGGGCGACAGCGACGAGATGCCGCTCGTTGCCTCGACAGGGGAGGTGCTTGGTCGAGCACACTACACCGGACGAGTCCTCTGCACCAACCTTTGCCCCTGCTTGACGCGGTCGCCGTCGACCGAAGTGGTGGCTCTGCGGACAATCGTCTCAGCGACAGCGTCGGCCCCTAACCGGTTGCATGCGAGGCTCGCGCACGTCGGCGTCAACACGATCAAGAGCTCGGCGAAGCATAACGTTGCTACTGGGCTCGACATCACGCCGTCGACTGGAGTAGACCCGCCGTGTGTTTCGTGCGTCGGATGAAAGCTGGCGCGGCACACCTTCCCCGACAAGGGCTCGGACGCCAAGGAGGCACTGGCTGTCGTGCACATTGACTTGTGCGGGCCATTTCGAGTGGCTGCCAAGGATGGCAGCTTCTACTTCCTGCTGCTGAAGGCTCGCCATACTCAGTTCGTGTGGGCAATGCCGGTCGCTAAGAAGAGCGCGTGCTGCGGGAGTTCCAGAAGTGGCTGGTGCTGGTGGAACGGCAGACGAAAAAATCGGTCCTGTCGCTTCGCTCTAACTGGGGAGGGGAGTTTCTCGAAAAGAATTTCACCAACTTCGTTGACGGGAAGGGCAGCGTCCACGACCTGACGTGCCCCTACACTATGCAGCAGAACGGCATGGCTGAGCGGGAGATGCGCACGGTCGTCAAGTACGTGCGGACAATGCTGCTGCACATGGGCGTGCAGCAGCACTGGTGGCACTTCGCTCTTCGACAAGCTGTCTGGGTGCGCAACTGCTTGGAGCGGTCGACGACGCCACCGAGGACGACGCCGTACCAGCTGCTGACTGGGAAGAAGCCCGACCTCACACTGGCGCGGGCGTGGGGCTGCATGGTGCAGTTCATGGTTCCCGAGCAACAGCGCTGTAGGAAGCTGGCGCTGAAAGCTCGCTGGGGGCTTGACCTGGGTGTGTCGCCGGAGAGCAAGGGCTGGGAGGTGCTCGACCTGACCGACAACAACGTATTCACATCGGTCGAGGTGATCTTCTACGAGACACTGTCGCTGGAGGTGTGGAAGGCGAAGTATGGGCCGGCGTCGGGGCAGACACAGGCACACCCGCCGATGGACGCCTCGACGGCGACGGTTCCACTGCTCGCCGAAGTCGACGAGCCTGCTGATGAGGATATTTTGGAGGTTCTTCCACCTCCCCCTCTTCTTGCTCCTCCCTCCCCCGTCGCAGATCGGTCTGCGTCGACTCCTGTGTCGGTCGCCGACGCTGAGGGGAGCCTTGTGGCATCGTCTGTAGCGACGGCCAGTGGCATCGCCGGCGGTCGACAAGGCGCCAAGCTCGTCTACCAGGGCCGGAAGCCATCGACGACAGGGGAGCACCAGACAGGGGAGCCGGTCGAACAAGAGGCAACAGTAGGGGTGCAGTCGACAGGGGAGCAGCAGTCGGGGCGGTCGACAGGGGAGCTGTGAAAGCCAGCAGCAGGCGAGCAGCCAGTTGAAGGGTTGAAGCTGCTAATCGACGAGGATGATGTCGACGAGGACGTGGAGCAGTCGGCGGGTGAGGAGTCCACCGACAGCAACGTGGTGGAGGTGTCGATCACGAAGCCTGAGCTGCGACGCACAGTCGAGCTTTTCGACCGCCGGAGTGGCTGAGCTTCCACGCCTGCCTACCGCCAGCTGCCTTCACCACGGTGTACGACAAGGTCGACAATGACCTGTTGTGCGACGACGCCGAGGAGGATGGAAACTGCCGGAGCTCAACGCCGACGTGCATGTCGACCCCGAACACCGCTGGGACATCGCCACGATGACAGTGAAGGAGGCGCTGGGGAGCTGGAAGGGCGAGGCGGTGAATGCCGCCATGAAAGAAGAGATCCGCAGCCTCATCGGCATGGGCACTTGGGAGCTGGTCGAACGCCCATGCGGGGTGAACATCATGATGAATCGGTGGGTGTTAACGACCAAGTACCGCATCGACGACACCATCGAGCGCGAGAAGGCGAGGCTGGTCGTGAAGGGCTTCACGCAGATGTATGGCGCCGACTACGACGAGACGTACTTGCCCGTGAGCAGCTACGTCACGCTGAGGATCTTCTCCAGCATCGTCGCCGTTCTCGACCTCAACCTGATGCAGCTCGACATGAAGAACGCTTTCTTGCAGAGCAAGCTCGACAGGGTGCTCTGTATGTACTAGCCGGACTGCTTCGACGATGGGACAGGCCGGGTGTGCAAGCTGCTGAAGAGCCTCTACGGGCTGAAGCAGTCGCCGCTGCTGTGGTACAAGGCTCTCGACGGTGTGCTGCTCGGGGCTGGCTGGAAGAAGAGCCAGGTCGACGAAGCGCTCTACTTCAAGGCCGGCAACGACGGAGTGACCTGCTGGGTATTGGTCAACGTCGACGACCTGCTTGCCGCCAGCAGTAGCACCGAGATGCTGAAGGAGCTGAAGGAGCTGCTGGAGGCCGCCTTCGAGTTGCGTGAGATCTCGGCAGTGGTGAAGTACCTTGGGCTGGAGATCGTGCGCGACAGGCCGGCCAGGAAGCTGTGGCTGCACCAGCAGGGCTATGCCGACAAGCTGCGCAGGCGCTTCGTCGATGAGGAGCAGGGCGGTCGAGTCCCGAAGACGCCGGTCTCGGTCAACGCCTACGCTGAGCTGGCGTTCAACGACGAGGAGGCCTAGGAGCGCGAGGAGGAGGAGTACCGGCAGAAGGTCGGCTCGTTGCAGTTCGCGGCGACGACGACGAGGCTCGACATCGCGTTCGCCCGCAGCAAGCTGGGGAGCGGCCTCACGGTGAGGAGCGACCAGCATTGGCGCGAGGTCAACCGCTGCCTCGTCTACCTTGCTGACACAGTCGACACCGCCCTGGAGTTCGATGGTGGACTAGAGTCGCTGAAGCTGATCGGCAACGTGGATCCCGACGACGTGGGCGACAAGCAGAACTGGACGAGCACGAGAGGCTACGTGTTCGTCTACGGAGGGGCCGCCGTCTCCTGGTCGAGCTCGCGCATCAAGTGCGCAACATTGTCGTCGACCGAGTCGGAGTACGTGGCGGCCACGGATGCAGGCACGAAGGGACGCTGACTTTGTTTCCTTCTTGCGGAAATCGAGATGCTCGACGCTGGGAAGCCGACCATCCTCCGCGTCGACAACAAGTTGGCAATTACGGTCGCTGAGGGCTTGGGGCTGACGAGCAACCAAAAGCACATGGAGAGACGCTATGCCTGGCTGCAGCACATGGTGAGGCGCGGGAAGTTCGTGCTGAAGTACATCCCAACCATCGAGCAGCTGGCTGACTTCCTGACGAAGGCGCGGCATTTTCCGGCTTTCAACCGGTGCTCTGTCGCCATCGGCCAAGTTCGTCTAGTCGACGTCGGCGACGATGACGACGAGGTGCAACAGTAGGTGCCGTGCCCTTCCGCACGGCCGGTGCGGTGACGACGTGCTATGTGTGGGGTGCACGCCGAGGACGAGTTTTCTCCGTGGAGTACTGACATGTGGGCTAGAGGCCCAAGCGTGAGCGCGGCAGGGGAGTGTTAACGGGAGTGAAGTATTGGCCCCGCCCTCGCTTGGGCAACGCCGATGACTTGGTCCGAATTACGAGAGTAGCAGCCGACCATTCACAGTGTGAGAGTTGCTGTACATGCTTCGTCGAGCTGCAGGGGACCACTGTGGTGTTGCTGTTGGCTAGGGAGCTCGACAGCTACAATTGACTGGTATGGGCGACGGGTGGGCCGTCGACCAGGAGGGGCAGTTCGACCGGGAGGTCGATGGAGCAATCCGTCGACCTGCAGCTCGACCTGGAGGTCGAAGGAGCAGTCCGTCGACCTGCAGCTCGACCGAGAGATCGACGGAGCAGTCCGTCAACCTGCAGTTCAACTGGGAGGTCGACAGAGCAGTCCGTCGACCTGACAAGTGAGTATCGGTCGACGAGGGGAGCTTGGCGACAACCGCTGATGGTTCTGGTCAATGTAAGGGGTCCGTTGACCTGGGGGTAGCTCGACGGGAGCTGTGGTCAACCGTGGGCCCCTGGTGGTCGACCAGAGCATCTGGTGGTGTCCAGGTCGACCGGGTAACCTGCTCGACGAGTTCTGCGAAGGCACGCGAACGTTGTCGAGGTCGTTATGGCGAAGGCGACTGCGAGCTGGTATCCTGAAGTCGATGTGGCTCGTCAGGCGCAGACAACAGCCGACGGATGCCCAACGAGGCAAGTCGGGCCAATCGTCTGCGCGCACCTGCGAGCGTGCGCACTGCTGTGTTCTACGGGGCAACACGGGACAGCCGGTTTGCTGCAGCGTTGGCACGCCGTCGACCTGCTCTGTTGGCAGGTCGTGTTTTTCGTAGTGCTGGCGCAGCTCCTCTACGCAATGCTGGCAGGCGGTCGAAGCTGTGCTGGCGGTCGACCAGGCTAGCTACAGGGTTGCTAGGTGCCTGATGTAGTCATTCTTGTCATTGTGAACTGAATCAATTTTCTGTAATTTCAACTTTGCTGGTCAAACTCTTGCCAGCTTGTCCCATGAATGCGGAAGTGTTAAGGAGCGCAAGCAAAGCTACGATCACTCTTAGTAGTTCGTACCTACCCCCCCCCCCCCCCCCCCCTATAGTCTAGTTCACTACATTTGTCGAGTGACTCTCTGCAGCAGGTACGAGTAGGTGCAACGGCGGCAGGTCAAGCGGCGGCAAACACTCAGCAGCTGGAGGAGAAGAGGGATGAGAGGAGGAAGTAAGGAGGATGAAGAGCAAAGTGTGTTACAATCCTAAATAGGATTTAGCCAGGGATTGGCTCATGGTTGATCGTAGGTGATATTGTAGCGGAAGACCTGCATTCGGTAATGACATGCATACATTCGGTTTATATAGCAAATATAGGGAATACGAAAAGACGTAGACTAGCCATGTACTCTAAAGAGTACATTCCCATATTACAGCGAAGTTCAAATCGTGCGGTGCAGGAACCCGTTTCATACTTGTTCCCGATATTTTCATTTCAAATGTTTCTACCTGCATCGGTCTTTATCTAATGTTTGCTGGTGTTGCTTCGACTCCTCTGACTCCTCGACTTCGTATCCGGTGGAGTCGGCTCCTGCAGTGTACAGGAATGCCTTCTCATTAAATATCATATCGTAACACAGTGGAATGAAAAAGAGAGAGAGGAGGGAGGGGAGGAGGATCACAACCACCTTATTAAGATACTAAGTACCTCGGAACTAGGTTTAGGCTTAGGAGCAAGCATCATGACGAGAGAGAAGCCAAAATAGGGGTTTCACTATTGAGCAAAAGGTACAAATAGAGAACAAACAAGCAAGGGAAGGTGCACCACCCACCGTTTATCATAATGACTACAGTAACTACAGCAAGCAGGATATATTATAATTTTGACACACCTCCCCCTCTCAGTGGCAGCCGCGACAAGTGTGGGAGGCAGTAGGTTGGGTAGCGGTTGTAGCTGCTGGCGCAGCTGGCTCAATGCCAACCCCTGCAACCTCTCCTCCGTACTGGCAGCCGTGGCAGGACAAGTGGTTGGCGAGGACTCGATGAGATCGGCGGTGTTGACAGGGCCATGGTATTAGGATTCAACAAAGGGGTATATTTAGTGCTAATTGATATATTATTTGGAGTGGTGTGGTGAAAGAAGGCTTATGATGCATTCCCCAATATGCTAGCTAAAGTGGTGTTAACCATTTTAAGTGGAGTAATGGCTTAACTGCCATTTTATTGTAGAAGAAGAGTTGCTCCACTGTTAATGAGGCTGTTTCATCGAGTATCGACGCATATGATTTCTGGCCGACCTATGTCCTTGACTGTCAGAATGTTCGGCCAATGGATTTGGATTCACGGCAGTTACTTTTCAGTGCAACCTCTCACTGTCTAAGTAACCGACTTCACTGTTGTCTAAACGCACCTCCACGTTCAGCACACACTATCCTTGCATATCTTTATTGAGCTTGATTGTGTGGCTCTTCCCTGGGATGGACGAAAATTTCAGACAGAAATGTTGTCACCACCCCAAAGTTTTTCGGCCCAGCCATGTAAACCGGACAGATTGCAAGAGACAAAGATGTGACGGTTTCCTGACGTCAGATGATGTATAATTTGGATGCTGGTGCTGCTTATTGACACACAATGCACGCCAATGAGACCAATGAGAAGGTGGGGTGGGGAAACAGTTATTCCACAGTCAGACCACTTTCACTGTGTACACTTGTGTCATCGGTTCCGAATCTCGTGTCTTCACTGTGAACCCTCCCTCCGTAACACACCCTCAACGGCCTTGTTCGATAGCACTTTGGGCCCCCTCGTCTGTAAAAGACTGTTCTGTACGAGACGGGTTCCCATCATGGGACTTGCTAAATACCGGCAGCTTTCAGTCCCACGAGGCTAAAACACAGTTTTGGTGGGCTCTTAAAGCCGTGGCCCAACTATCAGCTTCAACTTCGAAGTATTATAGCTTGGAACTTGGTTGTCCCAGGCAGTTCTGTGGCGAGAAGTTTGTCTTTTCCGAGATTCCATTTTTTTTCATCCAATAAGGGTCTCGTTACGCACACTCCATGTTTGTCCTGCTACTGTTCCTAAGAAGTTGCACCCCGCCTTTAACTGCCGAAAGTTCAGGTGGTTTCCCTTCCTACCGACGGGAGCGCAGGATCATTTGCACTCAGCTACTGTAGTATGATCCTCAGTATCACATTGTCCAAACGTTTGAAAATTAGATTGCTGACCAGGTGCGACCAGAGCTGTCATGGGTCCATCCCAAACTTCCGTAAGGGTTCCTTTTAAAATAAATGGTATTCGCGAGAGTGTCCCATGAGTTCGTTTGGGGAGAAAACCATCATTTTTACGTTACTGAGACAAAGCAAAAGAGTGTACACTCTGACGTAAAAAACACGCAGCGCGTCAGCACAGTTCCAAACGAAATTGACCCACGGCAGACCCTGTCCGGCCCACACAAAAATCGTCATCCGAATTACATTTAACATAAGCCATGATCGGTAACCCGCCCTAGTGCGAAATCATTATGTCGCTTGCGACGATCGTTACTTTCGCTCGACTGAATTTTCAAATTGAGGTAACGGACTGCAAGACCTGGTACGAGGTGATCGCACGTACCTTGTACGCGGGATAATACGAACCACTTGACGTCCTGGGCGTGTCATTCAGGTGCGTCATTGAAGACGCATGTCATGCAGTCTCGTAATTCAAGGGTTACAGGGTTACAACCATGAACTCGAACTGTAAACGAACGCGTGAGACACGCCCTTGGCGTTTGCACCAAAGAGTTTTGCATTTGCGCTTTCGACCGATGGCGTGTGAACTACACCAGATTCTTGTTAGACTTTCACAACTTTATCCTTCATTTTAGTGTTTAAAAAGCAGCGACTGCTTCGCCCGCTCGCCAACATTCGCCACGGGCAAAATCGGGACTGTAGTGGGCAGGTGAACCAATGTAACCAGCTTCTTCAAAATATCTCACGAACGGACGGATGCCAGCGTGATAAGCTGTGTGTTCAAGGGCTGCGATCAAAATAGGGGCTTGTATCGTGCGTGCAACTCGCTGGTACCAATTGCATTTGGGCAGGCTGTCGATATTAAATAGACCAGATTCACGTGCAACTGTTGAGCAACCTGTGTAGAAAGAATTGAACTTCAGTGCAGTGCACACGAAATGTATGCAGGCCAGGCCACCCAGCAATGCTGTTTAGTCCAGGTGAAACAGAAAGAAGCTGTCGAAAGAGCAATGCTGTACAGCAGAACTGTACAGCAATGCGTAGAACAGTTCAATTCAATGCAATGCAACCAAGGGGAAAAAAAAAAATTGACCGACGGAGCGGTGGGCTCCAGATGAAAGCCACCTGCGTCCCATGCATGCACCAAGCTTCCGCCATCATAATCATATGCCCGACAAATCGGCAGGCAATCCCCTCACTGTCGGCGTTCCGCTTTGCTCATCATGAGATGGAGGGGAGGGGAGGAGCCTTACTAGAGCCCCTGTATGAGAATCACCTTCGGGATTTGAAGCTGCGTGGATCGATCCAAGAGATTAGCCGCAGGAGAGGTGGGCGAAGAGGGGGGCGAGTGAGTGGACTTCAATTCACGCTGTGAAAGGGCGCAGAAGGATGAGTTTTGTGTCTTGAGCCAGGTGCAGCTACTGCTGCCTGAGCCCTTTTATGCTAGTGGACACAAATCCCCCCAGAAATGCTAACTGATTCGAGGGGTGCAATCATAGTTGCCGCCTTCTTTACACCGCTCCTCAGCGGGCTCTAATACCTGAAGCTCCTAGGATGCGGACAACCCGGAAAGGGATTGTTTCTTCAACGTTAGGATCTTGAGTTCCCATCACCACCGTCAAACTCTGCCTGTGAAGCAACTGGATTTGCCGCCATGGCTGCTCTTCGCGAAATGGACTGCAGGTGCCGCCAAGGGGAATCCATGGCTGATCGCACGCGATGATCGCCGCGCGCTGCGTGTCTAGTGAGAGGATGCACGTACTATTACTGCTAGGCACTCGCTCTGAGGAAAGACTACGATCAAAATACTGCTGCTAAGCTGCCGCATGTGGTCCCCCAAAAAAAAAAAAAAAATCGCTATAAAACACTCCGATTGCTGCTACTACTACTGCTGCTTATCGATACCAACCACCCACGCAACGCGGCAGCTGGTGAATCCGAGGAGGAAGAAGGCACGCAGCAGCAATAAGGCAAGAACTTAGGGAGCATCATATGCCCAAGCAGCACAGCGGCTTGAGACTGCGTTAGCAGCGGCGGCGGCAGCATCAGAAGCAGCAGCAGCAGCAGCAGCAGCAGCAGAGGAAGAAGCAGCAGCAGCAGCAGAAGAAGAAGAAGAAGAAGCAGCAGCAGCATGGTAGTGATGATCATGAGCAACAACGGCCACTACCTTGATGGCGCGCCAGGGTCGGCAGGTTCCATGCCGAATCTAGGCCTCTGCATTGGCCGTCCTGACACCACTGCCACGATACCGCTGTCTCACGTGAACAGCTCAGCATCATCCCCGCTCGCCGCCGCGGCGGCCGCAACCGAAGCATCTTCAGCAGTACTACTAGCCGCAGCAGCTGTAACCGCAGGCACACAGGCACCAATACAACCTGCTGCGGCGGCTGCTGGATTGCTACCGTCCTCGCAAGACAGCGTTGTGGCAACATCCGCGCCGTCATTAGTACCGGCAAGGCCGCAAGCAAGACCGCAAGCAAGACCGCAAGGGCGTGCCGCATCATGCAACGAGGAGCAGGATCAGAAGCCGCTCATTCGTGTCCGTGACCGAGCCATGGCTGGCAACGAGCAGCAGCAGCAGCAGCAGCAGCAGCAGCAGTGGCTGCTGCAGCAGCAGCAGCAGCAGTGGCTGCAATGGCACGAGTGGCATCAGCGGCAGCGGCAGCAGCAGCAGCTTCAACGCCCCTCAGAGCTTCAACGCCCCTCAGAGCTTCAACGCCCCGAGCTTCAACGCCCCTCAGAGCTTCAACGCCCCTCAGAGCTTCAACGCCCCTCAGAGCTTCAACGCCCCTCAAAAGACCTTGCTCAAAGCAGGGGCCTCGCCTCACTCTTCTCTCCATCCTCTGGCTTTCCAAACTCGCTGATCCCTCCGCAATCTCCGCCCTCTCCGCCCTCTCCGCTCCCTCCGCACTCTCCACACTCTCGCACCCACCCTACCGCTGCCTCGTCCTCCCCTGCCACACGCTCTTCCGCCCATTGCACGCCCGGGTTCCCCATGCGGGTTGAACCTACACCAGCTCCCACCGCCCCTGGTTCACCCCTCCAACGGGAGGGGGAGGCAGAGGAAGGAGGAGGAGGAGGAGGAGGAGGCGAGGGTGGCGGTGGTGTGGGGATCGGTGTGGGACGGTGGAGATCGTCAGACACGAGCTTTGGTGGCCCTGCGACTACTACAGTCGCTGGATTCCCCCCGCATTCTGATCAGCAGCCTGAGGCTGCTACGGCTGCAGCTACTACCACAGGGGCCGCACCATGGCTTACCAGCTCTGCACTCAGCAGTCTTCTCAAGAAAGAAGCCCCCGAGTCTGCACCTGCTGCTGCTGCTGCTGCTGCTGCTGCTGCTGCTGCTGCTGCTGCTGCTACCTCAAACCACCCTCCATCAAGCCCAACCACTGCGTCTAGCCTTTCCCCGGCTCTTTCGCCGCCCTTCCCACCGGTTCTTCAGGCGCCGCCTCTTTCCCCTTCTCCGTTTCATCCCTTTGGGTTTCCCACTCCACTTCATCCTGCTGCCCAACACTCCCCGGCCCACGCCCCGGCCGGTGCCCTCTCTCCCCCATCTCACAGTCACGGAGACACATCAGCAACATCATCATCGTCTGCAGTAGCGGCCGCAGCAGCTGCTATTCTTGCAGCCGCGGGGGTTTCGATGCCAAATCCTGGTGCTGCTTCGTCTTCTTCTGCTGCTGCTGCTGCTGTTGCTGCTGCTGTTGCTGCTGCTCCTCCTCCTGGAGTGGGGGGGTCGACAGCCACACCATCGGCTATCACTCCCATCTTGCCGCCCATCCACGCATCCTCAGCCACCCAGCAGCACCGGATCCAAACAAACCAAAACCTACCAATACCGCACTCGCATCCCTTCTCCCAGGAGCAATATCAGCTCCACGCGCTTCTCAGCCTTGCCGCTGCTGGCCTCATTCCCCCTTCCGCTGCTGCATCACTAGCCCAGCACCCCGCATTCCAACCACCACCACCGTACACTCACACACCCCCTCATCCGGCCCCGTTCAGGGCCATGCCTCCTACGAGCACAGCCCCTTATCCTGTTCCTTTTGGACCCCCCAATGTGGCGGCTCCTCCGTCATTCCCTCACACTCTCCTCTCTTCTCCAGCTGCTTTATTCCACCCTGGCGTCAGCACAGCAGGAAACACTACCTTCAGCCCTGCAGGGAGCGTGCATCAGCCGTCCAATCTCGCGGCTGCTGTTGCTGCAGTGGCAGCAGCCATTGCTGCGGCTGGGGGCAATTTGGGGCACGTCCGTGCGCCTGTTGCTGGATCCAGCGGCGCTGGTTTCAGCCCTGGTGCTCCGAACACAGGTGGTGACTCAGGCGGTGGTGCAGGTGATGGGGCTAGGGATCCAATCAGACAGCTGCTGTTCCCCTCAGCGGTCACCCATGCCCCTGAGAGTATTGTTCGGGTGTTGATGCTGCAGCAGCAGCAGCAGCAGCAGCAGCAGCAGCAGCAGCAGCAGCAGCAGCAGCAGCAGCAGCAGCAGCAGCAGCAGCAGCAGCAGCAGCAGCAGCAGCAGCAGCAGCAGCAGCAGCAGCAGCAGCAGCAAAAACAGCAGCAAGAGCAACAACAACAGCAGCATCCGCAGTACCAGCTTCAACAACAGGTTGGGAGCAGCAACGAGCAACAGCAGCACGGTCTCACACACACATGGGAGCACGGCAGAGGGAGGTGGGGGGCAACCGCGGAGAAACGAGAAACAAGTGCCCAAGAAGGAGAGAAACGGGCCTCCAGCAATCAAGGCGAGGAGAACGCATGGAGGGAGAGCGAGGACGCAAGGATGGGGAGGAAACGGGCGCGGAACAGAAGCGGGCAGGAAGGGCAGCAGCGCGGCGCAGGCAGCGCTATGGGTAGTTTCGGCAGTGGCAGTGGCGGCACCATGGGCAGTGGCAGCTACGACCTCACACCAGCAAAGCAGGAACCTTTATATAGTGGTGCTGCTGGTGACGATGCTAGTGGTGCTGCTGCTGCTGCTGCTGGTGCTGCTGTTGGCGGTGGTAGAGAAGGCAAAAGGCGGGCATGGTGTGGGACCGAACCACCTGATGCTTCGCATGGTGTGGGCATTAGTAGAAGCCCTGGTGGGGGACGCACCAGGAGAAGATTTTCTGTTGGTACTAGCGCTGGCGCTAACGCTGGTGCTGGCGCTGATCCTTGTGGCAGGACGACTGCTGCTGCTGCTGCTGCTGCTGCTGCTGCCTCTCCTGCTGTACCTTCCACTGCTGCTGGCGCCACTGCTGCTGCCAATATGGAAGGAGTGGATGATGATATCGATGGGGACGGCGGAGGAGGGGGTGCGTCTGGGGGCCATGCGGCACAGCAACATGAGTGGAGTGTGAGTCTCCTCTCTCCCTCCCTCCCTCTCTCCCTCCATTAATATAGGAGGCAGTGTTACATACATGCAAGGTCTCCCCCCCCCCCTCTCTCTCTCTCCCCCCCCCCCCCCCCCCCCCCCTCCTCTCTCTCTCTCTCTCTCTCTCTCTCTCTCTCTCTCCTTCTCTCTAACAGACACACTCACTTTCCTCTCTCTCCTCTTCTCCCTACCATCTTGACCACTGTACCCAGAGACCGACTACTCTTGCCTTGCACACGCCCTCCTTCTCTGCATCAGCTGCGCCAGCCGCCCGCCCCCACCCCCCTTTTCCCCTTCCTGCCAGATCCCCCTCCCCTGCATCTCCGCGCATCTCGCCTTTCCCCCATGGCCCCCACCAACCCCCCCAGCCCCAGGACGCGGCGGAGGGAGAGGAGGGCAGCGAGTGGTGTTTTGAGTCGACTCAAAGTATGACTCGTTCCGTGCGTCTCACCTTTTCCCCCATGGTCCCCACCAACCACAACCTTCGAGGCGCCTCAAGACTCATTCCGCGCATCTCGCCTTTCCCCCATGGCCCCACCAACCCCCCCAGCCCCAGGACGTGGCGGAAGGAGAGGAGGGCAGCGAGTGGGCCATGCAGGCGCGCGGGGGCGGGGCACACTCTACACGCCCACGCAGCGTGGCTGAGCGGAACAGACGCAGCAAGATCAGGTGCGGAGGGAGTTGGGGGAAGGGGGAGAGATGGGGGGGAGGATGCGGCGGGTGAATGGGAGTGAGGAGAGCGTGGGATAATGCTCTGCTAACAGGGAGGGGAGTGGAAGCTGCAGGAGGGAGAATCGGGGGAGGAGAGGGGAAGGATGGTGGTTGGGGGATAGGGGAATGGGGTTGTTGGGAATGGGAGGGAGGTAGGAGAGGGTATGGAAGCGGGGTAACTTTGGCCAGTGCATGGAGAGGGGTCTATGCTGCTTCCAGCCGTCATGATGCCACCGCCAGCGATACAGTGAACCTTTGATTCAGGCACCGGAAACTGATTCAGGCACCGGAAACTTATTCAGGCACCAGATATCAATAGAGGGAACAGAGACTGACCTAGGCACTTTGATCCAGCAGCAGACTTTGATTCGGGCAGCAGACACTGATCCAGGCACCAGAGGCACCAGACACGGATTCAGGCTCAAGACCCTCCATAAACCATCAAGCGACATTCCAGGCATCAGACAGCATTTAACAGGATACCCATCATTTCATGCATCAACCACACTTTCACGCACTCTTTTTCCCAATTGCCTGATGCAATGCGTGTCCCTCCTTCCCTGCATATATCCCCCCCAGTTCCCGCCTGGACCGCCTAAAGGAATCGCTCCCGATCTGGAATCCGCGCATAGACACGGCCACGATGCTAGACGAGGCCGTTAACTTCATCGCGCTGCTGAAGAAGGAGGTTCGTCGCCTACACGTGGAGCGCGACGAGCTCGCCAGCCGCCTCCCCCCCGACGCCAAGCGGCCGAAAGTTCCCGCCGCGGACGACAAGCTAGAAGCGGATGCGACGAAAGGGAAACGGAAATTGGATGAAGATCGTAGCGGGGCTCGCTGAGACGCGTATACACGTGGCTGACCCTGGACAGCGTGCATACGACAAGGCCGACGCGGATGACGCGACGCACGGGAAACCGGAAATTGGATGCGGAAAGCGCGGCGCATTGAGGCGCGTATAGACTGGTTGCTGTGGTGTTCGGACGCCAAGCCGCGGCCGAAAGTCGCCGACGCGGACGACAAGCCCGAGGCGGATGATGCGACGCACGGGAAGGACCAACGGGGTGCCGACAGCAGGGCTCGTTGATGCGTGGAGTGGCTGCTGTGGTGGTGTACCGTAAGTACGGGATATCGGACGACGAAGTGGAGACGATGTGCATGGCGAAAGTGCGGTAGAGCGCACCATAGCACGCTTCATCAGAAGATCGTGACGTGACCCAAGTGTAACATCTCTGTACCGTATACGGAAAAATTATTGAAGTGTACTGGCAACTGCATTTTACTTGACGCCGTGTGCAGGGATATGCTCTCCCTGAATCTCAAAGACCTGCTCTCAAAGAACAAGGCATGCAAGTTGCAACACTGGAGCCATCAGTCTGGAAAAGATGTACGTACTAGCATGCTGACTGGAAGGAAAGGGGATCACTAGGTGTCACCACATCTGCATTTGCTGCTTGTGCAACATATGTGGCCCGCTCTTCATATGGTGCAGTACCAGTTGCTGATTGAATGTGGTATTTTGACCGAGAAGCATTACGGTGACACATTGTGGCAGCAGAGGAGAATTGAACATTAGCACATGCACAAGCAAATAATGTGTCACCTAAGTGGTGTGACAAAAATAGGTGTACTGTACTGTACGTATACTGCTGATCAGAGGCCATCCTGATACACCTCAAGGTCGAACGCGCCTATCTTGACTTCGAAAGCTTGTTGCAACGTCCACCATCTCAAATCAGCTTCCTGTAAGCATGAATGTAAGAATCCAAGCAAGCAACAAAGCAAGCAAGAGAGCAAGCAAGCACGCAACTCCACACACAACACAACGGATTGCGGAACAAGTCAGCCACATACAGCGTAATCAGCACACCAAGTGAACTACCCTGTGTCCATTTCGCCATGAGACAGAGAGAGAGAGACAGTGCATGGGTGTGCAGTACAAGTTAACCGCATACAGCATAATCAGGACACCAAGTGAACTATGTCCATTTCACCATGAGACAGAGATCTAGTGCATGTGCATGGGTGTGTGAAAACAGACCCTGTGACTTGTTACACAACGGTGTAGCAAAGGATGGAACATGGGCAAACAGAGAGGAGCATCAACAGGGCAAGTGGAGGCAGCAGGGATATGCAGCAGCGGCGGTGGTGGTGGCGGTGGCGGCGGCGGCGGTGGTGGTGGTGGTGATACTGACCATGGCTCCTTTGCGAGTGTCTAGAGGGCAGACAGACGTGTACTCGAATGATGCCCCTGGTGGCAGCACTGGCTGCTGCCCCACCACTCCAGGGCCCCTGCATAATGCGAGGACGAGTGCAGGAAGGCAGGTGGACGGAGGGCAGGGGAGGGGAGGGGAAAGGAGAAGGGAGGAGAGAGAGGGAGGAGAGGAGCGCAGAGTGAAGCAGAGCTGGTGAACGGCTTGAGGAAAACAGAAGGTAGGGAAATTGAGGGGATCGGGGGAGAAATGCGGGGTAAGTGGGGGGGAGGTGGGGGGGAGTGGAGGTGGAATGAGAGATGGGCGAATAGGAGAAGAGGGGAGAGCGGGGGAGAAGAGGGGGGAGAAGAGGGGCGAGTGAGAGGGTGATGAGGGGTGAGCAGGAGAAGGAGAAAGGAGATCTGGAATCAGCTGTATGGGGAAAGAGGAGGGGAAATTGAGGGAAGAGAAGGGGGAAGATGAGATGAGAGCAGGGGGGAACGAGGGGAGAGCGGGAGGAATGAGCGGAGAGCGGAGAGGAAAGGGATGAGACGATTAGCGGGGAAAAAAAAAGGAGAGCGGGACAAGATGAGGGATGTCCTTCGATCCCCCCCTCCCCCCTCCTCTCCCCCCGACACCCCTCCTCCCCCCCCCCCCCCCCCCCCCCCTTCCTCTTCTGCCCTCCCCCCACTTTCCCGCATTCCCTCCCTTTCCCGCAACACACCCACGGCTCTTACCTTTCTCCTTCCCTTTCTTCTACCGTTTCGGGGGGTAACGTTTCTTCTAACATCAGCCATCATCCATGCTGAGGCGCCTCCGCTTAATCTGCTTAACGAAATCGCGTAGGAGGTATTGGCGACACTAATGGGCACGAACCGAAGCTTTGATGCGCCTGCATGGGAGGTGTCTGCAAATCGATGGTGTTAATGTGTTCGCAAATCAGCATTAACTATTCGTCCGCAAATTAACGCTAATACATTAACTACTTCAGCCGCAATGCATAAGAAAATCAATAATGTATCGACTACTGGCGACTGTACAAACATCTGAAGCAACTGGCGGTGACTACTTGAAGCTGACGGTACTTACCTCACTACGTCAAGTGACAAATTCTAAACTACGACTGATAAGCGCGATTGATAAGCGCGACTAACACTACCTACGGTGCAAAAACTTGCGCTTAGATCCAAGAACCTGAAAACCAAGAGGCGACGGTAACGCGCTTAGATCTAACAGACTGGAAACCAAGAAAGGACGATGACGATGAGAGAAGAATATGGCGGAACTAAAGAAGGGTGGGAGGGGAGGGTGGTGGTTGATGTGGCGTGGTGGTTGTGCCTCCCTCGATTCCTATTGGCTCGCTTGAGTTTCCCTCAAACACCCCTCGCTATTTCAGCTGCCCCAATCTGGTTCACAGTCAGCGAAGGGAGTTGTGAGAGCAGCTAAACCTCGCGACACTTCAGCCGAAAAAAAAACGTTGCCCAATTCAACACCATCCCGCACCTCACGCAAGCCTCACTAAATAACTCAACCCCTTAATTCAACAGGAAGTGCCACGTCAGTCTCCTCCTAAAAAATGTCTCTTCCTGCTCCAGCTCTAAGTCTGACGTCGGGTGCCTACCAACCAGACCTTACCACAAAAAGTACGCGCCCTGAGATGATTCGTTTGCCTCAAGACAACCAAACCCAACCAAATAACCAGGCTCTCAACTCTATACATTCAAGTATGTGAAATTGAAAGTGTTCAAATGTTATGCAAGGCAGTTTGTTTGCACTGTACACCTATCAGCCGCCTAAACAATATCACGGAGTATCACACTTCCAAACCGCGAATTCAATTTACCAATCGCACGATTCACAGCTCCATCGCACAGCTCAAACGAATTTCCACCGTTGGCGGCGGATACAGTTCTTCATCGCCACCATCCATTCAAATTGTGTCCTGCAACCCAACCAACGCAAGTTTTTCCCGCACTCCACAGGGGCACAAAAGCAGCCGCGCCGTGTCGCATCCCTTTGCACCCAGCAACCCATCACATTTTATTTGAAAACGCGCTGCGGGAGGCGGCAAACGCCAAACACAGAATCAAGGCCGCTGGTCAGCTCGGCTTACTCCTTCCTTTGGCAGACGCATCCCTTCCACCGAAACCTGGTATAGTCCCACGGCTGAGTCCATTTTCGAATTATTTTTCCTTCACGATCCCATCGAAGGAATGTTCAGAGAGGCTCTCTCCTAACGAGCTCTCTAATACGGACTTCAAGTTACTATCTCCAATGAGCAGTCCGTCCTACATGAAACCGCCCGGCTAGTACAAGGGAAAACACCAAGCATGCAGCAGCGCTGAGGTAGCGTAGAGTAGTACAGAGAGTCGTGGGTGGGATGGGTTGGGTAGTATAGAGAGTCTAGCGAGCTGCTTGCGTGCCTTGGTCGGAACCTTGTACGACGCCCTGGGTTGGTTGGTTGTCGCGGCAACACCTTCACCGCGATAGCCTTCTCGTGAACTCGTCACATCAAGATTCTCAGTACGCGGAGAGATCTTCCGTACGCGACTTCAGTACGCGACGAGAATGCACGAAGAAGAAATCTTCAGGGGGAGAAGCCAAAGCTCAAACAGAGCCCAACGAACGGAGCGCCATCCAGCCACGTCAAGACCGATGGCGTTTCTCCCCGTCCTCGCCGTTGACGCGCGTCAGCTCTTCATGTCCTCACGCCAAAATGAAGACGCTTGACGTAAGTACAGTCTTTGAACTTTCTCTGTTTCCAGACTTCGTTATTATCTGAATTTGTTTTTCATTTACACTTCTTCTGCTTCGAAGCTTTGATATTCCTCTGGATATGATTTTTGCTAACGCCTCTTTTTATGCCTTCCTTGCAGGCAACCATATCGCCGCTCTGAGAGCCCAACGACCTGAGAGCCACAAACCATCTGGACGCTTCCAAGTCCAACTGAAGCCAAGTTAAGACTTGAGAGCCCAACTCATGCCATATGAACGTCGATGGAAGCGTGACCGTTGGATCGGGGTTGAGAGCTTCTCCCCATCCTCACCGTCGACCCTTCAACTCTCCAAGCTCTCACTCAACAACGGCGGCGGTGATTCTCTTCGTCGGCGGTGGCGCATGCCGGCTCTCGGCTCTCGGCGTCGCATGGCGCTGCTCGTCCGTCTCACGGATCATCACTTCCCTTCGGCGACGCTTGGTTCTCCTTCAAGCGTCACAACAAAGGAGGCAAGTGCGGTTCCTTCTGTTGTAGAGGACTCTCCTCTACTTTGCAGGAACTGGGAGTTGTTCTAAACGATAGAGCTCTGTCTTAGCTTTCCAACGAGCCGTCAAACACGTCGATCGCCTAAGTATTCTCCGAGATATAGGCGTTCACGTGCTAGGTGGTGCTCTTGAATGCAAGTAAAGAAGCTCTCTGGAATTTGTGTTCGAATGTACCTTGTACAAAAAACTCTGAGTTTCACTATGATGGCATGCAATACAAAGAAAACAGATTTATAGCATGCAAACAAGATCGAATCGCACAAGTAACCTCGAACCGCTACACTCGCGAATGTTCGAGTAACATCGAAAGGGTGAAATTCGACTCTCGAATTTCACCGATCCGAATTCTCCTTGGGTCTCGAAACAAGTCACACATTCGGTGGGTTGGGGGCATACAAACGCCCCACCACCACCTTGCTTCCAACACACGTAATCTCCAACACTCCCCCTTGCACCCAACCCACTAGGTGTGCAAACCAACATGCTCATAGCATGCACGGGATGAATCTTTAGGGGGTGGTTCCATGAGAGATTTCGCGTGTTCATCATCACCCTTGGTTGCGAAGCAAAATGCCGCGCCCTCCTTATCCGTCTCCCCAACGGCTACCGTAGCGTAGTCGTTGTACTTGGAGGGAGGACGAACCTCACGACGCTCGCGGGTCAAGGCCAATGGTAGGGAGGAAGGTGTGGAGGTAGTTGCCGCCTCGGTTGGTGACACCTCCACGACATCATCAATGCTCTCCTCGTTGTTCGCTCCCCCTCCATCGGCTTCCTTCTCCACTTGAGGTGGAGTCTCACTCTCTTCAACCTCCTCTCGTGGCGGAAAGATGAAGGTGAGTTGTTGAGTGGGTTTCTCCTTCGACGGGAACTTGTCTTCATCGAAGACCACGTCCCGAGACGTGACGACGCACTTGTCGCCCAAGTCCCACACTCGCCACGCACGCTCGTTCGCCGCAATTCCCAAGTAGATCGCCGCACGAGCCTTCGGTTGCAACTTGTGGCGAAGAGGATCCGGTACATGGTAGTAGCAAAGGCACCCAAAGGTGCGAAGGCGGGATAGGTTCGGCTTCGTTCCGGTCCATGCTTCGAACGGAGTCATTCCCGGGAGCACCTTCGTCGGCAAACGGTTGCGAATCCACGCCGCTAGCGAACTCGCCTCGCCCCACCACTCTTTCCCAAGCTTGGAGTGTTGAAGAAGAGAACGAACGGCTTCCACCAACGTGCGATTAAGCCGCTCCGCCGCTCCATTTTGTTGGGGTGTGTAGGGTGTTGTGACGTCGTGCTTAATGCCCTTGCACTTCATCCATTTCTCGAGCTCCGCATTCACGAATTCGCCACCACCATCGGTGCGAATACACTTGATCCGCTTCTTGTCATCGTCGCAAACTTCGAGCGCCCACTCTTGAATCGCCTTGGCCGCATCTCCCTTAGCCTTCAAAAGTCGGGTCCAACACATCCGCGTCGCATCGTCGAGCATTACCAAGAGGAACCGCGCTCCTCCCTTTGATGCATGCCGCATCGGTCCACACACGTCCATGTGAACAAGCGCAAGCGGGTCCTTAGCGAGGGGTGACGTTCGGCTCCCAAATGGCTTGCGAGCCATTTTTCCTTCGACACACGCCGCGCACACGCCCTTCTCGTCGTCGCCGGCGATCACGTCGACTCCCTTCGCGAGTCCTTTGTTGGCTAACTCCTTGACCGAGTCGTAGTTGGCGTGCGCAAGTCGATTATGCCACGCCTTGAGAGTCGCCTTGGAACCTTGCGCCACCTTGCGCCTTGTGCGAATTGCTTCCCCTTCCAAAACAGGTTCATGTTCGCGCCGTCGATCGTGGCGATCACTCCCTTCTTCGCAAGTTGCGGGACGGATAGAAGGTTCACCTTCACCCCCGGGACGTGAAACATGTTCGTCACGTCCACCGGACCGCTATCGACGATGAGGCGCGTACTCCCAACTCCGACCACCGGTAGCGATTCGTTGTTTCCGAACACGATGCTCGTGACGTCTCCCGGAGCGCCAATGTTGTTGAGGAGCGACGCCGAGTACGTCATGTGTTGCGTTGCGCCGGTATCGAGGAACCACGCGTCGCTTGGAGTTTTGTTCCCGTTGCCGGCCACTAACACGAGCGACTCCTTAGAATCATCGGCCTCGCCGGATGCCGTGTGCGCGTTGCCCTCTTGGTCCCGCGCCATCGATGGAGTCCAATCGCTCGGCCGCTTTCGACACTCACGCCAAAAGTGTCCCGGTTTGCGGCAATAGTGACACTTGCCGCGATGCTCGCTCCCACGGGACGATTCCTTCGTTGCGTCCTTGCTCCACTTGGACTTCTTTCCGGAACTCCCTCCGGAGTACATGGCGGCACCCTCGCTCTCATTAGCGAATTGTCGGCGACGCGATTCTTCATGGAGAAGCCGACCAACCACCATTTCCTTCGTCCAAGTGTCTTGCACGCTATCGAGTGTCGTAATCACCGTCGACCACTCTTCCGGAAGGCCGCAAAGCAAGGTGAGAATCCAATCCTCCTCCGTGACCGTTCCACCGAGGTCCATGAACGTTTCCCCGAGTTCCTCCACACGAGTCGCAAACTCGTGCATCGATTCGCCCGCGCGCATCTTCACCGTATAGAACGCATTCCGGGCTAGGATCTTGCCGTGGAGAGTCTTGTTCACGTGGATGGTCTCGAGCCGCTTCCACGCTTCATGCGCCGACGCTTCGAGCTTGATGCACATGCGCACCGAGCTCACGAGATTGATGCCGATGCGCGAAATCAACGTAGCGAACGCCTTTTGGTCCTTCTTCTTCCATGCCGCGATGCCGCTCTCATCGTCCGGCTTCTTCTCCGTTCCATCGAAGAAACCCCAAAGTCCCCGCTCCATCATGAGCACTTGGAACTTAAACTTCCACGCGGAGTAGTTTTGTCCCGTGAAAATCGGTACCGCCGACGTGTCGAACATCGTCGCGGTTGCCCAGGGTTCGCCGGAATTTACAACGACACCATCCAAGGAAGTGCGGGAGGCCTCGCTTGAAGTCATCATGCGTGCTCCTTGTCGCGCGCGTAGACTCCTCCGACCAGCTCTGATACCACTGTTGTAGAGGACTCTCCTCTACTTTGCAGGAACTGGGAGTTGTTCTAAACGATAGAGCTCTGTCTTAGCTTTCCAACGAGCCGTCAAACACGTCGATCGCCTAAGTATTCTCCGAGATATAGGCGTTCACGTGCTAGGTGGTGCTCTTGAATGCAAGTAAAGAAGCTCTCTGGAATTTGTGTTCGAATGTACCTTGTACAAAAAACTCTGAGTTTCACTATGATGGCATGCAATACAAAGAAAACAGATTTATAGCATGCAAACAAGATCGAATCGCACAAGTAACCTCGAACCGCTACACTCGCGAATGTTCGAGTAACATCGAAAGGGTGAAATTCGACTCTCGAATTTCACCGATCCGAATTCTCCTTGGGTCTCGAATGTTCCTGGTGCTGCCATGTGGCACCGAATCGAATGGGTCTTCCGAAGTCAATCCTCAACCCCACGCAAACCTGCAACTCACTCGAAGGTGAGCACAAGTCACACATTCGGTGGGTTGGGGGCATACAAACGCCCCACCACCACCTTGCTTCCAACACACGTAATCTCCAACACCTTCAAGCTATTTTCTACCCTGAATATGCCTTTCGCTCTTTTCCTGAACTTCCTCTGTTTCTGAAGGGAAATATACTAACGCGTTTTCCGTTGACCCTGCAGGCGACCATCGTGAGAGCCCAACGACCATATGAACGTCAAGATCGACGAAACCTTCAATCGCACGAGCTCTCTCTCAACAACGACGTCGGCGATTTCCGTCACATGGCGACACTCCCGTCGCGCGGAACCTCACTTTCCGTTTGGCGATGCTTCACTCGAGTCTCTTTACGATGAGCTTCTTTATCAAGCCTCACCACAATGAAGGTGAGTGCGGTTCCGTTTTAGAGCTCTTCCGTTTCACTTTTATAAATATCTCCACTAACTCAGCCGTTGTTTCCTGCAGAATCGCTGGTGTCTTGCCGCTTCACGACATCGTGACACTTCCATCGTCGCGAGGGGCTTTCAAGGCACGGCACTTCCGTCGTCGCGAGGGTCGCTTCGATCGTCGCGTGGCGTTAGGCGACGGCGCGTGCCGCTGATGACGGATATGGGCACGGAAGTCCACTCGCCGCTTGCCGATGCCTGGACTGCCTTCACGCCGTTGGTGACGGTTTCTTTCAAGCCTCACCACGATGAATGTAAGTGCAGTCTCGTTTTCAAGTTCTTGGCCTATGCTAGTTTTCACTTCCTTTTAAGAAAGCACTAACTGATTCGTAGTTTCGTGCAGATCCGCTTCGCGACATGGAGACATGGAGATGTGACCGAGAGTGGCGCTTCTATCGTCGCAAGCGTCGCGAGCATCTTCACGAGGGGATTTCAAGGCACGGTGCCTCCATCGTCGCATGGCGTTAGGCGACGGCGCGTGCCGCCGATGACGGTTCTACCGTCGCTAGTGGCGCTTTGATTGCCGGATGGTAAGGACGCGATAACACCACAAGCAGTTTCGGTGTCTTTTCAACGGTTATTCGTCCTTTTTTCAACGGTTCAGCTAACGGTTTTTCTTGTTCCCTGCAGATGTTGCGGAGACCCGTCGATGGCGCTTCTCCCGTTGCGCGGCGTCGCTTCGTCCGGGGCATGGCGACGAGTATCCCGTCGCACGGCGTCGCTTCGGCGGGAGCATGTCGACTCTTCACCGGTCGCGCGACGCTTCGCACCGCGCTGGCGACGCCTCTCAGATTCATCGTCGTTTTTCGTTTTGTCATCCGTCTCGTTACCTTTTTTCGGCCTTTCTCACTCGCGACGTGGCATGGTCGTGCGCAGTCAGGAAGGAAGGGTTAGAAGAAGGCTACGACCAACATCAACGTCAAGACCAAGGCTACGAACAAGGCTACGTCAACGCGAACAACGTCAAACGACCAAGACTTGGTCCAAGACGTCCAAGACTTGGTCCAAGACGTCCAAGACTTGGTCCAAGACGTCCAAGACTTGGTCCAAGACGTCCAAGACTTGGTCCAAGACGTCCAAGACTTGGTCCAAGACGTCCAAGACTTGGTCCAAGACGTCCAAGACTTGGTCCAGGACGTCCAAGACTTGGTCCAAGACGTCCAAGACTTGGTCCAAGACTTCGTCAACGACAACTTCCCTGGTGAGCTCGTCCTTTCAGTTTTCCTCCTCCTCTTCCTTCACGTTTAAAAGATTTTCCTTGTTTTTCCTTGGTTTGTGAAGTGGCGGGAGCGCGGAGGGAGCGGGAGCGCGGAGGAAGAACAACATTCCGTGGTAAGATCGTCGTTCCAGTTAAAACCGGGGTGCACATTCAGCTGAATGTGCATCAAAGGTTATCCCTTGACTGAGTGGGTTACGAGGTGTGCTTTCAACCCCTTCAAGTCGAAATTCGTTTCCCCCCTCCCCCGCAATTTCGTTTCCCCACGCCCCCGCAATTTCATTTCCCCCTCCCCGTCGAAATTCGTTTCCCCCCTCCCCCGCAATTTTGTTTCCCCCCTCCCCCGCGATTTCGTTTCCCCCCCCCCTCCCGCCAATCTGTTTCATCCCTCCCGCCATTCGGTTTCACCCACTCCCGCCATTTCACCCCCTCCCGCCACCTACGAAATGCCCGAAGCTCTAGCGGAATCATTTTTTTGTCGCCCCTCGTGAGCCAATCACTGTTTTTCTCCAAACCCCCTTCCCAACATCTCAAGCCGAACCGCGTTGAATGTGCACCCTGGTTTTAAAACCCGAAGCCTGAATTACAAAAACTGAGTCAACGCTTGGTTTGGTAGGTTTGGGGTTCGGGCAATATGAGGTGCGGCAGAATTGCGAAAGCAAAAATGTTAGCGAAACATGATGCGACTCTCCCGTGAGTCAACGAGGCGTTATCAGCCAACGCAACCCAACAGTTCGCATACATTCTGCTTACAACCCCAGAGAGCTAGAGCAGGGTAAAAACCTGTGCGACAGAACAAGCGAACAACTCAGACAAGCTTTTTAGGATCCAAGCATCGCGCTCACCAGCCAGGCATATCAAGTGAACACAATTTAGGGACGATCGAATAGAAGATGAAGCGCGGTCATGCAATCGAAGTGAATCGTAGGCGCTGGCTGCGAGTGTGACGCACGTAGAAACGAGATGGCACGGGAGATATTAGCGATTTGCCCACCTCGCTTCCCCCGCCCGTCGCCCTCGCTCTTCCCGCGCACCACCTCCTCCCCGCCCGTCGCCTCGCCTCCTCCCTGCCCGTCGCCTTTGCTTCCTCCGCCCGCCCTCGCTTCTCCCCTCCCGTTGCCCTCGCTTCCCATACCCGCCGCCCTCGCTTCCCCCGCCCGTCGCGTACCGCATCTTCCCCGCCTACCACCCTCGCCTCGCGGGTCGCCATCGCCGCCTCCCCCTCCCGTCGACCTCGCTTTCCCCCTCCCGTCGACCTCGCTTTCCCCCTCCCGTCCACCTCGCTTTCCCCCTCCCGTCGACCTCGCTTTCCCCCTCCCGTCGCCCTCGTTTTCCCTCCCCATCGCTCGCCGAGTCGACCTCTCCTCTCCCACCTGTCGCTGCGTCAACATTGTTCTCATTCCCGCCGCTGACGTCTTCGTCGAGCGTCCCCTCTTCTTCGCCCTCGCTTCCTTCCTCCGTCGCCCATGCCCATTCCCCTCCCTCGCGCCGACGCCCTGGTTTCCCGCCCCGCCGCCTTCTCTACCCTTCCCAGTGCCCTGGTTTACCACCTCTTTTTTTCCCCACCCAAAGCTTCACTCTCACCCACGTACACTCATGCATAACAATTACTCCCCTTCCTCCCTTCACTCTGTTCCCCCCTGTTCACTCCCTCCCCCCCCCCTGATCACTCTCTTCCCCCTTGCTCATTCTGTTTCCCCCTTGCTCATTCTGTTTCCCCCTTGCTCATTCTGTTTCCCCCTGCTCACCCTCTTCCCCCCAGTTCGTGGTGTTCCCCCCTGTTCACTCCCTTTCCCCATGCCCACCCTCATCCCCTTGCTCACTCCGCGCTCGCCTGCGGGCCTCATCACGACGTCCGCCCGCCCTCTCACACTCGCCACGCCTCCCCACGCACCCTTCCTCATAAGCCCCTGCTTTCCATTCCCACTCTCAACCCTCATCGCCTCTTTTCCCCTCGAACACTTCATTTCCCTTTCCCTACCTTTGAACTTCCATGGTATTTTTTCTCACGCCTTCCCTGCAATTCCTCCCCTTCTAACCCAATCCTCCTCCGCCACTCCTCGCCTCTCTCACACTCCTCGCCTCTCTCACACTCCTCGCCTCTCTCACACTCCTCGCCACTCTCACACTCCTCGCCTCTCTCACACTCCCCGCCTCTCTCACACTCCTCGCCTCTCTCACACTCCTCCTCGCCTCTCTCACACTCCCCGCCTCTCTCACACTCCTCGCCTCTCTCACACTACCACAAGTCCTGGTTTTTTGCTGCTGTATGTGCAGACAAGAGTTGGACAAGACATCACATGGACTAGCTTGTTCTTTTTTACTAGATTGATGCACATTGTAAGTGGTCTACAGTCTCATACCTCTGTGGATCAAAATTTAGTATATAATACTAAATATCCAACATTGGCATGTCTATTTGTCATACCTAGTAGTAGTACTACCAACAACCAACATTCCTGAACCAAATGCATAGGGGGGAGGGGGACCTGTACAAACCCAGTTGTGAAAATCAGATGCTCGTGGCTGAAGCAGAACGCATACAAAAGGGTGGGCACTGACACTGACAAACCGGCACCTGCGAAGAGGAAGAAATAAAGAGACACTCGCGGATTATTATTATGGTAGGAGACAAACGAGAGGCAGAGATGGGTTGGGGTGGAGATGGGTGGGGCAGAGATGGGTGGGGCGGAATGGGGTGATTTTGAAGGATGGGGCGGAATGGGGTGACCTTGAGATGGGTGGGGCGGAATGGGGTGATTTTGAAGGATGGGGCGGAATGGGGTGACCTTGAGATGGGGTGGGGCGAAGATGGGGGAGAGCGGAGTGGGGTGAGGCGGAGATGGGGGAGAGCGGAGTGGGGTGGGGCGGAGATGGGGGAGAGCGTAGTGGGGTGGGGCGGAGATGGGGGAGAGCGTAGTGGGGTGGGGCGGAGATGGGGGAGAGCGTAGTGGGGTGGGGCGGAGATGGGGGAGAGCGTAGTGGGGTGGGGCGGAGATGGGGGAGAGCGGAGTGGGGTGGGGCGGAACCGCATCTCCCCTCCCCAAAAAGCTTCTTAGTGCCGAAAAGCACAACGGATGAGGGGTGAGGAGGAGATGGGGTGAGGAGGAGATGGGGGTGGGGCGGAATGGGGTGGGGCGGGATGGGGTGGGGCGGATTGGGGTGGGGCGGATTGGGGTGGGGCGGAATGGGGTGAGGCGGAATGGGATGGGGCGGAATGGGGTGGGGCGGAATGGGGTGGGGCGGAATGGGGTGGGGCGGAATGGGTTGAAACGGAATGGTGAGGTGAGGGATGGAGAGGGAAGGGATGGGGAGAAGAGGGATGGGGAGAAGAGGGATGGGGAGAAGAGGGACGGTAAGTTGAGAGACTGGGAGGTGAGGGATGGGGAGGGAAGGGATGGAGAGGGAAGGGATGGGGAGGCGGGGATGGGGAGGTGAGGGATGGGGAGGGACGGGATGGGGAGATGAGGGATGGGGAGGGAAGGGATGGGGAGATGAGGGATAGGGAGGGAAGGGATGGGGAGATGAGGGATGGGGAGGGAAGGGATGGGGATGGAGCATAGGCGACGGAGGGGAATGAGAGAAGGCGAGGGGCAGGGGGTGAGCCTGGGCGACGGAGGGAAGTGAGCGTGTGCGGAGTACGGGCAGTGAGCGTGGGCGATGGATGGGGGGAGAGCGTGCGTGGTGGGGAGGAGTGAGCGTGGGCGACGGAGGGGACTGTCGCGACAGGAGGGAAGCGAGAGAACGTGGCGGGAGGGAGAGAGCGTGGGCGGCGGAAGGGGAGTTGTCGCGCGCAACGGGAGGGAGTGCGCGCGGACGGAGCTGGGGTGAGGAGGAGACGGGGTGAGGCGGAGATGCGGGAAGGAATAGGCCGTGGCGACGAGCGGGGGTGAGCGTGTGCGACCGAAGGATTGCGCGAAGGCGATGGAATGGGGGTGAGCGTGGGCGACGGAAGTGAATGATCGTGGGCGACGGTACGATTTCCCCCCGCGATCGCGATGGGAAGGGAGTGAGCGTGGGCGACGGGAAGGGCTTGAGCGTGGGCGACGGAAGGGAGTGCGCGCCGGCGACGAAAGGGAGTGTGCGTGACCGTTCGAGGGGAGTGCCTGTGTGCGACGGGAAGGCGTTATCATCCGCGACGGAGGGATGTTCGCGTGCGCAACAGAGGGTTTTGCGTGAAGGAGATGGGAGGGAAGGGAGCGTGCTCGTTCGAGGGAAGAAGCGTGAGGGATGGAGGGGATCGCGTGTGTGTTCCGGAAGGGGTCCGAGTGTGGACGTCGGGGAGAAGAAGCGATGCGGCGAAGCAGGTGGATGAAACCTACGCGGCGGATAGAGAGGACGTCGCGGCTATGAAGATAGGCGACATTGGTGCGGTGGGCGGTGTGGAAGTGAAACCAGGGCGACGACGGGCATATGTGCAACCATGGCCCCGGCTAGCTATGTCGAGTGGAAACGTGACCTAGAACCGCGGGGCGCTTTAGAGACGGATTGGAAGAATGAAGGCATGGTCCTAACGTCCTAAGGAGGAATTTTCCGCCATGCGCTGGAATGGGGTAGAATGCTAGATGTTCTATGCTATGGCTGTCGCTCTAGCTGCTCAGACTAGGCAGTTTCGAACGACCTGAATTACATATTTCCAGTTTGGTGTGCACACCTCAGCCCAGGAACCGAGCGACCCTTCCCTGCGCTGCCTGCGACTTCTTTCACGTTTTGCAGGTGAAAACCTGGTAACCACACTGGTTCGGGAGGGAAAGTGTTAACACCTCCCAACTTTTCTTGTAATTCAGGCTGCGGGTTTTAACTGCTTTTATTCCTTCACGTTTACTCATTTCTTCTTGTTTTTCCTTGGTTTGTGAAGTGGCAGGAGCGCGGAGGAAGAACAACATTCCGTGGTAAGATCGTCGTTCCAGTTTAGCTTCTATTGTTCCTTCACGGTTACTAACTTTCTCCTATTTTCCTTGGTTCGTGAAGCAGGAGCTGGTGGGAGCGGGTGCGGGAGCGGGAGCAGGAGCACGAGCGGGAGCCTCTATCAGGTGATATTGTCCATTTCAGCATTTGTGTTTGGTTTGGAATTCACTGACGTCTCTCTTGGTGTGTTTGTCTCTGCTGCAGAAAGAGAGTCGGGAGGAGGGAGACGCTGCGTCGCGACGAATCGAAGAGCGGCGAAGCGACGGACGACCGGCGGGTTGACGGGCGACCGGCGGATTGACGGACGAGCGGCGGAGCGGAAGAGCGGCGGAGCGGAAGAGCGGCGAAGCGGACGAGCGGCGGAACGAGGCGCTGGAGTTTGACTCCCCCCCTTTCTCCCCTTCCCCGTTCCCTTGTTCAGGTGGATGGCGAATGGTTTGGGGAGGTACAGGTGGGCTAGCTAGGCACGTGTAGGCGCATAGGAGCGTTAGATCAGAAGGGTGTGGTCAGGTGTGTTTGGGCGCGGTCAGGTGCGTTTGGGAACGATCGGGTTTGGCTCGGCTGGGAAACCTCCTCTTCCTCTGACAACCTGGCGTCTTCGAATTCTGACAACCGAGGAGTGTCATCCCGAGGTGTTTAAATTCCCCTGATCTAACCCTGCCCGCGGGCAGTAAACTAACCTTCCCTCTCCTCTCCTACCAGAATCCGTCCCCCCCGCCCTCCCAAACAGGGTCCCGCACGAATGACCTCCACCTCAACGCGGTGTGCGGGTGTACGGCCAAGAGGGGTCAAGTTCAAGACGGAGTTCGGGCAGCTCAACACTTGGAGCGGTTCAACACTTGGAGTGGTTCAACACTTGGAGCGGTTCAACTCTTGGAGCGGTTCAACACTTGGAGCGGCTCAAACACTTGGAGCTGTTCAGAGGTTCAACACTTCAACGCCTGGAGCGGTCAACACTTGGGCCCAGTTTGGCAGGCATCAAAAAAACGGGCGAGGGGGATGGGCTACAGTGAACCGACCACCCTGGAACCTTTCTTGATAAGCGCGTTATAGGCTATCAAGGCTCGATATAAGCGGACTACGCCGAACCTGACAGTAATGGAATGTCAACCAAACACCCCTTTTTTTGCAGGCGTTTTCAACCGCCGGAATCTACACCCAAACGAGTTTCTCTGGCAAAGTGCCCATTTTCTGATCCCCCGCACCATGCGGCCTCGAGGCCACGCACTATGCGGGGTATCGGTGATTCGGGGCAATCAAAAGTAACTGGTCAAATATGCCAGCCAATCACATGATCACACGAACCATCATGGCAACTGCTTACCATCTTCCGCAAAACCCGAAATCTCGATAGATGCCATCAATCTACACCCAAATAATGCCAACCAAACACTCCAACCCGTTTTTCCGAATGTGCACTGCAGCTACTATCCGATTTCGATGCTGTTTCTCGAAATGCCCAGGCGGCATTTTTTGCGGGCCCGTTAGAAATGCCCATTGTGGCCATAATTGCCATGATGCCTGCCAAACAGGGCCTTGGCCGCACAGACAAAGCTGTTAAACACTTCGAGCTAGTTGAGCGGCTGGCGTTCTGCAGAAGTAGTTGAAGAGTTAGGAACTTAGCGATGTTTTGTGACTTGTATTGTATGAAAATTTAGGATGCCACCCTGGGCCCAGTTCGGCAGGCATTATGGCCATTATGGCCATTTTGGGCATTTTTAACGGGCCCCCAAAAAATGGCCCCTCGAAACAGCTGCGAAGTCAGACTGTAGCTGCAGTTTAACTTCGGAAGAATGGGCCCGACTGTTCGGTTGGCATTAAATGGGCCTGGATTAACGGCATCAACCGAAAATGACACTTCGCAGAAGCTCGCATGCAGCTGCGCTGATGGAGCTCAGAATCACTGTACTGGCAGCACGGGCAGCCATGCAAACCAGTGGTGGACGTCGAAAAAATTCGGGCAAGAGAATCTGTGCGTTCGATGTGTTAGTGAAGGTGTGTTGGTGATGTGCGATTTCCCAGCGGGCAAAATGAGGGGCATGAAAGACCGGGATTTGTTTTTGTCAGGGCAATGTGTGATTGCCCCGAATCACTGATACCCCGTGTGGGGGGGGGGTCTCGAGGCAGTATGGTGCGGCGTATCAGAAAATGGACCATTTGCCTGGGAAATAGGGTTCGAGGAAGATTCCTCTGGTAGAAAATGCCAGCGTCAAAGGGGGTGTTCGGCTGGCATTCCATTATTGTCTGGTTCGGCGATGATCCGCTTATATCGAGCCTAGATAACCTTTCACGCGCTTATCAAAGAAGGTTCCAGGGTGGTCGGTTTACTGTAGCCTAACCGGGGAAACCGTTTTTTTAATGCCTGCCGAACTGGGCCCTGGAATTAAAGCTCAAGGCCCAAATTGCGGGCCGCGTGGAGCAGGATTACTAATCTTGCAGAGTTGGCGTTTTTTGGGCTGTCATTTGACGATTAGTTGGTAACTGTAGGTGCGAATCATTCTGATTGGTCGAAGCCACACTCCCCGCTGAAACTCCAACTTTCCGAACTCAGCAATTTGGGACTCGAGGTCCCCAACCAAACACAGCCCCCAGAAGTTCGCTGACTCAGCGAAGCCAACACAACCTCAGCGAAATAATACGAGCCACAGACCTCGATTTCGTGCTCACCACCCCCACCCTACAGGACTCCACTTTGCGCAAGATTACTAATCTTGCGCAATTTGGGCCTTGAGCTTTAAAGCGACGGGCAACTTTTGGCAGTGTTGGGTTCAGAAGTTTTTTTTTTGAACCAGGCTTGCCAGCGCGAAAGTGCTGGCTGGCGAAAACCAGGATTTCGTGCGGACACTTTCCATCCGCAGTAACAGTTCGCCAGGGTTCTGGGTTTTGGGTGGCAAATGTGCACCGTCGCTTTAAGGATGCCTTGTTCTATGGTTCGAACGATTGATGCGAGATGCTACTTCGTCATCATCATTTCTTTCCGTCTGTCAGTCTCTGTTACGGTAGACCTAAGCGCTAAGCGCCCGTGACTTCTTGGATTTCCACCCTCGCGGCTTCTCGTACGTGATGTCAGTCGCGGTTATCAGCCGTATATTAATTTTCGCCGTATATTAATATTCTATGTATATTCATTTTCGCCGCTTCAGGTAGTGAACCTAGTACCGCCAGTTGCGTGCTTCAGATGTTTGCACAGTAGCCAGTAGCACGCGTTTTTTTTAACCGATGCATTGCGGAACGTCGATTCGCGGGCACAATAGTACCATTTGCGGACACAATACTAGCATCGATTTGCACCAAATTTAACTCCATATATCTGTGAGCACATACCATGCGGACGCATTATTAGTCTCAATTCGTAGGCGCGCGATTGGCGTCGGCAGTGCGGCCGGTTCAACGTCCGTTAACAAGCGAAGGCGGTGAGTAAGCGAATGCACATCATTTTGGGCCTTGAGCAAGGGAAAGGTTGGGGGAGTGTACGGGATTGTGGGGAAGAGAGGAATTGGGTGGGAGTAGAAGGGGGGAAGGGGGGAGGGGGAGGGGGGGTGGGGGGGTCCCAGTCATACCAACCATACCTCTCCTTAATCTCCTCTTTCCCCTCCATCCTTTCCCCAACTTACCTCTCATCTCCCCCACACTTTCCCCTTACTGTTCCCCTGCCGTGCATCTCTCTCCCGATTCAAGATCTCCCTTTCATTGCCTCTATCTTCCCTCGACCTCCCTTAACTATCTTTCACTCCTCGTTTTTCCATCCCTCTTCCCCCTCCCTCATTGCCTTCCCTCAACCCCCCCACCTCATCTACCTTTGCCCAGGCTCATCCTGCCTTACCTATATGACTCTGTGACTTGCCTTTGTGAATTCCCTTCGTGGCTTTGCCTTGGCTGCGTTTTAATTACTTTATTTGTTGTTCAAGTCAGTACAACCCCTCCTGTATTGTGTGACTGCTGCTAGCCCATGTATGCATATTCCATCTCTCAAATCATCCTGATAACAAATTATGTTCCACATTTATCTTCACCACCTTCACAAGTTCTACAGCTACGCCACCATAAAATCTCCTTTCTCCCAAGTCGCCCACCGTCCATCAATTTCACTCAACGCACATGCTATCTGGTAACAGCCAGGCTAAGCGGCTTCATAGGCACAGGTGACGATATGTTTCTCGCAAACAGCTCCGCCTTGCGCTGCTTGATCGATGGAATGCTCCCATTTGAACCGCTCTCCACCGCACTGGCTACACCTTGCACAGCAGACACTGGCGTATCTGTGAACTCCTCAAACTCCAGCCGAGCTACAGGCATGGACGCATCTGAACTTGCTGTGGATGCAGATGAGTTGAAGGAGCTCGAAGCAGCAAAGGAAGGGATAGTGGTGCCAGAGTCGAGCGATTCGCGTAGAGCCTTGTCCTTTTCCTCCTTAAATTGCAGGTAGAACGCCATGATTGATGCTGTGAGCATGAGAATCATCTTGGGTCGCACCTGGGGAGGGAAAAGAAACGCAGGAGGGGCGGGAGGAATGTGGAATAGAGATAAAGTTGGAAAGGTGGTGGGTTAGAAGCAGCAGTGGGGGTATTGGTCAGAGGGTGCGAGATGGTTGCCTTTCTATACAACTGGAACCAAGCAGTGATGCACGACTTGAAAGCAAGCAAGGAAAGAACAAGAGGATGGGGAAAGCACATGCCAATGATGCTCGGGGGTGACTAAACATGAGACACACAGGACGGGCATATGGTTTTCTAGACACGTGTTACTGCACACACCTTGACAATGTCACACAATGAAAAAGGGCAACAGGAACACAAAGCACAGCACAAAGCACCCCAGGTGTCAGCTTCACTCGGTGTTGACACACAAGTGCCGTTTGAATCGAGCGGCTTTTGAGTTCCCGCAAAAGTCCCAACACACGCACGCACCTTGACAATGTCGTTAGGCACCAGGAACACGGAGCACCCCAGCTTCCTGGCCACGCTGATCACATAGTGCGCGTTCTGCAGCTTCTCCTCCTCTGCATGGGGTGCAGGGAGGGGGTGGGGAGAGCACAAGGGGTGGAAGGAGATGATGGGAAGGCAAACACAAGGAGTCTAGGAAGAGCAGTCCTAGCGGCAGCCTCAGGGTGTCTTCTTACACGACTCAGTTTCTTTGGCGCCTCAGTTGTGGAGGCACCCCAAAAACCCTGGCACACCACATCACACCGCACGACACCACACCACCTACCATTGGCACCGTGGGTGACAATCTCCCAGTCGATCAATCTCGGCTCCACTGCGAACATGAGGTCCAGAAAGAACAGCCCTGACGACAACCCTTGACAGGACTTCCAAGGCGCCTGAGACACCCAGGCACACCACACCACACCACACCACACTGCACCACACTGCACCAACCCACCGTTAGCGCCGCGGGTGACTATGTCCCAGTTGATCACTCTTGGCTCCACTGCAAACATGAGATCAAGGAAGAACAGCCCTGACGACAGCCTCGGATCCTGCATCGCCCAGCCACGGCAGCAGGTTCGGAAGGAGGGTTGGAAGAGGAATAAAGGCGGGGGGTTGGGAAGGGACGTCGAAGTGCAGTGGTGAGGCGCGTGGGACAGGGGAAGGAGATTAAGGTGAAAACATGCTAGGTGTGATAGATGCAGGAAATACGGGAAGTACAGGTTTGTAAGTGGATTCAGCCAGAATAAGGTTAGGAGGAGGAAGGAAGGAAGGAAGGGAGGCAAGGGAAGGGGAGAGGAGTGGAGGAGAGTAAGAGAAGAAGAGAAGAAAAATTAGATGTGGTAGAAACTCGAGTGGTAGGGGGCGGGGGGAGGAGAAGAGGGGGAGGGGAGGGGGGGGAAGGCGGAGTTAATTTATGACATCCTCGCACTCTTGCTCTGCAATAATTTTTTGCCTTTTCCACGCAAACTCTTGCTCTGCAAGAATGTTTTGCCTATTTCACTCGCACACTTGCTCTCGCATACCTTGAAACTCTGCATGCGTGAGGACCGCTTTGCCTTCTCCACCCGCTCATTCGCCCACTGCAGAATATCCCCATCGCTCAACTCATGGTTGTGCCTGAGGTGCTGCAGCAGCGACACCATGTGCAGATGCATCAGCTGCCATAAGAACCCCAGAATCAGCTTCCGGTTCCCCGATACGATATCGTTGCCGCCCGTGCCGACCAGATTCAGCTTCAGCTGCCGCCCGACCCGCAGCGCCTGCTCGCAGTTCTCGATTTTTTTGTAGACTGCCCGCAGGTGCTGCTGCCCGCCCGAGGGCCGTGCGACTGTTTTCCACTCCACACACCCTGGGCGAATCTTATCCATAACCTCCAAAAGAACAATACTGCTCAGGGGAGAGGAGAGGAGAAGAAGGGGAAGAGAGGGACAAGGGGGGGGGAGAGGGTGGAAAAGGGGGAGGAGAGGGCGGAAGGGGGGAGGAAATGGGAAGGGGGGAGGAAATGGGAAGGGGGGAGGAGATGGGAAGGGGGGAGGAGATGGGAAGGGGGGAGGAGATGGGAAGGGGGGAGGAGATGGGAAGGCGGGAGGAGATGGGAAGGGGGGAGGAGATGGGAAGGGGGAGGAGATGGGAAGGGGGAGGAGATGGGAGGGGGGGGTGGAGAGGGTGGGTTGAACTGTCATTCTTCAGAGAAGGAACGCACGGCGTGTGGATGAGTGGAAAGATAAGAAGAGGTTGCAAGAATGTCGATTCCCCTCCAACAACCCCAACTCTCTCATCCCAGGAACCTGGAACCTACTCGCCCCTCCTCCATAACCCCACTTCCATTCCAACCCACCCACTCTCGTGCACGTCCACCCACAACCCAAGGCATTCTGCATACCCATCGCGCACGTCCCGGAAGAGATCACAAACAGGAGTGGACACGCCCACGCTGTTGATCCAGAAGCGGTACACGCGCTCCTCGTCACTGTCCAGACTGCGATCCACCTCCAGCTCCGCCTGCTGCACCACTCCCAACCGCACCGCACCTGCTGCTGCTGCAGCAGCTGCTTCTGCGTTCTCGACACCCGATTTGTCGTCCGCTGCATTTGCCTCCTCCTGTGCCTTGAGTGTGTGCCTGGGGGCCATGGGAGAGGCATGGGCACCGTTTTGGGAGGGGGTGATGGTGTGAGGGGCAAGTGAGCGGGTGGAGGGATCCAGAACTGACCTCTCCCTTATCTGCCTTTAGTGTGAATTTGGGAGTGGGAATGGTACAGGGGAGAACCCGCACCCACACCCACGCACCCACCCACCGAACACCCACGCACTTGCGCACACACCCACACCCAACACACCCACACCCCCCTCCCCCCCCCCCCTCCCCCCCACCTCCCCATCACACACACACACACCCAGACGCACCTCATGTGGAAGAGGTTGGCAACAAACGCCAGATTCAGATTCATGCTCCCATCCACAATATCCTGAGCCTGCACATAGTCGCATTCACACCCACACACACACCACACCTACGCACACACTTACACCCACACCCACACCCATCCACACACCCACACCCACACCCATCCACACTCTCACAACACACCCAAGAACCCACCAACCTTCCCCCTCCTACTTCTCCCCTCTCCCCCCCACCCACCTCCCCATCACACACACACACACCCACACGCACCTCATGTGGAAGAGGTTGGCAACAAACGCCAGATTCAGATTCATGCTCCCATCCACAATATCCTGAGCCTGCACATACTTGCAGCACCCTATCCTATCCGCCTGCTTCAGCACCTGCTGCGCCCGCTCCAGCCCCGGCTGGTACTGCATCGGCGACAAGTCACACATGTCTGGCGACAGCTGGTTCAGCAGGAGGGTATACGCCTCGCCGTCTTTGATATCCTGGCTGAAATTGGAGACTTCCTTGTGGTAGTTGGCCTTTTTGAGGTGCATGTTCATCCACCGCAGCAGCAGCTGCTCGCTTGACTCGTGTCGCACGTCCTCCCCTGACTGGGAGGAGGAGGGTGAAGGGAGACGCAACTGTTAGGTCATGTGTCTCAATAGAAAAACAGCGGTAAGGTCACGGGCTTGGGGTGACGAAGCGGCTTGGAGTTAAAGAGAGAGTTTAGGGCAGGCTTCGTGCATGCGTTCAATCGATTGGGCATAGCGAAGAAATAAACGTGACACCATTCATGTCACACACTCAGAGCAGCAGCAGCAGCAGCAGCAGCAGCAGCAGCAGCAGCAGCAGCAGCAGCAGCAGCAGCAGCAGCAGCGGTATCTCACCTCTTTCTCCAATTCCTCGATGAGCTCAGGGGCAGCAGACACGCTGACGAATGACAGCAGATGCACCTGCAATAGAGTGCAAACAGCGGTGCAAGAGGGCGAGAGAGAGGAAGAGATGGTGGGGGAGGGAGCAACGCGGGAGGTATGTGGGAGGGAAGGAGGCAAGAGGGAAAAACGGGGGAAAGAGGAGAAAGGGTGGGAGTGTCAGGGAGCAGGGTGGGAAGGTTGTGCAGGGAAAAACAACAGCGGATCGAAGGGGTAAGTGAGGGAGCGCGTATGATGAGGCAGTTGCATGCATGCACGGGAAAAAACGGACACACACACACAGAGTCCCTCCTCTGCGTTGCACGCCTCTACTGCACATTACCGCGTTCCGAGTTGCCTAAGATTCCTACTACTATGTGCAGTCACTCTGTGTGTGCATGACTCTCTATTACATAATACCTTGATAATTTGTGCGATGAGGCCCAAGAGCAAGTGTTCCTGCCAGAATCCGGCGAGCAGGAAGGGAAAGAGAAAAGGGAAAAGAAGCAAGAAATACAGGAATTTGGGCAAGGCAAGAAAACTGCTGATAGTTTTCTTTCTTCCTTCTTCAAGCTGACGTGGCACCAAAGATCCACCTGTTTCACGCCAGCTGTCCTCCTTATACTGCTGTGCGTGCACCCCATCCACCCTCGTCACACATCCTTTTTGAGAATGCCAACCAACCAGCACCTGACACCTGGACACCTCGGATCGCCTTCCCCTGCTCTCTCTCTCTCCCTTCTTCCTTCCTCACGCTCTTCCCTTCTTTCTCGCCCCTCGCCCCTCTCCCCTCTCCCCCCGCACGCACCCTGCGCTCTGCAATGTCCCGTCCGCTACGGTTGACCACCTGGCATGCCAGTGCGCACGCGGGGTTAATGAAGACACAAGTGACAATATTCCCTGCTCCCTTCATCCTCGCCTCTCTCGCCTCCCCCTTCCCTCTCCACTCCCCCCCCCCACTCACCCTGCGCTCAGCAATGTCCTGTCCGCTGATGTTCACCACCTGGCACCCCAGCGCGCGCGCGGAGTTGAGCGCGAGCGTATGGTTCTCGCTGCGTTGCCACGCGTTCAGCTGCGCCTTGCTGTTGATCGCGCGTTCGTCTATGGTGCCCGGCGCTGCGAGATTCACCAGCTTACTGGCGGGGGGAAGGGGAGTTGAGGGGGACGAGAGGGGGTTACTCGAAGGGAGGTTTTAAATCGACTTCCAAGCTGCACCTTGCTGTTGATTGCGCGCTCGCCTATCGTCCCCAGCGCTGCCAGGTTCACCAGCTCGCTGGCGACAGAGAGGAGTTGAGACTGAGAAAAGAGAGGAAGGAACTTGGGGGAAGGTTTTGCGTCAAAACAGTCGGAGGGGAGGACTAGCACGCGCGTGCATGAGTGCCGAACGGAACGTCACCGGTACAAACCGAACCTGACTGCTCGTTGCTTACCAGAGCAACACGCCTGACTGCACTTTATCCAGCAGGTCCCCCCCCTCGGGCGCAATCGGCAGCAGCGCCGCGACATGCTGATCCTCCGCCATGTTCGCATTGATATGCTCGATATACGCGCGTTTCTCGGATTCGTTAATAACGTGCACTGTAGACGTGACTGGCGAGCGCATAAAATCCTTGGCTGCAGAATTTCGGGGCTTGCTGAGCGGGGAGAAGTATGACGTGCCCTTGTCTATGTCCGCTTGGAGCTGGTGGTGGAATAACGTAGTAACGGGGGTAGTAGAGGAAGCAGGGGAACTCATGACGAGAGTGTTAACAACGAAAAACGGAGGAGGACGGCAGAATGACGGAGAGCTGTTAACAGGCCGAACAAAAAAGCGGGTTCATAAGGCCCGTCGGGCTGAACCCGTCGGGCTGAAACGGATGGCGTGACATGGTAATTTACAATCAGACTCGAGGATTGATTCGAGTTTGGTAAACTCACGCGAAGGTACCCTTCGAACGTGAGCACGCCCTTGTCCTTGCTGCCGAATTCCGCAATCACGCGATCAGCATCGGGTTCGCTCAGCGGCGTCGAGAAACCCAGGCGGACGGAATTCGCCCGTATGCTGGCCGGTGTCAGGGGGGTTCCGGGCGAAGGAGACGCGCCATCGAACTGGAAATAGTCGACAAGATACACGGGGTGGAAGCGGAAAGAAGAGTGGGAGAGGAATTGGCGGGAACTGAGTGACAGACGCGAAAAGGGTTGAGCGATGGAAGGCTAAGAAGGCTTTGTGCGAAACAATTGGGTCGGAAAGTGCTGAATTGATATTCTAATGTGATATTATAAGCCAACTCCTTGGCACGCTCACGGGATTGCTGAATTACAAATGCTCGAAATGACACTGGTGTAGGTAGGGAAGATCTGACACACTAATAATGATAATTTGAATAAGGACTGACGATGCTAGAGATACGCACGGATCTGCGACACATTGTAAACCGACGAAAGGGTAAGAAGGGAATGACGACCGAAATGGTTGGAGCAGCACCTGCGATTTGAGCTTTCGTAGTTCGCCTTGCGTGAACTGGTTCGCTAAGTTCGCATCCGCCACGTCGATGCTTGAAAACAACATGTCGGCGGGAATTTGCAATTGCGAATTGCCGAGCAGGAAAGGCTAATGTGATCGGATATTAATCAGCAAAAGCGCAATCAGTCTGGATTGTTTTAGCACTGTAATGACTGAATTCAGTGCCTGATGAAGAACCAGAGACCAGAGACCCAAGAGAACGGTCTTTATTCAAGCAGTCGTCCGGATATAGTCACCGTTTCATGTACGTCACTCTGTCCTGGTGCTGCTGCTGATGGTGTGCGAAACGTCAGGGAAGGCGACGTGACGTGCAACCCAGTGACCACGGAGATTCCCTTCTCCCATGGACGGGGAAAGAGTGGGAACGAATGCTGGATTTGGGATGATCCAAGAGGAAGAAAGGGGAGGGTGAAGAGGAAAAGGGACCTCGGGATTCTCTTCCTCTTTGTGTGCCAAGGAATTGCCGTGTCCAAAGCTCTCCATCTTCTTGACTCTTCCCGAGTCGCCAGAACCAGCTTCCTTCCTCTTGGGAACTCATCTGCCCATAAATAACCTCCATTTGTCAGGCTGAATGGCACCCATGTGGCCTTGAGATGGTCGGTTTCGTTTGACCCTCTCGGGATGGTCGTCCAATGGGCAGGTTATGAATTTCCCGCTCAATCGAAGAGTTGTGTGACCGTCCATGCAGAATGCCACCCCCATACAGCTGTGTGAGCACAGGTTCCGACACATCAGAGTTGCATGCCCGGACTGCTGCTACAACAGTTGTAATGAAAAGTTTTGAGCTCTATAAGAGCTGTGTTAAAGCTAGTTGTAAGGAAAATTCCTTTTCCTTACTTCGCGCCCCTGCTCAGTGCGTACACTACTGTAGCACCACAGTCAGCACCGTTACCACTCGTAACCCTCGCATCGACAAACCTCCCGCCACCTTCGCACGTCGCACCCGGACCTCACGGCTCGGCGGGTAACCCGCGCTCCGGGCCTCCGCCTCGACATTTCCAAACCACAGTCCCAACCTCAGTTCCAGGCCCGTAGCGCGTCAACCACAGTTCATTACCGTTACCACTGTAGTTTCGCTATATATTCTTGGCTCATGCCTTCGCTCATTGTACTCTTGCTTCGATAGTGCAATTCTCGTTCGATCACTCAATTGCACTCGTAACACTTGGTATTCAGAGCCTACGATCTCTTCTCGGACCGCACCCACACCTTCGCTTCCCCACTATCTCAATTTTTTGGAGGGGGTACACGTCTCTCAGTGACACAGCACCGCCGCTCGTAGTGCTCTCTCGTAAGCACGTACGGCCACGACAGAGGCTCTCACTGTGCTTGCCCGACACCCCCGCCATGGCTGAATTCACTCTCGCGACACTGACGCATGAGCAACTCGACCGTCTCGTGCGCCAAGTTGAAGAATCGGCGCTCGAAATTGCGACGCTCACGGCGGAACATGACTCCGCGCGTCAGCAATCCACGGTGAATACTCCGGCACCACCACACTCTTAGAAACTAGGCAGGAATGATAGGACTACCGAGAGAATTGGTACAAGGAGAAATCCCTAAGGGGTTATACCCCACATTATCTACCCCACTACAGCCTACCCACAAATATAATATATGCATATGTTTGACACACCCCCATAGGCAAAGTGGGGGAGAGCAAGAGGTCACAAGACCAGTCAAGAAAAGCAAAGCAAGCTCAAGGTGGATCACAACGTCACCACACACACTGAGCACAAGCAAGAGGCCACAAGGCCAGTTCACATGCAGAGATATATATGCAGCAATAGCACAGTGATCACTACCTAGCAAGAGCAAGCATGCAGGTATATATATATATGGATCACACCACAAGCAAAGTCTACAGCAAGTGTGGAAACGTAGGCACAAGGCTCAACGAAGTACAAAAGCGCTCATGATCACCAGACGGAAGTGCCTTGGTGAATATATCAGTAGTGTTGGCCCGAGTGGCCACGTGAGCAAGACGAAGCTGACCCCGCTGCTGCAACTCTCGAGCCAGGAAGTAACGCAGAGCGATGTGCTTCGTTCTGTGCTCCAGTCTGTGCTCCTCACACAAGGCAATGGCTGCCTTGTTGTCGACGTACAGAACTGGAGGAGAACGAGGCCTCTCTCCCAAGTCGGTCAGCAGGCAGGTGAGCCAGCGTAACTCCTGTGCAGCCATGGCTGTGGCGTAGATCTCAGCCTCACAACTGGAGCCAAGAACAAAAGACGAGCGCGTAGACCACCAAGAAACAGAGCCAGAGCCAAGGCTGAAGGTGTAACCCTGTGACGACCGCTGCGTAGCCTGGTCGTCAACCCAAGAAGCGTCCGAGTGACCAGTGAGGACAACGTCGCCCCGTCCTCCAAGCACGAGCCCCATGCCCGATGTACTGCACAAGTAGCGCAGTACCTTCTTAGTAGCATCCATGTGCACCTTTCGGTGCCGACCAGGAGCCACGTAGCGAGCCAGAAGGCCAAGAGGGTACGCGAGGTCAGGACGAGTGCAGGTCATCAGGTACATGAGGCAGCCAACTAGCTCTGGGTAAGGACCACTCGGCTCTACGGACTCGTCCGAAGGTGGAGCTGAGAGCGAGTGACCTGTAGCCAGAGGAGTGGCCTGTGCCGAGGACCAGGTGAATCCGAAGCGCTGAAGGACCTGCTGCACCATGTGTGACTGAGTCAGTGTGATGGTGCGGCGTGCTCTGTCCCGGATGATCTGCAAGCCAAGGTATCTGCGGAACTCATCCAGGTCTGTGCACGTGTGTCTCTTCTGCTGCTCCGACTTTACCAGGGCGAGAGCCTCAGTGTCAGCAGTGGCAAAGACCAAGTCGTCGACGTACACGAGGATGTAGAACGACAGCAGTGAAGTGTCGGTGCGCAGAAACAGCGACGGGTCAGCAGTCGACGGAGCAAACCCAAGAGCCGCAAGTGTCGTCCTCAGTGTGTCGTGCCACTCACGTGGCGCCTGGCGCAGACCGTAGACCGGCCGCCGAAGGCTCCACTAGGTACCAGGAGGGAACGACCCAGTGAAGCCAGGCGGGCGGCGCAGCGAGATCTCCTCGTGCAGGCTGCCCTGTAAGAAAGTTGTGCTGAAGTCAAGAGAGTGAAGCTCGTAGTCACGCTGAGCGGCAACGTGCAGCAGCACCCAAAGAGTGGTCATCTTCGGGGTTGGGGAGAAGGTCTGGAAGAAGTCAACTCCCTCTCGCTGACTGAAGCCTCGAGCAACGTAACGAGCCTTGAAGACAGGCGGAGAACCTGGCGGCCGCTTCACCCTGAAAATCCACATGCCGTCGACGATGTTCGCCCCGGGAGGGGGAACCTCATCGACGTACGTGCCTGTGGACTTCCAGGATGCCATCTCTGCGTCCATGGCTGTCTATCACTGAGAAGAGTACTCACCCGCGATCGCCCCAGCGTAAGAGCGCGGGGTCGGGATGTCTGGAGCATCCGGGTCTCCCTCAGGGGCAAGCAGCATGGCCACGAGATGAGGCGCAGCGGCCGCAAGACACTCAAGGTCCTCGTGCATGTCCTGAAGGACGTCCGTGCTAAGAGCACACTCGCCCCCGACGGACGGAGGACAGACAGACTCAGACTCAGCAACAAGACTAGCAGCGTAGTCTAGACGACAGGCAGCAGCAAAGTCGACAAGCTCAGCGACTAGGGCAGACGCAGCAGTGGACTCAAACGACGGGTCAGTGACAATACTGGCTAACAGACGCGTGACAGTAGGGTGCTCAGTACGAAACTGGTCAGACTCAGGGTCCGCAACGTCTAGCAGAGAGGACGCAGGGGGAGACGGCAGAGGAAAACGCTGCGGAGGAGAGGAAGGACGGTGGACTACAAGGTGGGTGGCGGGGACAGCCGGCTGACGCGGATGAGGAACACGACGACCGGAACGGCCAGAACGTACAGGCGAGACAGGACGCGACGCAGGCTCACGACGCTCAGCAAGACCACCTGTCTGCTCAGTGTAAGGAGAAGGAGCAGGCAGCGGTGAGCCAGGCTGTAACGGAAGACCAGTAGACGAAGGGAGACTAAGAACCTGGCGAAACACAGAGTCAGGCGGTGACTGAGACGACGGAGACGGCGGAGCGAAGAACAGGCGCGGCTGTGCAGTGCCACTAGCACCAGCACCTCCAGCACCTCCAGCAGCTCCAGTACCCCCAGCAGCTCCAGCACCTCCAGTAGCTCCAGCACCTCCAACAGCTCCAGGACCCTCAGCAGCTCCAGTACCCTTAGCAGATCCAGTACCCTCAGCAGCTCCAGCACCTCCAGCAGCTCCAGTACCCTCAGCAGCTCCAGCACCTCCAGCAGCTCCACAACCCTCAGCGCCAGCTCCTCCAGGACCAGCTCCACCAGCTGCAGCACCCCCAGAACCAGCACCTCCAATCCCAGGGTCTCCAACCTTAGTGCCTCCAGCAGCAGCACCCCCAGACCCAGGGTCTCCAGCAGTAGCACCCTCAGACACAGCACCTCCAGCCCCGGCAGCTCCAGTACCTCCAGTACGAGCACCTCCGGGACCAGCAACTCCAGCACCTCCAGTAGACAAAGGACCAACACCACTCCCAGCTCCAGTGACGTCAGCAGAATGACCTCCAGCAGCAGAGCCCCGAGCTCCAGAAGCGCGACCCTGACGGCGACCGTACCAGTCGTGCAGCTGCTGTGAGGTGAGAGGCACACGCGGACGAAGGCGGCTACTCCAAGGAGACCGCGTAACAGCAGTCTCAGAACCCTTAGGCGACGCACCCCCAGACTCAATACCCCCAGGCTCTTCACGCGCATGCTCAGCACCCCCAGGCTCCGCACCCTCAGGCTCCTCACGCTCAGGCTCAGCGCCCCCAGACTCCGCACCCCCAGTCTCAGCACCTCCTGGGTCCTCACGCTCAGGCTCCGCACCTCCAGTCTCACCACCCCCACGCTCCGCACCCCCAAGCTCCGCACCCCCAAACTCCGTACCCCCAGGGACAGCACCACCCCCAGCAGGACCTGAGTCACCAGTGACCTCAACAGGCGCAGGCATGGGAGGATCTACCTGAGAGACACCTGAAGGAGCAGGACCTGGCACGGAGAGGGGGTCTACCTGGGGAGGACCTGGGGCAAGAAAGAGCGGCGGGGGGGGGCGGGGGGGGGGGCAGGGGGGGGGGCGGCGGTAGGGAAAGAGACGGTAGAAGGGAACTGACTCGTCAAAGGTGACATCCTGAGACGGAAAGACACGGCGCGAGGCGGGGTCGTAAAACTGCCAGCCAGGCACGTCAGGGACAAAGCCAAGGAAGACGCAGGGAATGGCGCGAGCGGAGAGCTTGTCCGCGGTGGTATCGCAGACAAAGGCACGAGCACCCCAGACCTGGAAACGCGACGCATCGCCAACCTTTCCCGTCCACAGCAATGTGGGCGAGGTCTCCGGCAAGGAGACACGGGGCCAGAGGTTGAGCTGATGCGCGGCATACCGGACCGCAAACGGCCACAGAAAATGGGGGGCAACCGCATGGATCATGGAGGTACGAGCGACCTCCATGACTAAGCCAATGCGGCGCTCAGCAACCCCATTCTGCTGCGGAGAGGCCGGAAGCGTGAACGTCTGGCAGATGCCGTGCTCCGCACAGAAGGCTGCCAAGAGGTCTGAGGAGAACTCACCACCTCTGTCAGAGTGCAGACGCAGGATAGGAAAGTCCGATAAGAACCGCTCGCGGAGCTGGAGACAAACAGTGCGGATCCAGGGGATCAAAACATCAGGGACCTCCCCCTTGCGTTGCAAGGGGAAGACCGTGGTGTAACGCGTGTAGTCGTCGACGACCAGCAGGAAGTACCGCTCGTGGCCCTGTCCACTGACGCGGGCTGGGCCCCACAAGTCCAGGTGGAGAGTCTGCAGTGGAGCCTCTGTGGGAGGGAACGAGGAGGAGTGAGGAGCGGCGCGCTGCCGCCCCTCGACGCAAGGAATGCAGGGCGGCGCAGGCGAGGGAGGGAGGGCAGGCAGAGACCTGGGAAGGCCAGAGACCAGGAAGCGAGAGTGCATGCTACGAAGGCGAGGCAGGGAGGGGTGACCAAGGTGGTGGTGCCACAGGAGAGTGTCGTGCGACAGGCGGCGACACTCACACTGGGTAGCTACCTGAGCAGACGCGTACACCTGGGGAGACAAAGGGGTGTAGCATGACGCAGTGGTGAGGGTGTACAGACTGAACCCAGGCGCACGTGTGAACGTGGCCAGGTGACGGCCGGTCCGGGAGCACGTGCAGATCGCCACACGCTGTCCTCCAGGAGTAAAGGTGTCAACCCAGTGATCCCGAAGGACGGCGTTGCTCACCAAGTTCGTAGAGAACGAGGGGAGGTGGAGACCGGACAGCTCACCAGACGGGACCGCCGGACACGGAAGCACAGTGGAAGACCGTGCAAGCACTGGGCCCCCAGAGGGGTCAGCCAGTGAGACAGGAACAGGTGCAGGGAGGGGAGTGACTGTGGTGCTGTCGCGAAAGAAACAGCGGGAAGCACCAGAGTCAAGTGTGAAGGTGTGCAAGGCCTGTGCGGATGCAGTACCAGGAGGAGCAGACTCACAAGCACCTAGTGCCACTGGCGCTATACTTGGGGCTATACCGGGGTCAGGCGGCACACACAAGTAGCGGTCACCCTCAGCACTAACAGTCAATGCATACATGGCAGCAAGAATAGCCTCATAGTCAAGATCAAAGATAGGTACATCACGCCTAAGCAGGTCTGCCCAGTTGGGGAACTCAGTAGCATCAGGAAACTTGACGCGCCAGGCGTCGCTAAGCCGAGCGAAGCAGCGGTAGTCAGTGTGAAACCCTGTGCACTGGCGACCAGCGCGGGGACCTGCGCGAATGATTTAGGGGCAGCGACCAAGACCCCCAGACGCCCCACGCCCGGCATACCAGTCAACAAGCTGCTGGGAAGTGGGGGTCTGGCGCTGACGCTGCTTCGGCTGCTGCTGCTGCTGCTGCTGCTGTCCCTGGCCACCACCGGCCTCACCCAAGCCCCCACCACCGCCGCCACCACCACTCCCCCCTCCGCCACCACCGCCGCCGCCACCGCCACTGCTCCCGGCACCACCACCGCCCCCACCACTACCTCCACCCCCACGACCACCGCCACTACCTCCACTGCCCCCGCCGCCTCCACCACCGCCCCCTCCACCGCCACGTCCGCCACCCCTACCACCCTTGCCTCCCTTGTAGCCGATGCGCTTCCCACTCGGAGCGGAAGCAGCTGCGACCTTCTCAGCACCAAGGAGGTCGACAGCAGCAGCTGCGGAGGCGTAGGAGGGGGTAAGAGTGGAGGGGGAGCACCCCTCAAAGAGGGGAGTGCGGGGAGTACCACGAGCAGCACCTACAGCTAGAATGTTCTTCTCGGCTGCTAGGAGGTGCTTCTCGAGGTCGTCGACAGTGAGAGAATGGGGGTCAAGGGCGAGGAAGTGGTCCCTGACTGAGCGAAGAGTGTCAGGGAGGCGAACGATGAGGAAGTAGAGAGTAAAGTACATCGGGGGGTGGTTCTCTGCAAGGAACTCGGCTGGAAGGGCGGCACGAAGGCGAGTGTCACTAGCGTGTAGGTGAGAGATGAGGTCCTCAGCGGTGGTAAACGAGGACAGGTCGGGGAACAGGTAGGGTAGCATAAGTTGACCGAGGGCTGCAGTGGCCGGGGAAGAGTAGCGGGCAACTACAGCGTCGTACAGTGCCTTGGCAGTCTTGTGCTGGCTAAAATGCGCGCGCTCTGTGATCGGCAGATGGTTGCGAATAGCGAGGTGCGCAGCAGCATCGCGGGTCTGCCACTGGGAGCGGTCTAGAGCAGGCTCAGTGTCAGCAGGAACAACGGCAGTGCCAGACACGTAATCGAACAGGGAAACACCGTCCTTGGCATCAGTCAGAAGGAACAGTTGCAGGTCGTCGAGCCAGGTGGCGAACTCTATTAGACGACCGTCAGGATCGAACGCGAGCACGTTGAGAGTCGCCATGCTTGCAGCGCAGGTAAGACTAGCGCGCAGGCAGCAAAGCAAAGTGCAGGCCAAAGAGGCTGCGTGCAAGGCTGCAGTGGTGGCGCACAGGCTGCAAGGGCGGCACGCAATACAGCAGTGGGCCGCGTGCGGGCTCCTAAGGCGGCTCACGGGGCAGCAGCGGGCCGCACACGAGCTCCTACAGCGGCGCGCGGGGCAGCAGCGCGCCACGCGCGCTCCTAAGGCGGTGCGCGGGGCAGCAGCGGGCCGCGCGCGCTCCTAAGGCGGTTGCCGGGGCAGTAGCGGGCTGCGCGGGTGGCGAACGCGGCGCGCAGGGCGGCAGTGGGCTGCGGACGGGCGGCAAACGCGACGCGCGGGGCAGCAGCGGGCTGAGTGGGCGGCGGACGCGGCGCGCGGGGCCTAATCGGGCTGCGCGTGGGCAGCTTAAGCGGCGCGCGGGCTGGCAGCAGGCTGCGTGGGCGGCTGACGCGGCGCGCGGGGCCGAAAACGGGCTGCGCGGGCTGCCTACGCGGCGCGCGCGAGAAAAAAAGGGCCGCGCGCGTGCAGCCAAGGCGCGCGCGGGCAGCAGGAAAGGCAGGCAGGCAGGCAAGGCCGTAGGTGAGGGAACACGGTAACCGGTGGGCCCTAATCTTAGGTCCTAAAGACCTACTGCTCTAGATACCATCTTAGAAACTAGGCAGGAATGATTGGACTATCGAGAGAATTGGTACAAGGAGAAATCCCTAAGGGGCTATACCCCACATTATCTACCCCACTATGTCAGATTATGTTGTTTGTGTAGCCTGCAGTGGGGTACTCTATAGTGAGTACAGCCCCTTAGGGTTTGCTATTTGTATCCTGCTGCTTGCTAGTTCAATCATTCCTTCTCAATTCTGTTCCTACACACATTCCTAGCTCGTACTTGGCTCCTCGTTACTAGTCCTACTGTGGCCTAGGCTACTAAGCTTAGGCCGTACTCCTACTACTTCTGACATGGTATCAGAGGGCGGCATGCCTGCCGCCTTCCTGTGTATGGGCCCACCACCCGCTTCCGCTGCCGTACTGTCCGCCGCGCGCCCCGTGGTGCGCGGCGGCGAAACCCTAATTTCTGCCCGCCGCGCGCTCGGGGCGCCTGGCGGTTTTCCCTTCCGTGGCGCCCGTCGTGGTGCCCTTGGGGGGGCCTCCGCGGTCCCCTCCCGTCGAAGCGCCCGTCGAGGCGCTCTCGGGGACCCGCGCGGCCTCCCCTCCCGTCGCCCGTCGAGGCGACCTCAGGGACCCGCGCGGCCTCCCCTCCCGTCGCCCGTCGAGGCGACTTTGGGGGCCCGCGCGGCCTCCCCACCAGTCGCCCGTCGTGGCGACCACGGGGGCCGCGCGCGGTCCCCTCCCGTCGCCCGTCGAGGCGACTTCGGGGGCCGTGCGCGGCCCTCCCCGTCGCCCGTCGAGGCGACTTCGGGGGGCCCGCGCGGCGCCCTCCCCGTCGCCCGTCGAGGCGACTTCGGGGGGCCCGCGCGGCACCCTCCCCGTCGCCCGTCGAGGCGGCTCTGGGGGCTCGTCACGGCGCCCTCCCTGGTGCCCGTCGCGGCGCCCCGGAGGGGGGCCGCGCGGCTCCCTTCTCGTCGCCCCTCGGGGCGCCCTGGGGGCCGTGCGTTTCCCCCCCCCTCCCCTTCTGCCTTTCAACTGCGGCGGCCGCCCCTGGAGCCGCCCGCCACTGCAGCAGCAGCCCCTGGAGCCGCCCGCCACTGCAGCAGCAGCCCCTGGAGCCGCCCGCCACTGCAGCAGCCGCCCCTGGAGCAGCCCGCACCTGCAGCAGCCGCCCCTGGAGCAGCCCGCACCTGCAGCAGCCGCCCCTGGAGCAGCCCGCACCTGCAGCAGCCGCCCCTGGAGCAGCCCGCACCTGCAGCAGCCGCCCCAGGACCCGCGCGAGCCGCCTCTGCAGAAGCCCGCCCCGTCCCCCCCCCCCCCCCCATGCTGCCCATTGCTCCCATTCCACCGTGCGTTCCGCAGTGGCTGGGGTGTGGGGTGGCGAGCATGGGGGTGAGAGGTGTGGGTTCTCCCCTCCTCCTTTTTCGTCTCCCACTGCTGCAGCTGCCGCTGAGGGGGGTGGAGGTGTGGGAGTCGTGGGGAGTGGCACTAGGGGGGTGATTTGGGAGTGGAGCTAGGGGCGAAGCAGGGGGTGTGTGAGAGGGGTGTGGGACTGTTGGGGGAGGTTGAGTGGAGGCTGCTGTCTTGTCGTCCGCAGCACCTGTAGTCCGGGGCGCACTGTCCTGGTAGCTCAGAGAGCCTGCTGCACCTGTTGCCCGTGGGTCCGTTGCTCCTGCCGCTCGTCGCAGCCGCAGAGCCTGTTACTCCTGTATTCCGGGACGCACTGTCTCGGTAGCCACTGAGAGTCTGCTGCACCAGTCGCCCGTGGGTCCGTTGCTTCTGCCGCTCGTCGTAGCCGCAGAGCCAGTTACTCCAGTATTCCGGGGCGCTCTGTCTCTGTAGCCACTGTGTCAGCCGCCACTGTGTCAGCCGCTTCTGTTGCCCGTGTGTCTGCAGCTTCAGTCGTCGCCTCCCATCTTCTCTCCTTTCATAGTCCCTCCTCCTCCTCACTTGCCCTCTGTGATAGCCTCTAGCTTTGCTGATAATTATGAACTATTGCTATGACTGCTCATTGTGCTGATTACACCCCACTTTGGCTATGGGGGTGTGTCAGATTATGTTGTTTGTGTAGCCTGCAGTGGGGTACTCTATAGTGAGTACAGCCCCTTAGGGTTTGCTATTTGTATCCTGCTGCTTGCTAGTTCAATCATTCCTTCTCAATTCTGTTCCTACACACACCTAGCTCGTACTTGGCTCCTCGTTACTAGTCCTACTGTGGCCTAGGCTACTAAGCCTAGGCCGTACTCCTACTACTTCTGACACACTACAGCCTACCCACAAATATAACAAATGTATATGTTTGACACACACGCACCTGCAAATGCACCTGCACAATCGGAGGAGCCGATCATCATCTCATCAGGCACACCGACACAAAATGACAGCGTGGGACAGCGCTCCGGCGCAGCGAGTGATGGCGCCGCCCACTCAATGCCTAGTATGGAGAGGAACAGCGTCGCGCCAAGCCTGCGGGAGCCTCGTGAAACCCGTCGGCATGTGGAATTCGCGGCGACAAGTGGCGACCACGTCATCATGGCACTTATGCCACTCAAGCCGCAGCGCCCGCCCTGCTTCGACCCGAGCCAGCGTGAAGGTCCGACGGTTCAATCGTGGGTCTTCACGATGAACGATATCTTCGACGCAAATTACGTCAAGTCGGACGCAGCGAAGATCAGATACGTCGTCTCGCTGCGGAGGGGCCCCGCCATAGACTGGTGGCAAGTAATTGTGACGTCGCCACGCGCCTACGAGCCACCGCCCTAGGAAGGGCCCACGGGTCCAGCCGTCACCTGGAGCTCATTCTGCGAAACCGCCCAGTACAGCACGTGGGATGCGTCGTGTGCAGGACTTTCGCGCTTCGAGCCGATCGCAGCTTCTATTTCGGCGCGTCAGAGACTGCGAACTTGGCGACAGCTCGGGTCGGTTCAAGACTACACGAGCGGTTTTCTCGCATTATGCGAGCAAGTCTGTGAGGATCTAGGATCGAGCTCAGAAAAGAGAGTTTGAATTTAATGATCACCTGGGTACAACACGAGGCTATATATAGGCTCGACACAAGGCCCAGTAACCAGGTGTTACGCGAAGGTTCCGCGGGTCGCGAAGCGTCCCGAACAGATCCTTCCCGAATTCGGTAGAAGGCAATTCGGTGGCAACCGAAAAGCCAGAATTCGGTGCACGCAACCTAGCTCGGTGGTATAACTATAATAAAATATAGGAAAGCACCTAGCCTAGGAAATCAAGCAATTCATGTGAAAGTAAGCAGTAGAAGAAGGCGCCATAGCTAGGAAAGCCCTAGCTAGGCAAGAAACAGTTTAGGCAAAGAGGAAGGAGTTGCACTAGCAAGAATGAGGATACAAATAGCAAACCCTAGAAGGGTTGTACTCGCTATAGAGCACCCCACTACAGGCTAGAGCATAATATTCTGACACACCCCCATAGCCAAAGTGGGGTGTAATCAGCAGAGCAAGCAAAGCAGAACAAGCTCAGGGTGGATCACAATGTCACCACACATTCTGAGCACAAGTTCAGGAAGCAATAGTTTAAAGTTCACAATTATGAGCAAAGCTAGTGGTAGTCACAACGGGCAAGTGAGGAGGAGGAGGGACAGTGAGAGGAGAGGAGATAGGAGGCGACGGCTGAAGCTGCAGACACACGGGCAACAGGAGGCACACTGGCACAGCGGCTACCGGAACAGCGCTCCGGACTACTGGAGTAACTGGCCCCGCGGCTAAAAGTAGCGGCAGACGAGCAACGGACCCACGGGCGACTGGCACAGGTGGCTACGACTGGGCTACCGGAGCAACTCCCCGGACTACAGGTGCTGCTGGCGACACGACGGCAACCTCCGTTCAACCTCCCCCAAACAGTACCACCCCCCCTGACACACACCCCCTGCTTCACCCCTAGCTCCACTCCCCCTTCACCCCCCCTTAGTACCACTCCGACGGCTCCAACAGGTCCACCCCCCCTCAGCGGCAGCTGCAGCACAGGGAGACGGAGGAGGAGGAGGAGCAGGGAACGGTACACAGAAGCTGCACCCCCATACCCCCCACCCCCAAACCCTAATCCAGGAGAACGGGCAGAAGGAGGGGTGGGGCGCCTTCAGAAGCACGGGGGACAGCGGGGAGGACAGGGGCAGCGAAGAACGGGCCGCCCACGGGCCTGGCACAGCCTCCCGAACCGCGCGCAGGCGGCCCGAGCCGCGCGCGGGCCTGGCGCAGCCCGTACGGGCCGCGCGCCGGCTGTACGGGCCGCGCGCAGGCCACGACGGGCGACGGGGGGCGACGCGCGGGTCCCCGTCGCCCGTCGTAGCGCCTCCTGGGGGCGACGCGCCGAGTGACGGGGCAGAAACCCGTCGCGCGCCTCGGGGCGCACGGCGGGCAGAAAACCGCCGCGCGCCTCGGGGCGCACGGCGGGCAGAAAACCGCCGCGCGCCTCGGGGCGCACGGCGGGCTGAAAAACCCTAATTTCGACGCCGCGCACCACGGGGCGCGCGGCGGACAGGGAGTAGCAGTAGCAGCGGAAGCAGTGAGGTGGGGCCCACAGGCCAGGAGCATATCGCTCTAATACCATGTGAAAGTAAGCAGTAGAAGAAGGCGCCATAGCTAGGAAAGCCCTAGCTAGGCAAGAAACAGTTTAGGCAAAGAGGAAGGAGTTGCACTAGCAAGAATGAGGATACAAATAGCAAACCCTAGAAGGGTTGTACTCGCTATAGAGCACCCCACTACAGGCTAGAGCATAATATTCTGACAATTCATGCATGCATATAATTATCCTATGCTAGAAATAGCATGATAAAGTAAAGGCAAGCAAGCATAGCTGGCATAAGTCGTTGTACTCTCACAAAGTCGGCTACATGCACGAAGTGGAGCGGGTAGACCGTTACGTCGGAGGGCTGAAGCCGGACATCTCGAACGAAATCATGCTATGCGGACTCTCGAATTTCAACAAGATTCTCGCGCTCGCCGAGAAAATCGACATTTTGCGCCGTCCGAGACCGGGGTCCTACTACGGACATCGCCCTCGGGGACCGATCGAGCACGCCACCGTACATGCCGTTGCGAGAAATGCAGTTTCTGTGCCGTTTAAGGGGCGCTGCTTTGCTTGCAATAGGCCGGGCCATCGCAAGAGTGAGTGCCCAGAGGAGCTGAGGTGCCACGGAGCAGAGCAGGGGAGGGAGTCTCCAAGGCAAGGAAACGCCAGCAGTCAGTAGGAATCGGGCCAACTACTGACGAGACTGCCTGCTCGCCCAACCCCACCGACCCTCATCGAGTCACAGTACCGATTCATGCTATCGATCGGGCTCGGTCGAATAAGGAGGGCACATCGACGAATTACCCAGTACTGATTCACAGGAAAATACAGGGAGCGGCAGTGAAGATTTTTATCGACGAATGAGCAAGTCACAGTTTAGTTAATACCGCAACCGCACGAAAACTGCAACTGGCACTTAGCCGATGCTTACCGGAGATAGACGCACGCTTAGTTGACGGCACACCACTGGCCATACGGGAGAAGGTGGAGAGAGTAGAAGTCCGCTGTGGGGGAAATTTCGGGTTTACACAGGAAATGCTCGCGATGACATTGGATGGGCACGATATTTTACTGGGACGTGATTGGCTGCAACGGTATAACCCGCAAATTGACTGGACGACGGGTAGCTGCACGGTGCGAAGTAGCGGTAACTGGGTCGAACTACCTCGCTGGCAGTCGCCTGAGTCTTCAACGGTACATGTCAACGCCGTCACCATGAAATGGGCTGTCGCCGCTGGAGCTGACGTGTACGCAGTAGACATTGCAATGGTAGCAGAAGCAGAGCAGCCGAGCGATTTCAAGAAACTGCTGGCAGCAGTACCGCCCGAACTACATGAACTGTTGAAACGATACCTGAGGATTTTTCCCGATGATTTACCGGAGGGACTGCCACCTCAGCGAGCACACGACCACCGAAAAGAATTAGACCCGGGGGCACATCCAACCGTACAGCGACAGTTCAGACTGACACAACCCGAGCTTGACGAACCGAGGAAGCAGTTAGATTACCTGTTAGAGAAAAAAATCATCCGACCGAGTTCGTCACCGTTCGCCGCACCGATACTGTTCACACCGAAAAAAGACGGAGGGTTTTGCATGTGCATCGTTTACAGATCACTGAACAGGGTAACAGTCAAGTCGCGATACCCCATTCCCCGCGCCGACGAACTGATAGACCAACTGCGAACAGCACGGGTTTTTTTCGAAAATAGATTTACGAGGAGGTTACCATCAGATTAGAGTCGAACCATCGGACTGCGCCAAAACAACTTTTTGGACTAGGTATGGGTCGTTCGAGTACACCGTGATGCCCTTCGGGCTGACCAACGCACTAGCGACATTTCATATGACCATGAACAAGGCGTTTAGGCCACTTTTAGATAAATGCGTGATATTTTTCCTCGACGACATCCTCGTCTACAGCCGCGACAAGCAGCTGCACCTAGCAGACCTGGAAGCAGTGTTTAAAATTTTAGACGAGCATCGACTACTGACAAAGGGTTCCAAGTGCGAGTTTTTTCAGGACAGGCTAGAGTTTTTGGGGCACGTTATTTCGGAGGCTGGGGTCGAAATTGACCCAAAGAAGCTGGACCGGTACACGCGTGGCACCCCCCGACGAATATCACGGAGCTGCAGAGTTTTTTGGGTTTCGTAAATTACGTGCGTCGGTTCATCCCCGACATGGCATGCTTAACAGCACCACTTACGGACTTACCGCGCAAAGGGGTCGCTTTTACGTGGGGGGAGAAAGAGCATGCTGCCTTCTCTGCCCTGAAAAATGTCCTTTGTTCACTGCCCGTAATGCGCATCGCCGACCCACACCGCCCATTCGAAATAGTTACAGACGCAAGCGACATCGCCATCGGAGCCGTACTGCTACAGGATTTCGGCAACGGGTTACAGCCCATCGCATACGAGTCCCGCAAACTGCACCCACCCGAAAAAAACTACCCGATACACGACCACGAAATGCTCGCAATTTTGCACGCATTCAAAGTGTGGCGTTGTTACTTGACCGGCGCGGACGTGACAGTACGGACAGACCATAAATCGCTACAGTACCTCCGAGCACAACCACACCTCAACCCGCGACAGATCCGCTGGCTCGATTTCCTCGAGTCCAATTTTCACTACACGGTCACCTACAAAAAGGGAGCATCGAACATCGCTGATGCACTGACCCGCCCCACTGCCCAGATCCATGCGATACTACTTGCCCAGACCAGCCCACTACTGACAGGACTATTTACCCATGGGTACCAAACGGATCCATTCTTCACAGGAGGAAATTCGCAACAGTTCGCAACAACAAAGGGATATATTACGTAAAAGCCGGGACCGACCGCATCTGGGTACCAGGGTACACACTGCTACGGGAACTACTGTTACTGGATGTTAAGATTAAGGCTAGAACGAGGATCCATAGCTAGGTAAGCCCTAGCTAGGCAAGCGAAAGTTTAGGCAAAGAAGTAGGTTCACTAGCAAGCAGCAGGATACATATAGGAAACCCTAAGGAGTTGTACTCGCTATAGAGTACCCCACTGCAGGCTAGACAATAATAACATTCTGACACACCCCCATAGTCAAAGTGGGGTATAATCAGCAGAGCAAGCAATCATAGAGCAATAGTTCACAATGATAAGCAAAGCTAGAGTTAATCACAGCGGGCAAGTGAGGAGGAGGAGGAACTGTGGAGGGAGAGAAGATGGGAGGCAACGACTGAAGCTGCAAAGGCACGGGCACAGGAGCGGCTGACTCAGTGGCTACCGAAGCAAGGGCGACGGACTACTGGAGTGACTGGCTCCGCGGCTATAGACGAGCGGCAGGAGCAACGGACCCACTGGCGACTGGTGCAACAGGCTCACTGGCTACCGAAGCAAGGGCGACGGACTACAGGCGCTGCAGGCGACACGACAGCTACCTTCACACAACCTCCTCCAACTGCCCCACACCCTCGACACACACCCCCTGCTCAAACCCTAGCTCCACTCCCACGGCACCCTCCTTAAACCCTAAACCCTAGGCTCCCACACACCCACCCCCCTCAGCGACAGCTGCAGCAGTGGGAGACGAGGGGGGAGGAGGAGCAAGGGGAGGAACATATAACCGCCACCCCCACGCTCGGCACCCCACACCCCCAGCACCACGGAATGCACGGCGGGGGGGGGGGAACGGGACGGGCTGCAGGTGCGGGCTGCTCCAGGGGCGGCCGCTGCAGGTGCGGGCTGCTCCAGGGGCGGCTGCTGCAGGTGCGGGCTGCTCCAGGGGCGGCTGCTGCAGGTGCGGGCTGCTCCAGGGGCGGCTGCTGCAGTTGCGGGCTGCTCCAGGGGCGGCTGCTGCAGGTGAAAGGTAGGAGGGAGGGGAGGGGAAGGGCGCGGCCCCCAGGGCGCCCCGACGGGCGACGAGCTAGGGAGCCGCGCGGGCCCCCGAGAGCGCCTCGACGGGCGACGGGAGGGGACCGCGCGCGGGCCCCCAAGGCGCCGCGACGAGGCGACGGTTGGGGCCGGAGCGCGGCCCCCAAGGCGCCGCGACGAGGCGACGGGAGGGGCCGGCTCGCGGGTCCCCAAGGCGCCGCGACGAGGCGACGGGAGGGGCTGGCTCGCGGGCCCCCAAAGCGCCGCGACGAGGCGACGGGAGAGGCCTGCGTGCGGGCCCCCAAAACGCCGCGACGAGGCGACGGTTGGGCCCGGCGCGCGGGCCCCCAAGGCGCCGCGACGAGGTGACGGGAGAGGCCGGCGCGCGGGCCCGCAGGGCACCGCACGAAGCAGGAACCCGCCGCGCGCCTCGGGGCGCACGGCGGGCAGAAAACCGCCACGCGCTCGGAGCGCGTGGTGGGAAGAAAAATAGGAGGTCGCGCGCCACGGGGCGCGCGACACACAGTAGGGCAGCGGAAGCAGGTGGACCCACAGGCCAGGAGCGTAATGCTCTGATAGCATGTTAAGATTAAGGCTAGAACGAGGAGCCTAGGTAAGCCCTAGCTAGGCAAGTGAAAGTTTAGGCAAAGAAGTAGGTTTACTAGCAAGCAGCAGGATACGTATAGGAAACCCTAAGGAGTTGTACTCGCTATAGAGTACCCCACTGCAGGCTAGACAATAATAACATTCTGACACTGGAGGCATACGACGGAGTTACCTTGGGGCATTCCGGGGTAGAGAAAACACGGCAGCAGCTGCAGCGATATTATTACTGGCCCGAAATGTTGGCCGACGTTCAACGACACGTGGCATCGTGTCCCACTTGGCGGATCATGAAATCATCATGGAAACAGCCGGCAGGACAGTTGCAGCCGATACCACCCCCAGAGCGTGCTTGGCAGCAGGTGACGATGGACTTTGTCACGGGGTTACCGGCCGGAGCGAATGGGAATGACGCGATCCTAGTGGTCGTCGATCGACTGACGAAAATGGCACACTTCGCAGCCTGCAAGTAATCAATCACAGCCGAAGAAACAACCCGCCTTTTCATCTCCACCGCCATTCGACTGCACGGGATACCAGCAGCGATCATCAGCGACCGCGACACGAAATTCACCAGCAACTTCTGGCGGAACTTGTGGCAGCAGTTCGCAACGCGGCTACAGTTCAGTTCTTCGTACCACCCCGAGAACAACGGACAGGCAGAAAGGACAAATCAGACCATGGAGCAGCTCATCCGAGCCACGTGCGACGATCCAACCACCTGGGAACAGCAGCTGCCACTCATCGAGTTCGCGTACAACAATTCGCCTTCCGCCACGACCCAACAGACACCGTTTTATCTGAATTATGGACAAGACCCGACAGTACCCATGACTCCGAATCCCGACAACCCGGTGCCACGAGCGCAACATTTCGCCGAAAATATACAAGCAGCACGGACCCGAGCAGCAGACGCGATAAAAAAATCAAACATTATCGCTAAACGCAATGCTGACCGCCACCGCCGCCCCGTCACCTACCAGCCCGACGACCTAGTTTTACTCGACACCCTGAACCTCCGCCTGCCCATTACCCCAAAACTCCACCCTCGATATTGTGGGCCATTCCGCATCAGCCACATAATCACACCCGTCACCGCCCATCTCCTCCTCCCTGCTGACTGGTACATCAGCCCGTCCTTCCACGTCAGCCTGCTCCGCCCCTACATACCATCCACCAGCCAAGTGCCCCGCAATCGCCCAGCCAGAATGACACGACCGACGACCGAGCCAATCATCACGCCATAGAAAATTCAGAGCCACCTAGTTCATGACCCACGAGGAGCTCGAAGGATCGAATTCCTGATCCGTTGGAGAGACCGTACACCCACCGAAGACAACTGGGTTCCCCTGGACAGAATCGAAAACCACCCTGTCCTCACCGAGTATCTGCGTAGCCGAAATTTTTGGAATGTACACGCACTTTCGTAAGAAGGGCCTCCTTAGGCGGGGGGGTAGTGTAAGGAAAATTCCTTTTCCTTACTTCGCGCCCTGCTCAGCGCGTACACCACTGTAGCACCACAGCCAGCACCATTACCACTCGCAACCCTCGCATCGACAATCCTCCCGCCACCTTCGCACGTCGCACCCCGACCTCACGGCTCGGCGGGTAACCCGCACTCCGGGCCTCCGCCTCGACATTTCCCAACCACAGTCCCAACCTCAGTTCCAGGCCCGTCGCGCGTCACCCACAGTTCATTACCGTTACCACTGTAGTTTCGCTATATATTCTTGGCTCATGCCTTCGCTCATTGTTCTCTTGCTTCGATAGTGCAATTCTCGTTCGATCACTCAATTGCACTTGTAACACTAGTCAAATCAACCATGGCAATGAACAACGGTGGAATCTCCTAGAAAAACTATCAGAATTTGAACATAAATATGCGACGGTTCTTGTTCTCGTTATTTTTTTGTAGCTCTATCCTTATTGTGGTATCATTATACATAGTTTATGCTTAATATAAATGTAGTCATACTTTTCAGTCTTCAAAAAATCCATGTTGTTCTTACAACCTTCTGGTTATTCAAGTGCCTCTGTTACAAGTGCAATGAGCGAGCGAGCGATAATTGAACTATCGAAGCAAAACAGTCCAATGAGCGAAGGGTTGAGCGAGAACTAAATAGCGAAGGCCACAGTGGTAATGGTAACGAAGTGTGGGTGACGCGCGACGGGCCTGGAACTGTGGTTGGGACTGTGGTTGGGGAATGTCGAGGCGGAGGCCCGGAGCGCGGGTTACCCGCCGAGCCGTGAGGTCGGGGTGCGACGTGCGAAGGTGGCGGGAGGATTGTCGGAGCGAGGGTTTGCGAGTGGTAACGGTGCTGACTGTGGTGCTACAGTGATGTACGTGCTAAGCAAGGATGTGGCGTAAGGAAATGGAAATTTCCTTACACTACCCCCCTCCCCAAGGAGGCCCTCCTTACAAGAGTGCGTGGACATCTCGGAAATTGTGGCTGAGCAGGTAGTCGGTAAGGACGGGGTGGTTTTCGATCTTGTCCAGGGGAACCAAATTGTCTTCAGTTGGGGTGTGGTCTTTCCATCAAATCAGGAACTCGATCCGGCGTGCTCCACGTGGGTCACGAACGCGATGACTCAGAATCTTCTCGGGTGTAATTACTGGCTCAGTGGGTGGTCGTGTCATGCTGACTGGTCGGTGTCGGGGTAGTTGGCTTGAGGCTGACGTGGAATGACGGGCTGACGTACCAGTCAGCGGGGAGGAGGAGGTGGGCGGTAACGGGTGTGATCATGTGGCTTATGCGAAATGGCCCGCAATACCGAGGGCAGAGTTTTGGGGTGATGGGCAGGCGTAGATTTTGAGTGTCGAGTAAAACTAAGTCGTCGGGCTGGTAGGTGACGGGGCGGCGGTGGCGATCGGCGTTGCGTTTAGCGATTACGTTGGTTTTTTTTATTGCGTCTGCTGCCCGGGTCCATGCTGCTTGTATGATTTCTGCGAACTGCTGCGCACGTGGTACGGGGTTGTCGGGATTCGGGGTCATGGGTACTGTGGGGTCTTGTCTATAGTTCAGGTAAAACGGTGACTGTTGGGTCGTGGCGGATGGCGATTTGTTGTACGCGAACTCGATGAGTGGCAGTTGCTGTTCCCACGTGCTTGGGTCGTCGCACGTGGCTCGGATGAGCTGTTCCATGGTCTGGTTTGTCCGTCTGTCGTGTGCCGAACTGGTGCCACAAGTTCCGCCAGAAGTTGCTAGTGAATTTCGTATCCCTGTCGCTAATGATTGCTGCTGGTATCCCGTGGAATCAAACGACGGTAACGATGAAAAGGCGAGCTGTTTCTTCGGCTAAGATGGATTTCTTGCATGCTGCGAAATGCGCCATTTTCGTCAACCGATCGACGACGACCAGGATCGCATCGTTCCCACTTGCCCCAGCCGGTAACCCCCTGACGAAGTCCATTGTCACCTGCTGCCAAGCACGCTCTGGGGGTGGTATTGGCTGCAACTGCCCTGCCGGCCGCTTCCGTGATGATTTCATGAGTTGGCAGGTGGGACACGACACTACGTGTCGCTGTACGTCGGTCAACATCTCGGGCCAATAGTAAGTCCGCTGCAATTGCTGTCGTGTTTTTTCTACCCCGAAATGGCCCGAGGTAACGCCGTCGTGTGCCTCCTGTAACAATAGCTCCCTTAGCAAAGTATACCCTGGCACCCAGATGCGGTCGGTGCCGGCTTTTACGTAATATATTCCCTTTGCTGCTGCGAAATGTTGCGAATTTCCTCCTGTGAAGAATGGGTCCGTTTGGTACCCATGGGTAAATTGTCCTGTCAGTAGTGGGCTGGTCTGGGCAAGTAGTATCGCATGGATCTGGGCAGTGGGGCGGGTTAGTGCATCAGCGATGTTCGATGCTCCCTTTTTGTAGGTGACCGTGTAGTGAAAATTGGACTCGAGGAAATCGAGCCAGCGGATCTGTCGCGGGTTGAGGTGTGGTTGTGCTCGGAGGTACTGTAGCGATTTATGGTCTGTCCGTACTGTCACGTCCGCGCCGGTCAAGTAACAGCGCCACACTTTGAATGCGTGCAAAATCGCGAGCATTTCGCGGTCGTGTATCGGGTAGTTTTTTTCGGGTGGGTGCAGTTTGCGGGACTCGTATGCGATGGGCTGTAACCCGTTGCCGAAATCCTGTAGCAGTACGGCTCCGATGGCGATGTCGCTTGCGTCTGTAACTATTTCGAATGGGCGGTGTGGGTCGGCGATGTGCATTACGGGCGGTGAACAGAGGACATTTTTCAGGGCAGAGAAGGCAGCATGCTCTTTCTCCCCCCACATAAAAGCGACCCCCTTGCGCAGTAAGTCCGTGAGTGGTGCTGTTAAGCATGCCATGTCGGGGATGAACCGACGCACATAATTTACGAACCCCAAAAAACTCTGCAGCTCCGTGATATTCGTCGGGGGGTGCCACGCGTGTACCGTGTCCAGCTTGTTTGGGTCAATTTCGACCCCAACCTCCGAAATAACGTGCCCCAAAAACTCTAGCCTGTCCTGAAAAAACTCGCACTTGGAGCCCTTTGTCACGAGCCGGTTCTCGTCTAAAATTTTGAGCACTGCTTCCAAATCTGCTAAGTGCTGCTGCTTGTCGCGACTGTAGACGAGGATGTCGTCGAGGTAAACTATCACGCATTTATCTAAAAGTGGCCTAAATGCCTCGTTCATGGTCATCTGAAATGTCGCCAGTGCGTTGGTCAGCCCGAAGGGCATCACGGTGTACTCGAATGACCCGTACCAAGTCCTAAAAGCCGTTTTGGCGTAGTCCGATGGTTCGACTCTAATCTGATGGTAAATCTATTTTCGAAAAAACCCGTGCTGTTCGCAGTTGGTCTATCAGTTCGCCGGCGCGGGGAATGGGGTATCGCGACTTGACTGTTACCTTGTTCAGTGCTCTGTAATCGATGCACATGCAAAATCCTTCGTCTTTTTCCGGTGTGAACAGTATCGGTACAGCGAATGGTGACGAACTCAATCAGATGAATTTTTCTCTAACATGTAATCTAACTGCTTCTTCAGTTCGTCGAGCTGGGGTTGTTTCAGTCTGAACTGTCGCTGTACGGTTGGTTGTGCCCCCGGTTCTAGTTCTATTCGATGGTCGTGTGCTCGCTGAGGTGGCAGTCCCTCCGGTAAGTCATTGGGAAAAATCTCCGGGTACTGTTTCAACAGTCCCTGTAGTTCGGGCGGTACTGCTGCCAGCAGTTTCTGAAAATCGCTCGGCTACTCTGCTTCTCCTACTACTGCGATGTCAACTGCGTACACGTCATCTCTAGCGACGACGGCCCGTTTTATTGTGATGGCGTTGACGTGGACTGTTGCAGACTCGGGCGACTGCGAGCAAGGTAGCTCACAGTGCAGCTACCCGTCGTCCAGTCAATTCGCGGGTTATACCGTCGCAGCCAATCACGTCCCAGTAAAATGTCGTGCCCATCCAATGTCGTCGCGAGCATTTCCTGTGTAAACCCGAAATTTCCCCCACAGCGGACTTTTACTCTCTCCACCTTCTCCCATATGGCCTTCGGTGTGCCGTGAACTAAGCGTGCGTCTATCTCCGGTAAACATGGGCTAAGTGTCAGTTGCAGTTTCAGTACGGTCGCTGTATTAACTAAACTGTGACTTGCTCCTCCGTCGGTAAAAATCTTCACTGCTGCTCCCTATGTTTTCCCGTGGATCAGTACTGGGCAATCCGTCGATGTACCCTCCTTATTCGTCCGAGCCCGATCGATAGCATGAATCGGTACTGTCACTCGGTGAGGGTCGGTGAGGTTGGGCGAGCAGGCAGTCTCGTCAGTAGTTGGCCCGATTCCTTCTGACTGCTGGCGTTTCCCTGCCTTGGAGACTCCCTCCCCTGCTCTGCTCCGTGGCGCCTCAGCTCCTCTGGACACTCACTCATGCGATGGCCCGCCCTATTGCCAGCAAAGCAGCGCCCCTTAAACGGCGCGGCAGCTGCATTTGTCGCAACGGCATGTACGGTCGCGTGCTAGATCGGTCCCCGAGGGCGATGTCCGTAGTAGGACCCCAGTCTCGGACCGCGCAAAATGTCGATTTTCTCGGCGAGAGCGAGAATCTCGTTAAGATTCGAGAGTCCGCGTAGCATGATTTGGTGCAAGATGTCTGGCTTCAGCCCTCCGACGTGGCGGTCCGCCCGCTCCTCTTCGTGCATGTAGCCAAATTGCTCGCATAATGCGGGAAAACCGCTAGTATAGTCTTGAACCGACCCGAGCTGCCGCCAAGTACGCAATCTCTAACGCGCCGAAATAGAAGCCGCGATCGGCTCGAAGCGCGCCTGAAGCCCTGCGCACCACGCATCCCACGTGCTGTACTGGGCGGTTTCAGAATGAGCTCCACGTGACGGCTGGACTCGTGGGCCCTTCCTCTTGCGACGGTGGCTCGTAGGCGCGTGGCGACGTCACGATGACTCGCCACCAGTCCATGGCGGGGCCCCTCCGCAGCGAGACGGCGTATCTGATCTTCGCTGCGTCCGACTCGACGTAATTCGCGTCGAAGAAGACGTTCATCGTGAAGACCCACGATGGAATCGTCGGACCTCCACGCTGGCTTGGGTCGAAGCAGGGCGGGCGCTGCGGCTTGAGTGGCATAGGTGCCATGGTGGCGTGGTCGCCACTTGTCGCCGCGAATTCCACGTGCCGACGGGCTTCACGAGGCTCCCGCGGGCTTGGCGCGACCCTGTTCCTCTCCATGCCAGGCATCGAGTGGGCGGCGCCATCACTGGCTGCGCCTGAGCGCTGTCCCACGCTGTCATTTTGCGTCGGTGTGCCTGATGAGATGACGATCGGCTCCTCCGATTGTGCGGAGTCACGTTCCGCCGTGAGTGTCGCAATTTCGAGCGCCGTTCTTCGACTTGTCGCACGAGACGATCGAGTTGCTCCTGCGTCAGTATCGCGAGAGTGAATTCGGCCATGGCGGTGATGTGGGGCAAGCTCAGCGAGAGCCTCTGTCGTGGCCGTGCGTGCTTACGAGAGAGCACTACGAGCGGTGGTGCTGTTTCGCCGAGAGACGTCTACCCCCCCCCCAAAATTGAGATAGTGGGGAAGCGAAGGTGTGGGTGCGGTCCGAGAAGAGATCGTAGGCTCTGAATACCAAGCGTTACGAGTGCAATGAGCGAGCGAACGAGAATTGCACTATCGAAGCAAAACAGTACAATGAGCGAGAACTAAATAGCGAAGGCCATAGTGGTAACGGTAACGAACTGTGGGTGACGCGCGACGGGCCTGGAACTGTGGTTGGGACTTGTCAGAACATTATATAGCTTATGCTGTTGTGTAGGCTATAGTGGGGTATCCCATAGGGGGTACAACCCAATTAGGGTTTTCTATATGTACTCACCTCATTCATAGTTCATTCATCCTCGTTCTTCATTCTTCTCATGGTATCGAGCAGGTTCCCTCGTGGGAACTGTTCCTAGGGCCCACCGTTTTTTTTTCCTGCCCGGAGCGCACTCTGCCCCTACCCGAGTCGCGCTCCCCTCTCTCTTGGCCCCTAGTGGCCCCTTTAGCCGCCCGTCACGGCCCTTAGACGCCCGCGCGCCGCCCGTCCCGGCCCCTTAGACGCCCGCGCGCCGCCCGTCCCGGCCCCTAGACGCCCGTGCGCCACCCGGCCCGGCCCCTAGACGCCCGCGCGCCGCCCGTCACGGCCCCTAGACGCCCGCGCGCCGCCCGTCCCGGCCCCTAGACGCCCGCGCGCCGCCCGTCCCGGCCCCTCGACGCCCGCGCGCCGCCCGTCCCGGCCCCTCGACGCCCGCGCGCCGCCCGTCCCGGCCCCTCGCCGCCCGTGAGCCGCCCGTCCCGGCCCCTAGACGCCCGCGCGCCGCCCGTCCCGGCCCCTCGACGCCCACGCGCCGCCCGTCCCGGCCCCTAGACGCCCGCGCGCCACCCGGCCCGACCCCTAGACGCCCGCGCGCCGCCCGTCCCGGCCCCTCGACGCCCGCGCGCCGCCCGTCCCGGCCCCTCGACGCCCGCGCGCCGCCCGTCCCGGCCCCACGCCGCCCGTGAGCCGCCCGTCCCGGCCGCGCACCGCAGTCCCGGCCCCACGCCGCCCGTGCGCCGCCCGTCCCAGCCGCGCGCCGCCGTCTCGGTCCCCACGCCGCCTGTGCCGCTGAGGAGCTGAGCCGCCCGAGCCGCCCGAGCCGCCCGCACCGCCCGAGCAGCCCGAGCCGTGCTGCCCCTCAGCAGCACAACCGAGCCGCCCGACAGCAGAGCAGCCGAGCCGCCCAGCAGCCGAGCCGCTCAACAGCCGAGCCGCCCAGCAGCCGAGCCGCCCAGCAGCCGTGCCGCCCAGCAGCGGAGCCGCCGAGCCGCCGAGCCGCCCGGCAGCCGAGCCGCCGAGCCGCCGCGCCGCCCTCCTTCCGGGCCGCCCGACCTGTCCAGTCTGGTGAGCACAGCGCCCTTTCACTGCACTGCCCTCACCCTACTGTTTGCGCTGCCAGTCGTCTAGGGTCATGGCTACCCCTAGTGTTCTAGTCTTTGACGCTGAGGGTCGGGCCATTGACTTTGAGGTCTGGGTGGATGACCTGCAGCTGTTCTTACAGTGCGATAGGGCAGATGGTCTCTCTCTCTTTGACCTCACCTCTGGCGCCTCCACTGCCCCTGCTGCTGACGCCGACGCCACTGTTCGCTCCCAGTGGGCCACGCGCGACGCTGCTGCACGTCTTGCTGTGCGTCGCCACCTCCCTACCTCCGAGCGTGCACACTTTAGTCAGTACAAGAGTGCTCAGACCTTGTACGACGCTGTAGTTGCGCGCTACTCCTCCCTTGCCACTGCTGCACTGAGCCGTCTCATGCTACCGTACCTCTTTCCTGACCTTGCTGCCTTTCCCACAGTCGCTGACCTCATTACGCACCTCCGCACTAGTGACACTCGCTACCGCGCTGCACTCCCTGCTGACTTCTGCGCCAAGAACCCCCCCCCCATGTACATCACTCTTTACTACATAGTCACTCGCCTTCCTGACTCCCTTCGCGTAGTCAGGGACCACTTTCTCTCTGTCTGTCCCACCACTCTCACTGTTGACCTCCTCGAGAAGTCCCTCCTAGCGGCCGAGAAGAGCATAGTCGCTGTAGGGGCCTCTCGTGGTGACCCGCGCACCCCCATCTTTGAGGGGTGTTCCCCCTCCCCCCTACTGCCCTCTGTTGCCTCTGCTGCTGCGGCCGACCTCCTTGGTCTTGAGTCGGTCGGTGTGGCGTCTGCCCCTAGTGGGAGACGCCGCTCTGGCAAGGGCAAGGGGGGCAAGGGCGCTGGAGGAGCGAGCGGGGGCGGTGGAGGTGGAGGTGGCGGCAGTGGGGGGAGTGGGGGTGGCGGTGGGAGTGGAGGTGGGGGTGGAGGAGTCGGTGGCGGCAGTGGAGGCGGAGGTGTCGGCGGCGGTGGCAGTGGGAGCGGGGGTGGCGGAGGTGGCGGCGGCGGAGGCGGAGGTGGAGGCGGCGGCAGTAGCGGAGGCGGCGGAGGCGGAGGAGGCGGCGGGGGTGGAGGTGGTGCTGGTCGCGGGTCTTCGCAGAGGAGTGGCTCCGGTGGTGGCTCGCGCCAGCAGCAGCAGCGTGGTCGTGACACCTTGTCCCCTCAGCAGCTTCGTGAGTGGTACACTGCGCGTCAGCGAGGTGGGGGTTTTGGTCCGTGCTCCTACGTTTTGCGCACCGGCGACCGTGCGGGTGAGCAGTGTGGGGGTCCCCACCCCACTCAGCGCTGCTTTGGCCGCCTGACGGACGCGTGGCGTCACCAGTTCCCGGAGGCCTCAGAGATCCCTCGTTGGGGTGACCTGTCCAGGGCGGGTGTTGCCATCTATGATCTTGACTTTGATGCTATTCTCTCTGCCATGTATGCTGTGTCTATTAGTGATGAGGGTGACTGTTACCGGTGTTTCCCGCCCGATCCGGGTATTGAGACTGCTGCTCTAGGTCCGGGTGAGGCTGCTGCCCTAGGTGCTTGCGACGCTGCTGCCCTAGGTGCTCGTGTGTCTGCGTCCTCAGGTACTGGTGAGTCTGCGCTCTCAGGTACTACGTCGGCTTCGGCCTCCCTCACCTTCACCCTTGACTCTGGGGCGTCTCGCTCCTTCTTTAGGGACCGCACCACACTCACACCGCTGAGTCGACCGGTTGCAGTGTCTCTGGCTGACCCCTCTGGGGGTCCTGTCCTGTCTCGCTTCTCCACAGTCCTCCCGTGTCCGGCGGCTCCCTCTGGCACCCTGTCTGGTCTCTACCTCCCCTCGTTCTCTACGAACCTGGTGAGTGGTGCTGACCTACAGGATGCGGGTGTACACCAGTTCACTCCTGCGCGTCAGCGGGTGACGCACTGTACAGAGGCTCGCACAGGCCGACACCTGGCTACGTTTACCCGTCAGCCGGGGTCGAGCCTGTACACACTGACCACTGCGTCTCCTCCCGTTACTGAGTCTGGTAGAGTCGCTTCGTCGGGTCAGGTGTTTGCTGCTGCGTCCAGGTCTGGTCCTGAGTCTGCCCCCTGTTCTTGTCGTCTCCTGTCTCACGAGACTCTTCTCTGGCACCACCGTCTTGGTCACCCCTCTCTGCTTCGGCTCAGAGGCATGGCCTCCCGTCTTCTAGTGTCTGGTCTCCCCCGGTCCCTCCCTCCCCTTCCTCAGGGCCCTGGCCCTACCTGTGTCCCCTGTGTCGAGGGGCGCCAGCGTGCTGCCCCTCACTCCTCCCAGTTTCCTCCGACAGAGGCCCCGTTGCAGACGCTCCACATGGACGTGTGGGGCCCAGCCCGCGTCCGTGGGCAGGGTCACGAGCGCTACTTCCTGCTCGTTGTTGACGACTACTCGCGTTACACCGCAGTCTTCCCCTTGCGCGGCAAGGGTGATGTCACTGAGGTGCTGATCGACTGGATCCGCGCAGCTCGTCTCCAGCTCAGGCAGAGCTTTGGCTCCGACTTTCCTGTTCTGCGTCTGCACTCGGACAGAGGCGGAGAGTTCTCCTCTGGCCTTCTGCGAGCCTACTGTCGTGCACGAGGCATCCGTCAGACCTTCATGCTCCCGGACTCTCCGCAGCAAAATGGGATTGCTGAGCGCCGCATTGGCATGGTCATGGACGTCGCTCGTACGTCTATGATGCATGCGGCTGCCCCCAATTTTCTGTGGCCGTTTGCGGTGAGGTACGCGGCACGTCAGATCAACCTTCACCCCAGGGTCTCCAGGCCGGAGACCTCCCCAGCCTTGCTGTGGACCGGGAAGGTGGGCGATGCGTCGGCGTTCCGGGTCTGGGGATCTCGGGCGTTTGTCCGCGACTTGTCTGCGGACAAACTGTCCCCTCGTGCTGCTCCTTGCGTCTTCCTGGGGTTCCCCCCAGACGCGCCTGGGTGGCAGTTCTACCACCCCACCTCTCGCCGTGTTCTGTCCTCTCAGGACGTCACGTTCGACGAGTCGGTACCCTACTACCGCCTCTTCCCCTACCGCACTCCGTCCCCCCCCCCGCCCCCGCTCTTCCTTGTACCAGGTCCCCCCCCGGTAGACCCCCTCCCCCCTCAGGGTCCTGCCCCTTCAGGTGTGTCCCAGGTAGACGCAGTCGAGCCTGTCGAGGTCACTGGTGACTCTGGTACTGCTGGGGGTGCTGAGCCTGGGGGTGCTGGGCCTGGGGGTGCTGGGCCTGGGGGTGCTGAGCCTAGGGGTGCTGAGTCTGGGGGTGCTGAGTCTGGGGGTGCTGAGCCTGGGGGTGCTGAGCCTGGGGGTGCTGAGCCTGGGGGTGCTGAGCCTGGGGGTGCTGAGTGTGGGGGTGCTACGCCTGGGGGTGCTACGCCTGGGGGTGCTGGACCTGGGAGTGCTGCGCCTGGAGGTCCTCCGCCTCGAGTTTCTACGCGTGCTTTGTCTCGCCGGGAGCCACTCTCTCCACAGGAGCTGCGCGAGTGGTTTGCCCGACGCTGGAGCCGTGCTGCTGGTGCTGGAGGTTCGTCGGCTACTGAGGGTGCTGCTGTTGCGGGTCCCGGAGGTGCTCGTACTGGGCGTACTGGAGCTGCTGGGCCTGCGGGTTCGACTGGAGCTGGTGCTACTGAGGGTGTTGGCGCTGAGACTACCACTGGCGGTCCTGCTGGGGGTGCTCCTGGTGTTGCTCGAGGTTCTGGAGCTACTGGAGGTGCTGCTGGAGCGGGTGCTCCTGCTGGGGGTACTGGTGCTGTCCCTGCTGTTTCTGGCGTAGCTACGCGGCCTCGACCGTACTTCGTTCCACTCCTGCAGCAGGTTCTTGGTCTTCCGCCCTCTCCTGGTCCTCCTCCTCTCTTGGAGGGTCCACAGCCTGTCCCGTCGCGGTCACTGCTACAGCCTACCTCCCCTTTGCCTGCTCCTTCTCCCTACACTGGTCCTACTGGAGGTCTTACTGAGCGTCGTGAGCCTGCGTCTCGCCCTGCGTCGCCTGTCCGTGCTGCTCGCGCTAGTGGTCGTGGTTCGCGTCAGCGTCCTCCTCCTGTCCCTGGCACGCACAGGATGTCTCTGCGTCCGTCTACTGCTCCTCTGCGTGCCCCTTTGCCTTCTCCTCCTGAGTCCTCTCTTCCTGCTCTTCCCGACCCTGCGTCGGACTCTCTTCGTGCTGCCAGTCCTACTGTCACGCGTCTCCTTGCTACTGTCGTCACTGACCCTTTCTTCGAGTCTACTGCTGCGTCTGCCCTAGTTACTGAGCTCGTCGACTTTGCTGCTCGCTGTCGCCTAGACTACGCTGCTAGTCTTGTCGCTGAGTCTGGGTCTGCCTGTCCTCCGTCAGTCGGGGGTGAGTGTGCCCTTGGCACGGACGTCCTTGAGGACAGGCAGGAGGAGTTCCAGTGTCTGGCAGCTGCTTCACCTCATCTCGTGTCTGTACTGCTTACCCCTGAGGGAGACCCGGATGCACTTGACATCCCGACTCCGCGCTCTTACGCGGAGGCGATAGAGGGTCCCTACTCCTCTCAGTGGCAGGCAGCTATGGATGCAGAGATGGCTTCCTGGAAGTCCACAGGCACCTACGTTGACGCTGTCCCCCCTCTTGGGGCGAACATCGTCAGTGGCATGTGGATCTTCAGGGTGAAGCGGCCGCCGGGTTCTCCGCCTGTCTTCAAGGCACGTTACGTGGCTCGTGGCTTCAGTCAGCGACAGGGAGTTGACTACTTTCAGACCTTCTCCCCCACCCCGAAGATGACCACTCTTCGGGTGCTGCTACACGTTGCTGCTCACCGTGACTACGAGCTGCACTCTCTCGACTTCAGCACTGCTTTCTTGCAGGGCAGCCTGCACGAGGAGATCTGGCTGCGTCGCCCACTTGGCTTCACTGGGTCTTTCCCTCCTGGTACCCAGTGGAGTCTCCGGCGTCCAGTCTACGGTCTCCGCCAGGCGCCACGTGAGTGGCACGACACACTGAGGACTACGCTTGCGGCTCTTGGGTTTGCTCCTTCTACTGCCGACCCGTCGCTGTTTCTACGCACCGACACCTCTCTGCCGCCGTTCTACATCCTCGTGTACGTCGACGACTTGGTCTTTGCCACAGCTGACACTGCTGGACTCGCCCACGTGAAGTCCGAGCTGCAGAAGAGACACACGTGCACAGACCTGGGTGAACTGCGCAGCTACCTTGGCTTGCAGATCACCCGGAACAGAGCACGCCGCACCATTACCCTGACTCAGTCACACATGGTGCAGCAGGTCCTTCAGCGCTTCGGCTTCACGTACTCCTCGCCTCAGGCCACTCCTCTGCCTACTCGCCACTCACTCTCAGCTCTGCCTTCGGATGAGTCAGTAGAGTCGAGTGGCCCGTATCCAGAGCTTGTTGGCTGCCTCATGTACCTGATGACCTGCACACGACCTGACCTTGCATACCCTCTTAGCATTCTTGCACGCTATGTTGCTCCTGGGAGACACCGACCAGAGCACATGGCTGCAGCGAAGAGGGTGTTGCGATACTTGTGCAGTACGTCGGGCATGGGACTAGTGCTTGGAGGGCGGAGTCCAGTGGTCCTCACTGGGCACGCGGACGCTTCTTGGGCTGACGACCAGGCTACGCAGCGGTCGTCGCAGGGTTACACCTTCAGTCTTGGTTCCGGCTCTGTCTCGTGGCGAGCTACTCGCTCGTCCTCTGTTCTCGGCTCCAGTTGTGAGGCTGAGATCTACGCCGGGGCCATGGCTGCACAGGAGCTTCGCTGGCTCACCTACCTGCTGACTGACCTTGGAGAGCCGCCTCGTTCTCCTCCAGTGCTGTACGTAGACAACAAGGCCATGCTGGCCTTGTGTCGAGAGCAGCGCTTGGAGCACAGAACGAAGCACATTGCTCTCCGTTACTTTCTTGCTCGTGAGCTGCAGCAGCGTGGTCAGTTGCGACTTGCGTACGTGGCCTCTCAGGCCAACACTGCTGATGTGTTCACCAAGGCACTTGCGCCTTGTGACCATCAGCGCTTCTGCACTCAGCTGGGTCTTGTACCTGTCTTGCCTCACTTGCTCTCCTCTTGACCTTACTTGTACTGTCACATATATATACCTGCTCTTGCTTGTCTAGCTCTATATATATATGTGTACTCCTGCATGTGAACTGGCCTTGTGGCCTTGTCGTTGTGCTCGGACTGTGTGGTGACGTTGTGATCCACCCTGAGCTTGCTCTGCTTTGCTTGACTGGTCTTGTGACCCCTTGTTCTCCCCCACTTTGCCTATGGGGGTGTGTCAGAACATTATATAGCTTATGCTGTTGTGTAGGCTATAGTGGGGTATCCCATAGGGGGTACAACCCAATTAGGGTTTTCTATATGTACTCACCTCATTCATAGTTCATTCATCCTCGTTCTTCATTCTTCTCAGGACTGTGGTTGGAGAATGTCGAGGCGGAGGCCCGGAGCGCGGGTTACTCGCCGAGCCGCGAGGTCGGGGTGCGACGTGCGAAGGTGGCGGGAAGATTGTCGAAGCGAGGGTTTGCGAGTGGTAACGGTGCTGACTGTGGTGCTACAGTGATGTACGTGCTAAGCAGGGATGCGGCGTAAGGAAATGGAAATTTCCTTACAGCCTCCTATATATGAGTGCTTTGTGTTGCTTTTATTCAAATAACATCTTGTTCCAATTATACTGTTGATCAGCCAACTATTTCAGAACCCCCACAACAGTTCCACACGAACAGGCCCCGCAAACCATCACGTGTCTTTGTCCCACGACAGCCCATACCCCCGCCTTCATCGCCTGCAACGCCGCCGACGGTCGTTCCCGAATTAATATCCGACAAATCGCTCGCACCATCTTCACTCCATCATACCGTCGGTGGTAAACATGCCGTACGAATCGCTCCCTCCATTCGTTCTGATCGCGTCGATGCTGTGCGCCGCGGGTGGCATCCAGCACCTTGTCAACCGGACCCTGTACGGCAAGGTACACCTCTTTAAGAAGGCCTCCTAATTTCCGTTCCATTCCTATGTTTGTAATTTGGAATGGGGGCTCGCGCGTCGCGGCCAAATCATCGTTTGTAGGTAACCCTAATATAGAAACTTAGGGCTGGATTTGCACGACTTGGGGCTCTCGAGCCGCTGTCGCTAAATGGCTCCTCTATTCCACGGCTTTCGTTCGAGGGATCGGCCCGAGGAGGAAGGCTGATAGTTGGTCTGGGTTGCGCAACAAGGGTAGTCCAGATCCGTGTGTTGTAGGGACGGAACCATTTACTTGTGCGAGGTGGTTCACTTGGGACGGAACTACTTACTGCTTGCATGTCAACTTTCATGGATCCACCTTCAGGGTTCGATGCGCACCGTTGGTGACAGTGGTATCGGTTCTCCCTTCTTGTTGTCCTGGGCGTGTCATGCGTATGGGGAATTATTGGTGGTTGCGATGCGTGGGGTGTGTACGATGCGTGCGATGGGTGCGTTGCCATGCGTGGTGAGTGCAGCCGAAGCACCCGAACTCGGACGCATGGGACTACGCCATGGAGGCGCGTGACAAGCGGCTGGTGGAGGAAACACGTGCTCGGGTATGAACTGTTTAGCCTCGCCTTTGCTCATCTCATTGATGCTGTTGTGGTTTAGGCTCCCGCTATTGTCATGTTCAGTTTGGATCCACAGTGACATTACAGGCTGAGCATTCTGTTCTTTGTTATTGCTTTCTTGCGTCCATTCCCTGCCTCCCCATGCTACAGCGTTGACTCCATTGGGCTTCCAGTATCAATCTTTCCGTGTGATCTAGCATGAAGCGGGTACATCATGCGTTGTCTGAAATGTTCAGCATATTGTAAGAAATAAGCACCTTCTACTGTCTGATAGGTTGGGGGTGGGCAGGGTCGTGACTCGTGGTGCTGCTGTGATTGCCCTTGGATTATGCTGCTATTTGGAGCATTTAAGCTACGGTACCCAATCTGATCTGAACACTGGGTCTCTGATGGCATTGTGTTTCCTGGTGGAGAGGTCCAGCCGCCACACTCATCAAAATTAAGCTGGTGGTAATGTAATTGGATGCATTGTCTTGTTTTCTGTGGGCACTTTGTCCTGGTATGGTATGGTAAGAATGCATGCCCGGTGCCGCACTGACCAGGATTAATCCTCCTGACAGGCCTCCGTTGGGGAGGGGAGTTGCGGTCACCAGATGTACCGTTTTTGCCCGGAACTTTGTCGAAAGGGCAATACCGTGTAGGCAAATTATTGCAGCCTTAAATTGAAGTCTAGAACCGTAGTAGTAACGTACCAGTAAATTACAAACAATGTTGAACCAGAGTGGGAGCCCTAACTGTGTCAGGTTGGTTGGACCAAGGCCAAGGTAGGTACTTTGGGTGCTGCTGGCACAGTCTACACTTATCAAAAAGTGACTTCAGCTAGGCATGTGCAGGGGTTGAGGTGATGGGCTCCAAATTGCCACCAGAGAGTTTCATCTTGTGTAGCTATTTCACTTGAATTTCTTTATTCATGTCAGACTAAAGGGCTATAAGCAGACCCAAGTCGAAGTTCTTTTGTCTATAAATGCGAGCCCCAAGCATATGGATATCCACACTCAATCGGAGATAATGACTCACGTACCTCCGTTCCGATATCATGTTCCACGAGTGTTCCGCATTGGACCAATCACTCCCGTCGAAATGATTTTTATCCACTCCGTACAGCGAGCTCCAGGTCATCACACTGCCTTGAAATGGTAGAAATATCGGAAACTCGAATTTGACGGTTGTTTCCAGTTCACCCCTCTTTCGCTCCCCGCAAGCTGCCTTCAACGGCTCGTTTCGTCTCGCTGGGCTCAAATTCATCTGCCACTGACACACAGGACCTGCCCGTTGATTCAAGCGGCGTCGCTTGTGTCAGATGGGCGTCGGTTTGACGAAACTTCCGTCAAGAAGGTGCTCATTCGGATTGCCGACGCATTGCTGATTTGGAGCACCCGAACTAAAAAGGTCGTGTAACCAATCAGAATTCTCCAGAAGGTTGAAGGTGTGGGGGAAATCGTCGCACAAAGCCGCTCTCGACGGAGTACACGTCAGGCTTGACCCCGTGTCTGTGGGGTTACGCTCCCCTTCACTGGCGCAGGCACAACTGGATGGCTGTGCGACTCAGCGCCACGAACCATCCTTGTCGTCTGCACTGAACCATTCGTCGTCTGACGCCCGACGACAGTTCTCTTGCGCTTTTGCGACCGATGAAGGTCCATCCAGTGTCGCAGGCAATCTGTGGAGTGAGCGGACTTTCACTACCCTCCTTCGCCAGCAACCAGCTCCCTGACTTCGCAGCTCGCAATTCCTAATTCCCTTTCGCGTCGGAAAGGAACTCGTCGTGTCGCCGTCAGCGTGTCGCACGGAGGAAGTGCGGGAAACAGGCGCAATTCGGAAAGGCGCCTTTTCCTCCACTGCCCTCCCATCCCAACCCATCCCATAATTCCTTCCCCTGCCTGTTCTTTTTTCGCGCGCTGCTGAATGGAGTTGAATGCCTGCAAGCTCTCGAAAGAGCAGACCAGCAAGGAAGCTGACCATGACGCAAGCATGCTGAATCATCGGACCCACCCCAGTCAATGATGCCAGGTATAGAGAGCCACCATTCTGCACTCTTTTGAGCTGTGTGCCTGCCAAATAGACTGTGCAAGCTAGAGCATGTCTCTCCAACTTAGGATTCTTCCACTAGAGAGTGATTTTTAGTTGTCTAGTACGACAGCTGGTAGTTCCTTTAACTACCATCTATCCCCTCTGGTCCCGCAGCTGCTGTGCTCGCGGCGGATCATTCCCGCTTATTTTAATAAGCTAAGCTTATACTCATGCAAGTCCCTTTAGCAGCTCGCTTCTCAGCATTAGTAGCCCGCGAATAACAGTTACGTCCAGTCACGTCCCAGCGAATAATAAGGCTTTATTCCAGCGCACTTTTGTGTCGCATCTTATTGGCTGCGAGGCACGCAGCACCCAGCGACAGTCCGACCACAATCAGCCGTCTCACAATCATCTCGCGATTACCTCTAGCCCTGCTTCACCAGCGTATTCCTGATAGTATTTCCACGACGAAGGTTGCGCGGAGAGGACTATCAGCATAACCTGGAGACGCATAGCCTTCAGAGCGCACCCAACCCGCGCTCGCCCGTCCGCCAGCAGGAAGCGGAAGTCCGCGCAACAATGGGCGCGGCTATCGCGCCAGCAGCTGGGGACGGCTGTGGCCGAAAGGTGGGCGCGTGCAAGCGGCCCGCCGATTTAAACCAGGGTCCCTGGGTTCGTCGCGCGCAGTCGCTCGGTCGCCTGTGGTGGCCGCTCCTCCCGATCTTGCTCTTCGTCATGATCATCACACATGGCCAGCTGCTCGCTTTCCTCTTCCTCCGCATTTCCCCGAACCCCATCTCCGCATCCTCCGCCGCGTTTTCCGCTTCTTCCGTCTCCGCCGCAGCCGCTGGACTCGTCAAATCTGTCCGTCAAAGTATTTCGGCGTTCTCCTCTTTCTCCTCCGCAGCCGCCGCCGGCGGCGGAATCGCGTGGTTGTTCGCCGTGGTTCTTATCCGCGGCGTGTGCGAGCCGATAGCGGCGCTACTGCTGCTCGACTCGCTACTGCTCACGCTCTCCGGTCTCGTGCTCTGGCACAGGGCACGACGGCAAGAGCGCCTGCAGACAGCAGCCGCAATTCGCGCCAGAGCTAATAAGAGAGCTACTACGGCTCCTAACGGGGTAGATAGCGCGGTTGTTGGCAGTGGTGACGTGTGGGAGGAGAGTGGTAACAGCATGGCGGTTAACTTGGGCGTCGCTGCGTCCGCCGGTTGCGACTGGGATGGCGCCGCCGCGTCCGCCGCGTCCGGCGGCGCGCTCCCCGCGACGTCCACGTGGCCCGCCGTGCTGGTGCAGCTGCCCATGTACAACGAGCGCGAGGTGTACGCGCGCGCGATCGCCGCGGCGTGTAATCTGGAGTGGCCGCGGGGGCGGCTCGTGGTGCAGGTGCTAGACGATAGCACGGACGCGGAGATTTCGCGCGGAATGCGCGCGGAGGTTGCGCGGTGGCGGAGCAAGCTGAGGTGCGGGGGCGCGAGCAAGGGCGCGCGGAACAGCTTCGGCGGAAGCATCGACGTGCGGTACCGCCACCGCACGGACCGCACGGGGTACAAGGCGGGGAATCTCCGCGAGGGGCTGACGGAGCCGTACGCGCGCGCATGCGCGTTCGTCGCGATTCTCGACGCGGATTTCGAGCCTTCCCCCGACTGGCTCCTCCGCTCCGTCGCGCCGCTCGCGCGCGACCCGCAGCTCGCGCTCGTGCAGACGCGCTGGGCGTTTAGTAACGAGTCGGAGTGCCTACTAACGCGTCTGCAGGCCGTGGAGCTCAAGTGGCACTTCTTAGCGGAGCAGCTGTTCAGCTCATCCGCGTTACAGTGCTTCGGCTTCAACGGCACCGCGGGCGTGTGGCGCACAGCGGCAATCACGGACGCGGGGAGCTGGCGCGACGACACGACCGTCGAGGATATGGACATCGCGGTCTGCTCCGCGGCGAAGGGATGGCGCATGCGGCTCGAGCCCACCGTGGAATGCGCGAGCGAGGTCCCCGCGGGATACGGCGCGTACAGGAAGCAGCAGCACCGGTGGACGAGCGGCCCCGCGAATCTGCTGCGGCTGCGCGGCGGGGTGGTGCTTACCGCGGAGCGGTCCGCGCTAAGCTGGCCCGCTAAGCTGTATTTCGTGGGGATCTACATGTTTCTTCGCCGGGCTGCCCGCCACTTGATAGGAATCTCCTTCTGGCTCTTCGTCCTGCCCGCGTATCTCTTCTCCTCCGCGCTTCCGTCCGCCTTTTCCTCCGCCTCCGCTTCCGCCTCCGCGTTCCCCTTCCCCTGGGCAATGGCTGCGCTGGTGCTGGTGTACCCGCTCTGCCTGTTCGCATTCTCCCCCTCGAAGCTCCGCCTGCTCCCCGCGTACTTCCTCTTCCTCGGCGCGCTCCTCCCGCTGCGCGCGTACGCCACGGTGGCAGGACTGCTCAACCTATCCAGCTCGCACACGTGGGACGTAACTCAGAAGCTGGGCCGGCGCGGCGCGGGCGGCGCGAAAGGAGAGGAGGAGGCGCATGGGGATGTGGAGGGTGAGGGGGAAGAGGAGACGAGCGAGGAGGAGGTTTTGCTGAGTGCGGGTGAAACGAGTGAGGAGGAGGGGGGAGAAGAGGGGGATACAGAGGAACAGGAGGCACATGATTCAGAGGAGGGTGAAAGGGAGAGTGCTATTGGGCAACGGGAGCTGAGATTGCGGCCGAAGCGGGCTAGTAAGGCAAGCCGCGATGCATCCATGACGTCAGCAGCATCATGCTCCTCCTTTTCCTCTTCTTCCAGTGCTCCCTCCCTCTCCTCCTCCACCACCTCCTCTGCTCCATCCTCTCCTGCCCCTCTCTCCCCACAACCCTCGACAGTGGAGTTGATGTCTCTCTCTGCTCCGTCCACAGCAGCTGCAGTAGCAGCAGCACTGGCAGCACAAGAAGCAACTGTGAGAAAAGCAGGAACTGCGTTTATGCCAGAGCTGCTGTTTGGCTGCTATCTGCTGCTGGTTGCTGCTGCGGGGATGGGAATGAAGGGGGTTGGAGCTTTGGTGAGGCCAGGAGAGGGCTCAGGAGATGCTGCTTGGTGGCTAACAACAGGACTAGTGGCCTTGCAAGGAGGGTGGGCAATCTGGGCCGGATTGGGAAACCTGGGCATTAGTGATTGAAAATGAGGCCTGAGTAGGTTACATGGATTACAGGTGGTTGGTGGAAGGTGGCGTTTGAGTTGGTCGTGAGGTTGTGTTTCTGATATTGGTGCTTTTGTGTGAGGTGGCTTGGTATGAGGTGCCTATTGCAGGCACCATTAGCGCTAGTGTACAACGACAATAGAGGGTTAGCCTGCAAAACTGATAAATTAAACCAACTAGCCTTTACTTTTAGTGGCTTCATTTGGTGTTTGGCATGGCTTCAAACTGATGCAATGCCATGATTAATAGTGAGTACTCCAGTTCCCTCGACAATAAGATGCCCGCTTCACGGTTACTGAAGTAGTCTGTTTTCATTTTGTAGAGAAAGGATATTCTGAATCGAAGCAGTAATCCTTGCTCGTACCCATACCTGTTTCAGTGTGACCATTTGCTCCCACAGTTCTGGAAATACTTGCTGGCCTAGCGAAATGCTTGGGTGAGAGTGGCTGGGCAAAACTCCTGTGCCATGTGGCGCGATTTGGTGCCTCATCCACTTTGACACGACAGGCAACATGCCAGTTGCTGGGACAAGTAAAAAGATACCAGAAGTGCTCATCGACATGGATCATGCTGACGTAAACCATAAAAAGAAACTCACATGCCAGGTAAGCAGCTTGTTTGAGATTGACCCTCAAGAAATGTCCTTTTCAAATCTACCGTGTCGCTCCCTGACTCGAGGGCTGGCTTCCTTTCCCTACCACGTGGAATATCGGTGCTGAAAGTTCCAGGGTGCCCCCAATGGCCACGTCCATCTCCAAACACTGAAATCGCGTCCAATCCTCTGTTGACAACTACACAGGCTCATCATCATGATCTGTTTGGGCGGGCAAACAGCAGTGTAAGGAGATCAATTCCCAAGATGCAAATCTCGACGTCGCATGTGTGGAACAAACGAGCTTCCTCAGGCCTCGTCATTTGGGACGAGTTGAAAAAACCGTAGTAACGTAGAAACCCTACCCAAGCGTAAAGAACCGTAGAAACGTCGCTTCGGAATGCACAGCATCGCACTCCAGCGACAAATCTAGAAGCGGTGAAAGATCATAGACGCGACGTGATGCAGATGATAGGAGATGAAAGACATGCACCAGTACCGCAGCAGAGTTAAAGTCTCAAGGTGGATTGATTGGCCAAGGCAAGGCAAGGACAGAATGGTGTAAAATCAAGGGCCAGAGCAAGCAGTCCTTCTGCTTTTCAAATCTCATTTCTGGTTTTCTTTCCTGGTCAGGGCAGCAGCACATGCCATGGCTTGGAAGAAACGGTGTACGACATGACATGGCCACAATGCTATTGAGAACTGATTCTTGCGCGAGGAGTTGAACCCGTGCGGATCAGTTGTGCTGTGTTCAGTAACACGATATTTTGGTTGCTGAAGGCCAGTCCTTAGAATCCAGGTCGTGAAATCAGTGTGCACAGTGAGCAGCGAAAGTACGTCTTTAGTCTCATCTATGCAGATTCAGTTGACGTCGATTTTCTGATTTCCACAGAGAGAACGTTTTCCGTCAGGCAAACTCTCACCTAATTCGTCGATAACTTCGCTGTACTCACGCAACAAACTCTTCAAGCGTTCCGTGTCCTTGCACTAACGTAAACGGAGAATCTGTAGTGAGCTCTCTTGCACTACGTCGACCTCCTCGAGACGCTTTTGCCCGGTCTTACCTCACCGGAAAAGTACCCACCACTACGCTTAAAAACGCATCACTGTAAACGAATTACGGGCTGTTGCTCTTAAGGCAAGCCGGCTGTCAATCCTGACTCTGCTCAGAGTTCGCACGCTCCTGAAATTTCTCGGTCAGTGACGGGGTAGGAAGTCGCGACTACTACACAAACAGCGAGTGTCAACGGGAGGATAGGTGGCAGCACGGGAGGCTCCTCTGGTGCATCCCCCGGTGCATGGCCGTCCCTCTCAACCTCACCTAACGCCGTTCCCTTGCTTGATACCGCATTCAGCCGTTCCTCCGCCTCCTCGCCAATTCCCACCTGCTCCCACCGCCCACCGCGTCGGCTCCTCTCTCCGTCCGCCCTGCTACCACCGCGCAACCCATGGCTCAACCCATGCCTCAGAGCATGAACCAGGGCGTGAACCACGCCGTGACTCACGGCGTGAACCAGGGCATGGGCCAGCCAGGCATGAATCAGGGCGCGAGTCAAGGCGGAATGAGTCACCCGATGGGCCAAGGCATGGGCCCTGGTCCGGGGGGGATGCTACAGCCGGGGCCTGTGATGCAGTATATGCAGCAGCCGAACAGCAACCCCATGCCCGTGCAGTCACCCGCTCAGCCAGGTGAGGGGGGAGACAGAGTGAGAGAGACGGTGAGAGGAAGAGAGACGGGGTGAGAGAAATGGTGAGAGGGAGAGAAATGGTGAGAGGGGGAGAGATGGCGTTTAGGAGAGAAATGGTGCGAGGGAGAGAGATGGCGTTTAGGAGAGAAATGGTGCGAGGGAGAGAGATGGCGTTTAGGAGAGAGATGGTGAGGGAGAGAGATGAAGTGAGGGAGAGGCTTCCCCTCTTTCTTCCCCCACCACCCTTACCATCTCCCTCTCCCCTGGTCCACCCCCCTCCTCTTTTCAGCAGCGCAGTCGCAGATTGTGTGCACGGGGTGCCGCACGCTGCTCGTGTACCCCAACGCCTCCCCTCTCTCCTTTTCCGTGCCCCCTTTCACTCCTCTCCCCCTTCCCCCCCCCACACCCCTCTCTTGCCGTGCAGCAGCGCAGTCGCAGATTGTGTGCACGGGGTGCGGCACGCTGCTCGTCTACCCCAACAACGCCGCCAACGCCTCCCCTCTCCTCCTTCCCCTCCCCTCTTCCCACTTTCCCTATCCCCTCCCTCCTTGCCGTGCAGCAGCGCAGTCGCAGATCGTGTGCACGGGGTGCCGCACGCTGCTTGTCTACCCCAACAACGCCTCCAACGTCCGCTGCGCGCTCTGCAGCACCATCACGCCCGTGCCGCAAGCAGGTCAGGTCGGGCCATAACAGGTCAGGTCCGGTCAGATCAAGTCAGGTTTGGTCAGGTGAGGTGACGTCCTGGTTCAGTTCGGTTTGGGTCGGTAAACTTTCCTGCTTTCTGATTGAGCTGTGTGATAGTCACATGCCCGTTGCAACAGCACCATGACCCCCGGTAGTACCAGCATTACAAGTGGGTTGAGTGTGGTTGGGTAGGTCTGATTCAAATCCAGCCACATGTTGGGTAGTAGCACCCCATGTCCTCATGGGTTCCTCATGTCATCAATGCTCTGCACTGCCCACTCACGTTCTGAATGCCCCTCCGCCCGCTGCTCCATACCAGGCACGGAGATGGCGCAGCTGGTGTGTGGGGGCTGTCGCACGCTGCTCATGTACGTGAGGGGCGCCACTAGCGTGCAGTGCTCCTGCTGCCACACCGTCAACCTCTCCTCCGACCGTGAGTCTAACTCCTACGTCCACCTGCTCCCACCGTGTCTCCACAGCGTACCCGTGCTCCCACCCGCTCCCACCTTCTCCCACCTGCTCTGCACAGCCACCTGCTCGTGCCACAGGGGTGCCCTGGCTTGCTTGCATGCCTGGTCCGCACTGCCTGCATCGGCGATGGGATGCACCTCCTGTTGCCTCCTCCAACACACTGACTCTCCCTCACCCTCGGAGTTTTTGCCCCGTCCCTACTCCGTCACCCTCTCCTGCTCCCGCGATTGCATGACGCTCCCCCATGCACTGAGAACCTGCACTTTCTATTGTTTCCTCCACACACCTTCTGCACAACCCCATCCTCTCTCTCGTTCCCCCTCCTCCTCCCTCTCCTTCTCCCCAATCTCTCCCCCCCGACCTGCAGCAAACCACGTGGCGCACATCAACTGTGGGGGCTGTGGCATGACGCTCGTGTATGCACAAGGGATGTGCACTTCTGCTGCTTCATCCACTCAGTGACTCCCTCTCACAATGCACTCTCTGTTGCTTTCTCTCGCCCCCCACCCTGCAGCAAACCAAGTGGCGCACATCAACTGTGGGGGCTGTGGCATGACGCTCGTATACGCCATGGGTGCACGCAGCGTCAAGTGCGCCGTGTGCCAATTTGTCACCCAAGTCATGGTGCGTGCTACTTGTTTAAGTGAACTCATTTCTGAGTTGACTACTTAGGTGATTCCAGAGTCGACTCGAAAGCTGGGTGCATTTAACGTCAAGTGTGACGTGTGCCAGTTCGTGACCCAAGTCATGGTGCGTACAGCTCAGTCACTGTACGGCTCAGTCACTGTACGGCTCAGTCACTGTACGGCTCAGTCACCGTACCGCTTGCTTGCTCTGATTCGGTGGCCGTGCTTCCATGATCCATCCCATGCTCAAATTCATGGGCTTGGCCCTGCATGCATGAGTCTCGATTGCCCATTCTCGAGTCATAGGCAAGTCTGAAGCGTGGAGTGTGCTACACACTCCCCTCTAGTGATTGCATCACAGCCTAGGCTTCCCCAATTGACTTTTGAGAATTCTCAGAAGCCATTGCAGTGATCGCATCACACCCTTGGCCTTGCTGAATCTGCTTTGTTTGTACACGAAGTTTGAGCACCCTGTGCCTGAGACTTAAAGTGTGCGTGGCGACGCTGGTTTGTGTTTGCTTTTTGCGTGTTGCAATCTGTGATGCAACAGGTGCCACCAGCAAACATACAGCCATTACAGCAGCAGCAGCAGCAGATGCAATCGCAGCAACAGCAACAGCAGTACACACAGCAGCAGCAGCAGCAACAGCAAGTGCAGGTACATGCGAGTTTTTTCCCTAGTTGTGCTTTTTCCTTTACTCCTACGTCTGCCTCCAAACATCCTTCATGCACGGATCCCAGTTTTGTTCTTTGCTCTTGTTCCCTCCTTCTCCCATGTTCCCCCCTGGGCAATCCTTCACACTTCCCCTCCATCTGCCTCTCCTCCTCTCTCCCCGTTTCCCCACTTCCTTCCATACCCGAACCACACTTTTGGCCTTCTTTCCATCCTTTCGCACCCATCATTTTCTCTCTATACCCAAAACTTCAGACACAGCACATGGGCAACAGGACGTGAAGGAAGCATCACATCTGTATGCTGTGAGAGGTATTGCAGCATGGAAGGAGCGCACTGGAGTGCAGTTAAGCGCGGTGGCATGCAGTGGAGTGCGGTGCAGAGGAATGTGGTGGATGGCGGTGCGTGCGGTGAAGTGCGGTGGCTTGCGGCGGTGGACGCATCGGAGCAGCGGATGGGATGGGCCTGGATTTATCTGTGTTGCTGTGCCGTGCCGCCACGGCATAGCCCTCTGTGTTCTGTGACAGCAGTTGCACAGGGTTGCTGTGGCAGGGTTGCTGTGGCAGGGTTGCTGTGGCAGGGTTGCTTGCAGTCACCCTGCTTCAGCTGCTGCATCCAGCAGCTACCACACTGCTGAATGCTGCTGCTGCACCAGCTGAGTCGGAGGGAGAAGGGGGTCAGTTGCATTGCATGGTCGCATCAGAAAACGTGTCTGCTGCATCAATCAGAGCCTGGAAATGAGAGAAATAAGTGCAGCCAGACTACCGTATCATTCAATTTTGTAGCAGCTTTATCATTCAATATGTTTGCTAGAACCACCGAAAGTGGAAAAGGGACGCTACAATCAAATACGGTAGTAGCAGAAACTGTGACGCATAAACAGAGAAATATGCAGGGAAGATTGTTGCATCAGACGCTGCTGCTCTTGCTTGCATCATGCAGCAGTGAGCGCAGTGCAGAGCTGGTATACTCCAGCACGGAGGAACCGAGAGTCGTCACACAGAGAAACACAACTACCGGTAATTTGCAACAACGGCATGATATTGACCAATGCCAATCCCAATGCACTGATTTGTGGCAAGGTGCTGTAGCTGAACTGAGACTGTTTCACAAGCTACATAGCATTAGCAAATTCAGTACAACCTCTAAGAAAGAGCTTACTTGGTAACAAACAAGCTCATCCACAGCAGTGGATGAAGCAGCAGCCTGTACATATCGAGTAAACCCTGTGAAGTGAAGTGTACTGTACACGCCTGCCTGCAGGCAGTAGGTACGGTACCAACCAGCCAACGCACCCTAGTGTACCGTACCTACGTACGTCCTACCGTGCAAGCAATTTACCAGTAGGAATCTACAGAGAGATGGTGGTAGTGAGATGGTACTGTATCAACCGAGTTGCTGCTTCTGGTTTTCACTTCTCATCTCACTAGCAATACCACACTTGTCTTTTAAGGGATTATGCTGCGATGCGAAATCCTTTCGGCTGGAGGAGTCCTAACACAACCCAACCTCACCTACCGGTACCAGTGCTCACTCCTTTCCACTCCACTACACAGGTGGTACCGACCAACGCTGCTGCGTTCACTTGTAACGCACTTCTCGCACTGCTTCAGGTGCTGCTCCCGCTGCTGCACCTCCTGATGCAACTCCCTCTCCTTCCTCCCCCCGGTCCTCTTCTGCCCCGCCTTCTCTCTCACCCAGTACCTCCCCTCCTTTCAACAAGCCTCTCTCTCCTACCTCCTCACCCACCCCCTCTCCTTCCACACCTCCCATCTCAACTGCTCCCTCTCCTGCTGGCACTACCAGCACTGGAGGCACCGGCGGCAGTGGTGGTAGAACCCCTTGCTCCCTTAGCTGCGCCTCCCACTCCCTCAGCTGCTGCACAAACCCCGCATTCGGGTTCGCTTCGGGCCGCAGTCCTCTCACGAGCGCCAGAGCCTCATCCACAGTCATGGCGCGGCGGGCCATGAGATACGCCACCACCACGGTCACGCTGTTCCCTCCTCCACCACCTCCTCTCCTACCTCCTCCCTCACCTCCTCTTCTGCCTCCTCCCCCACTGATGGCACTGGTGGCGGCAGTGGAGGCAGCACCCCTTGCTCCCTTAGCTGCGCCTCCCACTCCCTCAGCTGCTGCACAAACCCTGCGTTTGGGTTCGCTTCGGGCCGCAGCCCTCTCACGAGCGCCAGAGCCTCATCCACAGTCATGGCGCGGCGGGCCATGAGATACGCCACCACCACGGTCACGCTGCGGGAGCGCCCGGCGAAGCAGTGCACGAGCGCACAGCCCCCCGCTGCTTTGGCTGTGTCGATAACGGCGAAACACTCTTGGAAGCGGGAGATGAGGTCCACTTCGGGGGAATCTAGAACTGCAGTAGAGGGGGACAGGTGGTAGTGAGGGGGGAAACGGGCGAGAGATGGAAGTGTGAGAAGAGGACAAGTGGCCTTGGCTGTGTCGATAACGGCGAAGCACTCTTGGAAGCGGGAGATTAGGTCCACTTCGGGGGAATCGAGCACTGCGGGAGAGGAGAGGAGGGGGGAAGGGGAGACGGGCGAGAGATGCAAGCATGAGAGGACGACAGGTGGAAAGATGAAGATGGGGGGCACGGGGGTGTAGGGGCATGGGTGTGGATGCCTCGGCAGCGAGCCATGAAGGAGAGTGAATAGATACCCTCCAACGCACCCCACTCTCACCATTGATGAGCGTGTAATGGAAGTCGCGGGGGTGCGCCGGCAGGATGGAGTTGGCGACTGTGAGCACGTGAGTCACGTTGCTGCGCTTGAGCAGGTCCCTGTTGTGCGCCGCGCCTATCGACCCCAGGTACAGGCCCTGGTGCACGAAGCACGAATATGCACACACACGCACAAGGGAGCGAAGTGAGAAAGGAAGTGAGAGAGGAAGTGAGAGAGTAAGTGAGAGAGGAAGTGAGAGAGGAAGTGAGAGAGTAAGTGAGAGAGGAAGTGAGAGAGGAAGTGAGGAGAAACGTCACACACCTCGTCCACAAGGCACGGGACGCTGTCTGTCTTGATGTGCCGTGCCTGCAGGAACGCTCTCAGCAGTGCCACCATGCGCGCCCTCTCCACCGCCCTCACCACCTCCACGTGCCGCGCCATGCGCTCCGCCACGCTCTCAACCCCTCCTCCCGCTTCGTCCCCTTCCCCTGCTTCCCCTTCTCCACCTCCTCCTCCGTCCCCTCCCCTTCCGCCCCCACTTTCTCCTCCATCCCCATCTGCTCCTGATTCTGATCCTGCTCCTCCTGCTCTTTCTCTTTCTGCTTCCCCTTTCTCCTCCTCCCCCGCACACTTTTCTTGCTCCGCCCCGTCTGCTGCCCCTCCCCTCGCTCGTTCCCTCTCTTCCCCACCTCCCCTTGCGTCCCCCCCTCCGGTCTCCACATCTCCGCCATTAGCTCTCCCCCCCGCTCCCCCAAACCCTTCCGCCCCCTCCCGGATAGCTTCCCTCGCAGTGCCCCCCCGCTCCCCCCCATCGTCCGCATCCGCACCAGCCGCCTCTCTTTCCCCCACCTTCTCCCGCGCGCTCCCCCATTCCAATCCCCCGCCGCTTCCATCGTATTCTCCGCCACCACCAGCGCAAACTGCTCTCTCCTCCGCCGATCCCCCTCCCGCTCCGCCTGCGGAGGCTCCTCCGCCGGCCTCCGCTCCCCCGTGCGCGGCGCCCGATCCGCGCCGCGCACACCCAAACACTCCCCCGGTCTCGCCGCTGCCGGCCATTGGCTGCTCACGACTGTTTTTTATTCACTTATGCTTCTTTAACGTCTGCCTCGCCAAAAAACAAAAATCAAGCAGATCGCGGCTCAACAGCTTACTCGTCGTTGTTCACGACGTCTGCTCACTAATCGTCCACGCCTAGCGGAATTCGCGTAACTGCAGGTTACCGGATCGGATGCGACTCGGAAAGACGCCGCAAGGCTGAGCTATGGCTGAAGGCCATTATGCTAGCAGCGACTGGGATTGGAGCAGACAAGATGAATGATCGCGGGGGAGTTGGTTGTGGTTCAAGCTTTCTCTCAATCCAGCAGTTCTAACTCCGGCTTCACTGAATACAGAATCATCCCATCACCCATGGCACGTCAAATACACGGACCAATTCAGCGGCTCCGCGGAACAGACTCCGGAGGAGGGGAAACGGTTATCTGCGGTACAGCGCATGTCGATAGAAGTCAGTGACGGAGCTGAAGGACTTACTAATCAAGATCTTGGCAATGGTTTTTTTTTTAATTAATGATATATATACACCGAAATGAACAAGCATATATCACCATAACGGTCGTAACCGCGCGTGAGGAACAGAGGGTGAGCTACTGTTCCAGGTGAGACATTTACGAACTGGAGGTGCTTGCCCTCTGCCTGGACCACAGTGCGGCAAACGCACTTGTCCACTTCCAGCTTTTGCCAGCCAATTTGATCTTCCCCAACATATTCTGCTCCTCAGCGAAATTCCTCTTGTGTCGTTTGTGATGAGCCGCGCCAAACTTGCGGGTGTAGATGCGTGCATGCTGCCTGAATGCGAACTCAATCTTGTGGAGAACCCGATTCGTGCGAAACTTCTGGCCTCGGAAAACTGCTTCGCACCTTTCAACCCACAGCTGATGGAAGGCGATGGACGTGAGCCTCAGCTCCGGGAATGCTGAGCTGGAACCCGTTTTCCGGAACAGCAGGTCCCTGAGCGTGGCTGTGGGGCGGTTGGGATTCAGCATGCGCAGGGCATGCCTGAGAGCGGAGGTAACTGTCTGGATCCGAGGGCAAGTGAGGAGGCAGTGGTCCAGTGTTTCTTCTCCCCCGCAGTAAGGGCAGGATGGTTGCCCGCTGAGAAAAGCAAGGCGTTCCCCCACCTGCAAATTTAAGCCGTGGATTCGGAGGAGGACGTCACGTGGACGGCTGGGAACGGCCAGCGAGTCCCGTGTAGTCACCACCCGCCTCCAGTTAATGTGCCTTCCCCACCTTCTGGCCCACTTTTCCCTCTTGCGTGACTCCTGGTAGGCCGTTTTCCAGCACTCCCTCATCCTCTTGATGGGAATCACCCCCCCACCCTCCAGAATGTTCAGCGGAGGAGTAGAGTCAGCCGAGCAGGGGGGAGCTGAGGGAAAACCCAGCAGTTGCAACCACGCCGCTGGCATGGTGACTAGCGCCTTCACCGCAAGTCTCGCCGGACCGCTACCACCAAGTTGGCGCGAGAGCTCCCTCTGCTGCTTCAACACCAGCTCTCCTCCGATATCCACCAGCAGCTCTCCGACGCGTGTTTCCAGGAGATTCGCACTATCTTTTTGTCCGCCGATAGGGGTGTGAAGCAAAGATGCTTTATTGAACACCAGCCTCTCTCTTAAGACCGCTTCTCTGCTGTCCGCCGCTGGCCGGACACAGAACGGGGAGTTGATGAAGCTGTCATACGTTTGCTTCCATCTCATGCTTCTCCCCTTCCAATGTTTCAGCAGATGCGCATGAGAGGAGAAGGTGTCTATCCCTAGAGGAAGGTCTGCCGCCTGCGCCATGATCGCTTTCTTCATGGGGTTCCGTTCCGTGAGATACAGGCCCACTCTTCTGGCCGCGAGACAAGTAATCACGATCTCTGGGTCCTTTACACCGATACCCCCGGCCTCCCTTGGGGTGTAAAGCAGGGTTTTACTCTAGAGGATGAATCCCTTCACCGTCGCAACGCGGTTACCCGACGTGAAACTCAGTAACAGTCTGATGACCTCCTCCCATATCTCCACCGGTGGGGGGTAAATTTGCGCTTGGAATGCCAGAAGTGGAGTGATGTAACAGTTGACGACTGTAGCTCTCGCTGTCGTCGTGAGGTATTTCAGCTGCCATTTTGTTAACTTCCCCATGATGTGTTCCCACGCCTTTTCCCAGGTCGGCAAGCCGCTTCCGGACGGTGTCACCCAGACCCCCAGCAGCCGCTCTGCTTCATCCGCATCGGCCCACTTGAAGCAGCTGGAGCCGCCACCTTTCGCACCCAGATTCGCACCCAGAGGTAATAAAACTGATTTCGCTTTGTTAGTCGCCAAGCCAGACGCTTTCTCGAACTTGTCCAGTACCTCCTCCGCCTTGACGATCTGATCCTCTCCTTGCAGGGCCAGCGTTGTATCGTCGGCGTAACCAAGATAGTTGAAGCGCAGTCCCTGCTTGGACAACCCGAGCTCCTGTCTCTCCACCTCCTTCGCCAACGGCTCTACCGCGCAGAGAAACAGGTAAGGGGCTAGTGGACAGCCTTGCCGCACTCCCGACGCCACCTCTACTCCTTTGCCCAGCCATCCGTTGACCAGCAACTTTGTTGATGTATTGTCATGCAGACCCTTAATCCATCCAACGAAGCGCGCTGGAAAACCCATCCGGGACAATACTTCAAACAGGAAGTCTCTCGATACCGAGTTGAAGGCTTTCTGGAAGTCCACCAAAAGGAGGAACCAGTCCTCGTTGCCGTTCTTCGCGGCGTCAATCACGTCAGCCACCAAGGCCACCGCATCTGATAGGCGCCGCCCCGGAATGAAGCCGTATTGCTCCGGGGAGATGACCATGTGAAGAACCGACTTCATCCTGTCGGCAACCACCCTCGCCAGGACTTTATAGGTGAAATTGAGCAGGGTAATCGGTCTGTAATTGTTGAGCTCTGTCAGAATGTTATCTTATGCTCTAGCCTGTAGTGGGGTGCTCTATAGCGAGTACAACCCTTCTAGGGTTTGCTATTTGTATCCTCATTCTTGCTAGTGCAATCCTCTTCTTTCTTCTAAACTTTAACATGGTATCAGAGGAGGTCGATCCCCTTGGATCGATCCTGTGGGTGGGCTTACCACCTCCTAGCTTCCGCTGCAACTCCTACCACTACACTCGGTGCCGCACGCCCCGTGGCGTGTGGCAGTTTTCTTCCCGCCGTGCGCCCCGAGGCGCGCGGCGGTTTTCTTCCCGCCGTGCGCCCCGAGGCGCGCGGCGGTTTTCTGCCCGCCGTGCGCCCCGAGGCGCGCGGCGGTTCTCTGCCCGCTGTGCGCCCCGAGGCGCGCGGCGGGCTTCGGCCCCGTCAACCGTCGCGTCGCCCTCGGGAGGCGCCGCGACGGGCGACGGGGACCCGTTCGTCGCCCCCCGTCGCCCGTCGTGGCCTGCGCGCGGCCCGTACAGGCAGCGCGCGACCCGTACGGGCTGCGCCAGGCCCGCGCGCGACCCGTACGGGCTGCGCCAGGCCCGCGCGCCACCCGTACGGGCTGCGCCAGGCCCGCGCGCGGCCCGTACGGGCGGCGCCAGGCCCGCGCGCGGCTCAGGCCGCCTACGCGCGGTTCGGGCGACCCTACCAGGCCCGTGGTGGGCCCGCTCCTTGCTGCCCCTGCCCTCCCTACTGTCCCCCAGCGCTTCTACTCGTGCCCCACCCCTCCTACTCCCCATTCTCCTGTATTAGGGTTTGGGGGTGCGGGGTATGGGGGTGCACCCACTGTGTACTGTTCCCTGCTCCTCCTCCTCCTCCGTCTCCCTGTGCTGCAGCTGCCGCTGAGGGGGGGTGGACGTGTTGGAGCCGGTGGAGTGGTACTAAGGGGGGGTGAAGGGGGAGTGGAGCTAGCGGTGTAGCAGCGGGTATGTGCCAGGGGGGAGTGGGATAGTTTGGGGAAGCTGAATGGAGGTTGCCGTCGTGTCGCCAGCAGCACCTGTATTCCGGGGACTTCGTCCGGTAGCCCAGTCGTAGCCAGCTGTGCCAGCCGCCCGTGGGTCCGTTGCTCGTCTGCCGCTACTTTAGCCGCGGGGCCTGTTACTCCTGTATTCCGGGGACTTCGTCCGGTAGCCGCTGTGCCAGTCTGCCTCCTGTTGCCTGTGTGTCTGCAGCTTCAGCCGTCGCCTCCTATCTCCTCTCCTCTCACTCTCTCTCCTCCTCCTCACTTGCCCGTTGTGACTACCACTAGCTTTGCTCATAATTGTGAACTTAAACTATTGCTTCTTGAACTTGTGCTCAGAATGTGTGGTGACATTGTGATCCACCCTGAGCTTGTACTCCTTTGCTTACTCTGCTGATTACACCCCACTTTGGCTATGGGGGTGTGTCAGAATGTTATCTTATGCTCTAGCCTGTAGTGGGGTGCTCTATAGCGAGTACAACCCTTCTAGGGTTTGCTATTTGTATCCTCATTCTTGCTAGTGCAATCCTCTTCTTTCTTCTAAACTTTAACAAGCTCGTCCTTCTCCCCTTTCTTATGCAGCAGAATAGTGACCGCTTCTTTGGTCTCTGTTGGCAGGGTGGCTGACGCCTCGAAGCTCTTCACCAGGGCCATGAAGCTCTCCCCCAGCAAATCCCAGTGCGCCTCAAAGAGTTCCTTTGGCAACCCGTCTCCCCCCGGTGATTTATTTTTTGCCATTGCTGCGAACGCCTTTTTAACTTCCTGCTCCGTCCAATCTGCTGACACAATCTCCGCAACTTCGCCATCCAACCGCCGAAGTGAGGAGAGGTCCCAGTCGGAGAAGTCAGAACGGCGGTCCTTGCCGAAGATGTTCCGGAAAAACGCGGAGGCTGCGTCCAAGATCTGCTGCGAGCCGGACACCCTCCCTGCACCGACCTTAAGCTCCTTGATCTGAGTACGAGCTTTCCGTGCCCGAACCTTCGCCGACAAGTGCTTCGAAGCCAACTCCCCGGTGAGTTCCGCTGTAAGGCCAGCCTGAAGGTACAGACGCTCGGTTCTCGCGGTATTGTACTCCTTTAGCTTTGTCTCCCTTGCCTCCAGAAGCGCTCTTGTGACTGCGCAGTCCGGATTCCGCATCATTTCCTGCTTCAACAGCGCCACCGTGGTAGAAAGATGCAGAAGCGTCTTCCTAACTCGTTTGCTCTCCTCTTTTGCGTAAGATCTGAGCCCCGCTCCCAGGCGCTTCAGGAGCAACTCGAAGCTGCAGCCGTCGTTCACTGGGGTGCGTCGCACAGTTGCTTCAATGATTTTCCGAACTCCCGGGCGGTGGATCATCGAGGCGTGCAGACGCCATAGGCCTGGGCCGCGACAATGCTCCTCGTCAAGATGAAGAGCGACGGAGATCGCAAAACCGTGATCTGAGATAGGTTCGCGAGGCATGATGTGAGCCGAGTAAGAGAGGTATGGAATCAGTGATTGGGATATTAAAGCTCTGTCAATGCGGGTGCCAACTCTGTGGCTTTTCGCGAAGAATGTGTACTCCCTGCAGCCCGGATGAAGGATCCTGAAGGCGTCTGATAGTTGAGAGGCTGCGCAGCGTTGAAAAAGCCGCTCGTTTTCTAAGGCTTTACCGTGTCCTCTCGAGTTGTCTAACATGGGGTTCTCTATGATGTTCAGGTCACCTATCAGCAACAGATGTTCCGACGGTGAGATCTGGTCAAGCAGGGGTCCGAGGGAGTCTCTAAAGAAAGCAGATCTGGCTGGAATGCTAGAAGGGAAGTAAACGGCGAGGAGAGTGATGTCAAGGCCAAGTCCTCTGACCGTGGTTTGAACTATTCTACCAGACTGGTGAGCTATGGAGTTGTGAAATGAGATGGCAGGGTTGCGGCTGAGGATCGCTACACCTCCTGCGCTGGTTCTAGGCGCAGTGGCTACGAAAGAGGTGGGTGAGGTGGAGGACCAGAAAGGGTGATCAGGGTCTAGTCTTGTGTCTACTAAAACTGCGATATCTGAGCCTGTCGTGAACCATGTTCTAACCCTAGACTGCTTGGTGATGTTGCTGCCTAAACCGTTGACGTTCAGGCTGGAGAGGTTAAGGTGGTTTTTGATATTCATGGGTAAACCGGCTTGCAGCCCCTGATCATCCACAGGCTGATAAAAGAAGCAGTACAGGCGACGCTAACTCCTAAACACCAACAAACAGCTGCATCCAGGTAACGTTCAAACTCCATCACAGTCCGTAGTCTTTGCGGATGATGTCGAGGTTCAGCTTGTCTAGAGATGCCTTCGTTGCCGAGCACCCCTTCGACAGCTCTAGCAGGTGAGCAGCTGCCGAGATATGATTTGCAGCAGCCATAAGGCTCTTCCCCTTCGCCTTCCCGCAGCCCGCTTGCGTGCAGATCCAATCTTCCCTGCTGCTGCCGGTGGAGATAACAGCAATAGCCGGGTCTCGGAGGATTGGAAGAAAAAGCGAGGACGCTTTCAGCGACACAGCTGTGGATGAGCAGAGACAGGTTAGTGCGTGAGTAAGAAAAGCGGAGCGGGAAGCGAGCAGAGGAATGTCTGATGCCGTTACCATTGAGTTTGTGCACTTTGCCCAAAGTGAGGTTCCATTTACTAACATTATTCTGACGCTCAGTGACAAAAGCATCATGATACTTATCATAATGCTTGCCGCCACAGAGCGAGCAGGATAAGGTCAGATAATGAATCAGAAGCTTCTTCGCGCGGTCAACAGGGTCAGCGATCGAGTGAATCCAGCGACGGTTACGGTTCTCCGGGTGAGCGTACACCAGACCCATCACGACGTCCGTATCAGCACCAGTGACCGGGTGCAGCACGCGATGCAGACAGGTGCAGCGTAGGAAGGCCGACCGCCGGGTACTCGTGAGCGGGTAAGTAGCCATACGATCGTGTATCATGGTCAGCTCGACCGCAACAGATACATCCTTGATCATGAAGACGATCGCCTGTGGGTTTAGCGCCTTCTCGCGAGCAAAGGACGAGTCTTCAGTGTGTTGCCAGTGAAGCGTGATGAGTTGAGAGTGATTCTTGAGAGGCTGATAAACGACTTCTTTCTTCTTCACCCATTCCGCATCAGATTCCTTGACGAAAGAGACTTGCAGGCGGCAAAATCGCGTCTTGGCGATATAAGCCGTGTGGAGTTCCTGAAACTTGGTCGTCGACGCGGCGTCAGCTGACAGTTCTGAATACCACCCGTGTTTAATCAGTGCCATGACAGCATCAATCACGCAGGAAATCTCTTTATGCAACATGAACGGAATCAGCAGAATGGCGACAGAGCGCAAACCAGAGCCAGCCTCTTTGACCAGATCAATGACCATTTTGTCATCCGAATCATCGTCAATGAAGCCGTCATCATCGGTAAGACCAACAGCAGGAATGGTGGCCTTGTCAGCAGCAAATACCCCCGAACCTCCAGCAACTGACAATACCTTCCCAATCCACCCTTTTCTAGTGACAAAATAATAGCAACTGACAAGTGGATTTTGTAAGGATTTACAAATCCTTACTGAGGCACTCGTTAGCGAGGCCATCCCGAGGGTCACGCGACAAACCTGTCTTGCCTATTTCGTCGCACCGAACCACCCCCGAGTCGGCCTCCGCTCCAATCGTAACCATCACCGAGCCATCCCATCCCGAACCCCCGCCTAGCTAGCTTTTCCCCTATTTAGGCCTCGCTACTTCATTGTTTCTTCATTCAGTCATTCAGTAATCAGTCATTCTCGTTATTCGTTTTACTGCGCAATCTGCAAGTTCATTCATAACAGATTAGATGGAGTGTAACAATCGAATCACCAGAATAAGATACTGTTCACTGGAGTGGGGGTTTGTTACACAAGCCGCTCCATATACATGCCTTTATATTTTTACAAGTCATTGCATAGGGAAGCATAGGGAAGTCTAGGGTGGGTATTCCCCCCCAGAGTGGCCCATGGGAGCCATTGAGTAAGCAGCTAATGTGAGAGGAGAGAGCGTTTACTGTGAGGAGTGGCCGGTGGTGGGGCGAGTGTGGGGGGGCAGGGGGCATATGGCACAGTGTAACGGCACGGCACGGAGCAGCTGGAAGATGTGGCACTGCACTTGAGCATGCCTTTTCCTGCTGGTGGCTCATTACGTCGGTGCAGCGGACTGCTGATGGCTCAATATATACGCTCCTCAGAGGAGAGGGAGGCGGCGTCTCTAAAGCGTTCCTTCTTGAGCACTACGTTGGAAGTAGAGAGCAATAAATGCAAGAGGGAGCGGCGGGTGGCGGAGTGGGTGGGTTGAGTGAGGGCCAGGAGCAGTCTGAAGGTGTGGCTTTGGAGCATTCCTTCCTGCTGCATTATGTTAGTTCGATACCTAGCATGACAAAAGCAAGACAAGAGAATGGCGTAGGCGCAACCATTGAGAGAGGGAACTGCAGACAGAGGCATAGGGAGGGTCAACCGCAGTTACAAACAGTGTGTGTAGAAGTGCATTGAGGGCAGAGGGAAGGAGGAACACACCTAATGAGAGGGGTCAAAGCCCTGCCCCACTACCGCCACTTATCAACTGCTCTATACCATGTGAAGAATGAGGAATGAATGAACTAGCAAGCAGGTGGGTACAAGTAGGAAACCTAGAAATGTTGTACCCTATAGTGTCTACCCCACTACAGCCTAGATAGACCATAGCATATAAGTTTGACACACACCTCTTCAATGCCCATGCTCGACATGCCACAACCCCTCTCCGGGAACACAAGGGCATGAGAAATATAAAGGAAAACAAGGGTATACAAAGGTATAGAAGGAAATCCAGGGAGACACAAGGAACATAATGGAATCCCGTATTCCTGTCGTGGGCGAGAGGTTAGGCAGGCGGGCGGACTGGCAGCTGGCGGGCTGGCGGGTTAGCGAGCAGGCGGGAGGGCGGGTTGTGCTTAGCGGGCGGGTTGGACAAAGTGCTCATTTGGACCAAGTGGTCACTTGGACCAATTGCTCAATTGGACCAAGTCGTCACTTGGACCAAGCTCACCTGGACCAAGTCGTCACTTGGACCAAGCTCACCTGGACCAAGTCGTCACTTGGACCAAGTGCTCACTTGGATCAAGTGTTCGCTTGGACCAAGTCGTCATTTGGACCAAATCGTTGCTTGACCAAGTTGTCAATTGTACCAATTGCTCGATTGGACCAAGTCAACACTTGGGCCAAAAGCTCACATGGACCAAGTCGTCACTTGGACAAATCGTCGCTTGGACGAAGTCGTCGCTTGGACCAAGTGCTCGCTTGGACGAAGTCGTCACTTGGACCAAGTGCTCGCTTGGACCAAGTCGTCACTTGGACCAAGTCGTCGCTTGGACCAAGTGCTCGCTTGGACCAAGTGCTCGCTTTGACCAAGTCGTCGCTTGGACCAAGTCGTCGCTTGGACCAAGTCGTTGCTTGGACCAAGTCGTCACTTGGAGCAATTGCTCAATTGGACCAAGCCGTCACTTCAACCAAGTGCTCACCTGGACCAAGTTGTCACTTGGACCAAGTCGTTGCTTGGACCAAGTCGTCGCTTGGACCAAGTCGTCGCTTAGACCAAGTCGTCGCTTGGACCAAGTGCGCACTTGGACCAAGTGCTCGCTTGGACCAAGTCGTCACTTGGACCAATGGCTCGATTGGACGAAGTCGTCGCCTGGACCAATTGCTCACCTGCGCATTTGGACCAAGTGCTCGCTTGGACCAAGTCGTCACTTGGACCAATGGCTCGATTGGACGAAGTCGTCACCTGGACCAATTGCTCACCTGGACCAAGTCGTCACTTGGATCAAGTCGTCACTTGGATCAAGTCGTCGCTTGGACCAAGTCGTCGCTTGGACCAAGTACTCTATGTGCAGGAAGTGCAGCGGTCGCTCTTCATTCGCGAGCCTCGATGACCGATGATGATTGCGACCCTCCCACGCCCTTGCTGGCTTGGTACTAAGACCAGACGCACGCAGCCACGTGACTCGACGGAAGAAAAACGCTCCGAACGAGCTCTTCCACCGCAAAAAACGCGGAAGGAGCGTGCAGCGAGCGCTCTTCATTCGCGAGGGCCGATGACCGATGATGCTTGCGACCCTCCCACGCCCTTGCTGGCTTGGTAATAGGACCAGACAAGCGCAGCCACATGACCCGGCGGAAGAAAAACGCTCCGAACGAGCACTTCCACCCCCAAAACGGGAAAGGATCCACACATGTGCAGGAAGTGTAGCGTGCGCTCTTCATTAGCGAGCGCCGATGACCAATGATGCTTGCAACCCTCACACGCCCTTGCTGGCTTGGTAATAGGACCAGAAAAGCGCAGCCACATAACCCGGCGGAAGAAAAACGCCCGTAACGAGCGCTTCCACCCCCAAACCGCGGAAGGATCCGCACATGTGCAGGAAGTGTACCGGGCGCTCTTGATTCGCGAGCGTAGATGACCAATGATGCTTGCAACCCTCCCACGCCTTGCTGGCTTGGTAATAGGACCAGACAAGCGCAGCCACGTAACCTGACGGAAGAAAAGCGCTCGGAACGAGCGCTTCCACCCCCAAAACGCGGAAGGATCCGCACATGTGCAGGAAGTGCAGCGGGCGCTCTTCATTGGCGAGCGCTGATGACCGATGATGCTTGCAACCCTTTCACGCCCTTGCTGGCTTGGTAATAGGACCAGACAAGCGCAGCCACGTGACCCGACGGAAGAAAAATGCTCGGAACGAGCGCTTCCACCCCTAAAACGCGGAAGGAGCCGCACATATGTAGGAAGTGCAGCGAGCGCTCTTCATTCGCGAGCGCCGATGACCGATGATGCTTGCAACACTCCCACACCCTTGCTGGCTTGGTAATAGGACCAGCAAAGCGCAGCGACGTGACCAGGTGGAAGAAAGACGCTCGGAACGAACGCTTCCACCCCCAAAATGAGGAAGGACTCGCACATGTGCAGGAAGTGCAGCTGGCGCTCTTCATTCGCGAGCGCCGATGACAGATGCTGCTTACAACCCTCCCACGCCCTTGCTGGCTTGGTATTAGGACCAGATAAGTGCAACCACGTGACCCGGCGGAAAACAAACTCTCGGAACGAGCGCTTCCACCCCCAACGCGGAAGGAGCCGCACATGTGCAGGAAGTGCAGCGGGCGCTCTTCATTCGCGAGCGCCAATGACCAATGATACTTGCAACCCTCCCACGCCATTGCTGGCTTGGTAATAGGACCAGATAAGCACAGCCATGTGACCCAGCGGAAGAAAAACGCTCGGAACGAGCGCTTCCACCCCAAAATGCGGAAGGATCCGCACATGTGCAGGAAATACAGCGGGCGCTCTTCATTCGCGAGCACCGCCGATGACCGATGATGCTTGCGACCCTCCCACACCCTTGCTGGCTGGGTAATAGGACCAGACAAGCGCAGCCACGTGACCCGGCGGAAGAAAAACGCTCGGAACGTGCGCATCCACCCCCAAAACGCGGAAGGATCCGCACATGTGCAGGAAGTGCAGCGGGCACTCTTCATTCGCGAGCACCGATGACCGATGATGCTTGCAACCCTTGCAAGACCTTGCTAGCTTGGTAATAGGACCAGACAAGCGCAGCCACGTGACCCGGTGGAAGAAAAACGATTGAAACGAGCGCTTCCACCCCCAAAACGCGGAAGGACCCGCACATGTGCAGGAAGTGCAGCGGGCGCTCTTCATTCGCGACCACCGATGACCGATGATGCTTGCAACCCTCTCACGCCCTTGATGGCTTGGTAATAGAACCAGACAAGCGCAGCCACGTGACCCGGCGGAAGAAAAACGCTCGAAACGAGCGCTTCCAACCCCAAAACGCGGAAGAATCCGCGCATGTGCAGGAAGTGCAGCGGGCGCTCTTCATTCGCGAGCGCCGATGACCGATGATGCTTGCAACCCTCTCACACCCTTCCTAGGACCAGAAAAGCGCAGCCACGTGACCCGGCGGAAGAAAAACGCTCGCAACGAGCGCTTCCACCCCCAAAACGCGGAAGGATACGCACTTGTGCAGGAAGTGCAGCGGGCGCTCTTCATTCGCGAGCGCAGATGACCGCTGATGCTTGCCACCCTCCCACGCCTTTGCTGGCTTGGTAATAGGACCAGAAATGCGCAACCACGTAACCCGGCGGAAGAAAAATGCTCGGAACGAGCGCTTCCACCCCCAAAACGCGGAAGGATCCGCACATGTGCAGGAAGTGCAGCCGGCGCTCTTCATTCGCGAGCGCAGATTACCGATGATGCTTGCCACCCTCCCACGCCCTTGCTGGCTTGGTAATAGGACCAGAAAAGCGCAGCCACGTGATATGGCGGAAGAAAAACGCTCGGAACGAGCACTTCCACCCCCAAGGATCCGCACATGCGCAAGAAGTGCAGCGGGCGCTCTTCATTCGCGAGCGCCGATGACCGATGATGCTTGCAACCCTCCCACGCCCTTGCTGGCTTGGTAATAGGACCAGACAAGCGCAGCCACGTAACCCAGCGGAAGAAAAACGTTCGAAACGAGCGCTTCTACCCCCAAACCTCGGAAGGGTCCGCACATGTGCAGGAAGTGCAGCGGACGCTCTTCATTCGCGAACGCCGATAACCGATGATGCTTGCAACCCTCCCACGCCCTTGCTGGCTTGGAAATAGGACCAGACAAGCGCAGCCACGTGACTCGGCAGAAGAAAAACGCTCAGAACGAGCGCTTCCACCCCCAAAACGTAGAAGGACCTGCACATGTGCAGGAAGTGCATCGTGCACTCTTCATTCGCGAGCGCCGATGACCGATGATGCTTGCAACCCTCCCACGCCCTTGCTGGCTTGGTAATAGGACCAGACAAGCGCAACACATCAGCCGGCGGAAGAAGAACGCTCGGAACGAGCGCTTCCACCCCCAAAACGCGGAAGGACCCGGACATGTGCAGGAAGTGCAGCAGGCGCTCTTCATTCGCGAGCGCCGATGACCGATGATGCTTGTGACCCCCCCCATGCCCTTGCTGGCTTGGTAATAGGACCACACAAGTGCAGCCACGTGACCCGGCGGAAGAAAAACGCTCGGAACGAGCGCTTCAACCCCCAAAACCCGGAAGGATCCGCACATGTGCATGAAGTGCAGCGGGCGCTCTTCATTCGCGAGCGCCGATGACCGATGATGCTTGCAACCCTCCCACGACCTTGCTGGCTTGGTAATAGGACCAGAAAAGCGCAGCCACGCTACCCGGCAGAAGAAAAACGCTCTGAATGAGCGCTTTCACCCCCAAAACGTGGAAGGATCCGCACATGTGCAGGAAGTGCAGTGGGCGCTCTTCATTCGCGAGCGTCAATGACCGATGATGATTGCGACTCTCCCACGCCCTTGCTGGCTTGGTAATAGGACCAGACGCGCGCAGCCACGTGACTCGGCGGAAGAAAAACGCTTCGAACGAGCTCTTCCACCCCCAAAACGCGGAAGGAGCGTGCAGTGGGCGCTCTTCATTCGCGAGGGCCGATGATTGATGATGCTTGCGACCCTCCCACGCCCTTTCTGGCTTGGTAATAGGACCAGACAAGCGCACCCACGTGACTCAGCGGAAAAAAAACGCTGGGAACAAGAGCTTCCACCCCCAAAACGCGAAAGGATCCACACATGTGCAGGAAGTGCAGCGTGCGCTCTTCATTCGCGAGCGCCGATGACCAATGATGCTTGCAACCCTCCCACGCCTTTGCTGGCTTGGTGATAGGACCAGACAAGTGCAGCCATGTAACTCGGCGGAAGAAAAACACTCGGAACGAGCGCTTCCACCCCCAAACCACGGAAGGATCCGCACATGTGCAGGAAGTGCAGCAGGCGCTCCTCATTCGCGAGCGTCGATGACCAATGATGCTTGCAACCCTCCCACGCCCTTGCTGGCTTGGTAATAGGTCAAGAAAAGCGCAGCCATGTGACCCGGCGGAAGAAAGACGCTCCGAACGAGCGCTTCCACCCCCAAAACGCAGAAGGATCCGCACATGTGCAGGATGTGCACCGGTCGCTCTTCATTCGCGAGCGTCGATCACCGATGATGCTTGCAACCCTTCCACGCCCTTGCTGGCTTGGTAATAGGACTAGACAAGCGCAGCCACTTGACCCGGCGGAAGAAAAACGCTCAGAACGAGTGCTTTCACCCCCAAAACGCGGAAGGATCCGCACATGTGCAGGAAGTGCAGTCGGCGCTCTTCATTCGCGAGCGTCGATGACCGATGATGATCACGACCCTCCCACGCCCTTACTGGCTTGGTAATAGGACCAGACACGCGCAGCCACGTGACTCGGCGGAAGAAAAACGCTCCGAACGAGCTCTTCCACCCCCAAAACGCGGAAGGAGCATGTAGCGGGCGCTCTTCATTCGCGAGGACCGATGACCGATGATACTTGCGACCCTCCCACGCCCTTGCTGGCTTGGTAATAGGATCAGACAAGCGCAGACACGTGACCCGGCGGAAGAAAAACGGTCCGAACGAGCGCTTCCACCCCCAAAACGCGAAAGGATCCGCTCATGTGCAGGAAGTGCTGCGGGCGCTCTTCATTCGCGAGCGCCGCCGATGTGCGATGATGCTTGCAACCCTCCCACGCCATTGCTGGCTTGGTAATAGGACAGGACAAGCACAGCCACGTGATCCGGCGGAAGAAAAACGCTCGCAACGTGCGCTTCCACCCCCAAAACGCGGAAGGATCCGCACATGTGCAGGAAGTGCAGCGGGCGCTCTTCATTCGCGAGCGCTGGTGATCGATGATGCTTGCAACCATCGCACGCCCTTGATGGCTAGGTAATAGGACCAGACAAGCACACCCACGTGACCCGGCGGAAGAAAAACGCTCGGAACGAGCGCTTCCACCCCCAAAACGCTGAAGGATCCGCACATGTGCATGAAGTGCAGCGGGCGCTCCTCATTCGCGAGCGCCGATGACCGATGATGCTTGCAACTGTCCCACGCCCTTGCTGGCGTGGTATTAGGACCAGAAAAGCACAGCCACGTGACCCGGCGGAAGAAAAAGGCTCGCAACGAGCGCTTCCACCCCCAGAACGTGGAAGGATCCGCACATGTGCAGGAAGTGTAGCAGACGCTCTTCATTCACGAGGGCCGATTACCGATGATGCTTTCAACCCTCCCGCGCCCTTGGTGGCTTGGTAATAGGACCAGACAAGCGCATCCACGTGACCCGGCGGAAGAAAAACGCTCGTAACGAGCGCTTCCACCCCCAATCCGCGTAAGGATCTCCACATATCAAGGAAGTGCAACGTGCGCTCTTTATTCGCGAGCGCCGAAGACCGATGATGCTTGCGACCCTCCCACGCCCTTGGTGGCTTGGTAATAGGACCAGACAAGCGCAGCCACGTGGCCCGGCGGAAGAAAAATGCACGGAACGAGCGCTTCCACCCCCAAAACGAGCAAGGATCCGCACATGTGCAGGAAGTGAAGCGGGCGCTCTTCATTCGCGAGCGCCGATGACCGATGATGCTTTCAACCCTCCCACGCCCTTGCTGCCTTGGTAATAGGACCAGAAAACGTAGCCACGTGACTTGGCGGAAGAAAAACGCTCGGAACGAGCGCTTTGACCCCTGAAACGCGGAAGGACCCGCACATTGTCAAAACACTATCGTAGCTGGTAACCGGGTTTAAGGAGGGCCTAGGCTTAGTAGCCTAGGCCAAGCTATTGTCGAGGTCAAGGCCAAGGGAGTGTCGAGAGAAATTGACCAAACAAGTTAGCTTCACTAAAGCAAAGCATACAAGATATAGTCGAGAAACACAAACAAGACAGCAAAGAACAATAACTACAGTAACTACTGCAAGCAGGATATATCTTAAATATAACTTTGGCACACCCCCTTAGCCTGCTTGCAGTAGGAACTAGAGTAGTCAACACCCCCTGAAGGGGTATAGCTGGCGCAGTGGGAGACGGCAGAGGGGTTCGTGAGGGGAGGCGGCGAGAGGGAGAGAGGAGAGGAGAGGAGATGAGAACACAGGAGGAGGTGAGTGAGGGATGAGGAGAGGAGGTGGGGGGGTGGCCGGGGCGTCCCCTCTTACTAACCCCCTTTTACGAAAGGGGGGTTGAGTGGGGGATGAGGAGAGGAGGTGGGGGGGTGGCTGCAGCGTCCCCTCTTACTAACCCCCACATCCCCACCCCCAATCAACCACCCTCCTTCAACCTCACCCCCCATTTCAGCCGCCCCCTGGAATCGCACCCCCTCCCTCCCTTCCTTCCTCCACACCCCTGCCCCACTCACAGTTGTCTCTGCCCTGTCCTTCACACGGCAGCCAGCCCTCCCACCCCCTGTCCCTGCCACCCACCCCCCACAGTAGCAGCCGCGGGAGGGGAGAGGCAGGGCAGAGGGTGGTGCTTTGCTGGCGGGGTGCTCTGCTGGCGGGGTTCTCTACTGGCGGGGTTCTCTGCTGGCGGGGTTCTCTGCTGGCGGGGTTCTCTGCTGGCGGGGTTCTCTGCTGGCGGGGTTCTCTGCTGGCGGGGTTCTCTGCTGGCGGGGTTCTCTGCTGGCGGGGTTCTCTGCTGGCGGGGTTCTCTGCTGGCGGGGTTCTCTGCTGGCGGGGTTCTCTGCTGGCGGGGTTCTCTGCTGGCGGGGTTCTCTGCTGGCGGGGTTCTCTGCTGGCGGGGTTCTCTGCTGGCGGGGTTCTCTGCTGGCGGGGTTCTCTGCTGGCGGGGTTCTCTGCTAGTTGGGTGCTCTGCTGGCGGGGTGCTCTGCTGGCGGGGTTCTCTGCTGGCGGGGTTCTCTGCTGGCGGGGTTCTCTGCTGGCGGGGTGCTCTGCTGGCGGGGTTCTCTGCTGGCGGAGTTCTCTGCTGGCGGGGTTCTCTGCTGGCGGGGTTCTCTGCTGGCGGAGTTCTCTGCTGGCGGGGTTCTCTGCTGGCGGGGTTCTCTGCTGGCGGGGTTCTCTGCTGGCGGGGTTCTCTGCTGGCGGGGTGCTCGGCTGGCGTCTGGTCCTGGTGCCAGGTGCTGGCGTGACGGCGCTGGTGCCGGTGCTGGTGACTGGCTTCGGTGCTGGTGCCTGGTGCTGGCGGCTGGCGCTGGTGCTGTTCCGCCGCCACTCCCTTCCCCCTTTTCCTCTCTCCCCCACAGCATTCCGCCGCCACTCCCTTCCCCCTGTCCCTCTCCGCCCCACAGCGTTCCGCCGCCAATCCCTTCCCTTCCTCCCTCTCCCACCCACAGCGACCGCCGCTGCACACGCGAACAGTTGCGACGGGGGGGGGGTGACGAGAAGGGGGCCGGGGAAATGCGATGGGCGGAGCGAGGCGACGGGAAGGAAGAAAACGGGACAGGGGGGAAAGGGCCGGGACGACCGCCACCCTCGCCGTCCCCTTCATTCCCGATGCCGTCCCCGTCATTCCCGATGCCGTCCCCCCCCCCTTCCCCACTCTCGCGCAAACTCGGCGGTAGGCGTAGGCGCGGGCAGAGGTGGTGAGGGTGGTGAAATGCGACGGGCTGACGACGAGGGAAACACGACGGGCTGGCGACGGGGGAAACGCGACGGGCTGGCGACGGGGGAAACGCGACGGGCTAGCGACGGGGGGAAAACGCGACGGGCTGGCGACGGGCAGGCGACGAGGGAAAAAAAGCGACGGGCTGGTGACGAGGGAAACGCGGCCGGCTCGCCGCCGCGCCCGTCGCAGCGAGCGCCGTGCCACGAATGGGTGGGCCCATTAACATAGGTCAGGAACTTAATCGCTCTATACCATGTCAAAACACTATCGTAGCTGGTAACCGGGTTTAAGGAGGGCCTAGGCTTAGTAGCCTAGGCCAAGCTATTGTCGAGGTCAAGGCCAAGGGAGTGTCGAGAGAAATTGACCAAACAAGTTAGCTTCACTAAAGCACAGCATGCAAGATATAGTCGAGAAACACAAAAAAGAGGTGCACCACCAACAGCAAAGAACAATAACTACAGTAACTACAGCAAGCAGGATATATCTTAAATATAACTTTGACACGCATGTGCAGGAAGTGCAGCGAGCGCTCTTCATTCACGAGCGCCGATGACCGATGATGCTTGCAACCCTCCCACGCCCTTGCTGGCTTGGAAATAGGACCAGACCAGCACAGCTACGTGACCCGGCGGTAGAAAAACGCTCGGAACTAGCGCTTTCACCCCCAAAACGCGTAAGGATCCGCACATGTGCAGGAAGTGCAGCGGGCGCTCTTCATTTGCGAGCGCCGATGTCTGATGATGCTTGCAACCCTCCCACGCCCTTGCTGGCTTGGTAAAAGGACCAGACAAGCACAGCTACGTGACCCGGCGGTAGAAAAACGCTCAGAACTAGCGCTTTTACCCCCAAAACGCGGAAGGATCCGCACATGTGCAGGAAGTGCAGCAGGCGCTCTTCATTCGCGAGCGCCGATGACCGATGATGCTTGCAACCCTCCCACGCCCTTGCCAGCTTGGTAATAGGACCAGACAAGCGCAACCTTGTGACCTGGCAGAAGAAAATCACTCGAAACGAGCGCTTCCACCCCCGAAATGCGGAAGGATCTGCACATGTGAAGGAAGTGCAGCGGGCGCTCTTCATTCGCGAGCGCCGATGACCGATGATACTTGCGACCCTCCCACGCCCTTGTTGGCTTGGTAATAGGACTAGACAAGCGCAGCCACGTGACTCGGCAGAAGAAAAACGCTCGTAACGAGCGCTTCCATTCCCAAACACGGAAGGATTGGCACATGTGCAGAAAGTGCAGCGGGCACTCTTCATTCGCGAGCGCCGATGACCGATGATGCTTGCAACCCTTGCACGCCCTTGCTGGCTTGGTATTAGGACCATAAAAGCGGAGCCGCGTGACCCAGCAGAAGATAAACGCTCGCAACGAGCGCTTCCACCCCCAGAACGCGGAAGGATCCGCACATGTGCAGGAAGTGTAGCAGGCGCTCTTCATTCGCGAGCGCCGATGACCGATGATGCTTTCAACCCTTCCACGACCTTGGTGGCTTGGTAATAGGACCAGACAAGCGCAGCCACATGACCCGGCGGAAGAAAAACGCTCGCAACGAGCACTTCCACCCCCAAAACACGAAAGGATCCTCACATGTGCAGGAAGTGAAGCAGGCGCTCTTCATTCGCAAGCGCCGATGACCGATGATGCTTTCAACCTTACCACGCCCTTGGTGGCTAGGTAATAGGACCAGACAAGCGCAGCCATGGACCCGGCGGAAGAAAAACGCTCGGAACTAGTGCTTCCACCCCCAAAACGCGGAAGGATCCGCACATGTGCAGAAAGTGCAGCGGGCGCTCTTCATTCGCGAGCGCCGATGACCGATGATGCTTGCAACTCTCCCACGCCCTTGCCAGCTTGGTAATATGATCAAACAAGCGCAGCCACGTGACCTGGCGGAAGAAAAACGCTTGTAACGAGCGCTTCCATCCCCAAAACGAGGAAGGATCCGCACATGTGCAGGAAGTGCAGCGGGCGCTCTTCATTCGCGAGCGTCGACGACCGATGATGCTTGCAACACTCCCACGCCCTTGCTGCCTTGGTAATAGGACCAGACAAGCGCAGCCACATGACCCGGTGGAAGAAAAACGCTGGGAGAATGGGGCAGGGTGATGGAAAGCGGGAGAATGGGGCGGGGTGTGGAAAGAGGGAGAATGGGGCGGGGTGATGGAAAGAGGGAGAATGGGGCGGGGTGATGGAAAGCGGGAGAATGGGGCGGGGTGATGGAAAGCGGGAGAATGGGGCGGGGTGATGGAAAGCTGGAGAATAGGGCGGGGTGACGGAAAGCGGGAGAATGGGGCGGGGTTAAGGAAAGAGGGAGAATGGGGCGGGGTGATGGAAAGAGGGAGAATGGGGCGGGGTGATGGAAAGCGGGAGAATGGGGCGGGGTGATGGAAAGAGGGAGAATAGGGCGGGGTGATAGAAAGAGGGAGAATGAGGCGGGGTGATGGACAGAGGAAGAATGGGGCGGGGTGACAGAAAGCGGGAGAATGGGGCGTGGTGATGGAAAGCGGGAGAATGGGGCGGGGTGATGGAAAGAGGGAGAATGGGGCAGGGTGATGGAAAGCGGGAGAATGGGGAGGGGTGATGGAAAGCGGGAGAATGGGGAGGGGTGATGGAAAGCGGGAGAATGGGGCGGGGTGATGGAAAGTGGGAGAATGTGGCGGGGTGATGGAAAGCGGGAGAATGGGGCGGGGTGCTGGAATGCGGGAGAATGGGGCGGGGTGATGGAAAGCGGGAGAATGGGGCGGGGTGATGGAAAGCGGCAGAATGGGGCGGGTGATGGAAAGCGGGAGAATGGGGCGGGGTGCTGGAAAGCGGGAGAATGGGGCGGGGTGATGGAAAGAGGGAGAATGGGGCGGGGTGATGGAAAGAGGGAGAATGGGGCGGGGTGATGGAAAGAGGGAGAATGGGGTGGGGTGATGGACAGAGGGAGAATGGGGCGGGGTGACGGAAAGCGGGAGAATGGGTCTGGGTGATGGAAAGCGGGAGAATGGGGCGGGTGATGGAAAGCGGGAGAATGGGGTGGGGTGATGGAAAGAGGGAGAATGGGGCAGAGTGATGGAAAGCGGGAGAATGGGGCGGGGTGATTGAAAGAGGGAGAATGGGGCGGGGTGATGGAAAGAGGGAGAATTGGCCGGGGTGATGGAAAGAGGGAGAATATGGCGGGGTGATAGAAAGCGGGAGAATAGGGCGGGGTGATGGAAAGACGGAGAATGGGGCGGGGTGATGGAAAGAGGGAGAATGGGGCGGGGTGATGGAAAGAGGGAGAACGGGGCGGGTGATGGAAAGCGGGAGAATGGGGCGGGGTGATTGAAAGAGGGAGAATGGGGCGGGGTGATGGAAAGAGGGAGAATTGGCCGGGGTGATGGAAAGAGGGAGAATATGGCGGGGTGATAGAAAGCGGGAGAATAGGGCGGGGTGATGGAAAGACGGAGAATGGGGCGGGGTGATGGAAAGAGGGAGAATGGGGCGGGGTGATGGAAAGAGGGAGAACGGGGCGGGTGATGGAAAGCGGGAGAATGGGGCGGGGTGATGGAAAGTGGGAGAATGGGGCGGGGTGATGAAAAGCGGGAGAATGGGGCGGGGTGATGGAAAGCGGGAGAATGGGGCGGGTTGATGGAAAGAGGGAGAATGGGGCGGGGTGATGGAAAGAGGGAGAATGGGGCGGGGTGAAGGAATGCGGGAGAATGGGGTGGGGTGATGGAAAGCGGGAGAATGGGGCGGGGTGATGGAAAGAGGAAGAATAGGGCGGGGTGATAGAAAGAGGGAGAATGAGGCGGGGTGTTGGACAGAGGAAGAATGGGGCGGGGTGACAGAAAGCGAGAGAATGGGGCGTGGTGATGGAAAGCGGGAGAATGGGGCGGGGTGATGGAAAGAGGGAGAATGGGGCAGGGTGATGGAAAGCGGGAGAATGGGGAGGGGTGATGGAAAGCGGGAGAATGGGGCGGGGTGATGGAAAGCGGGAGAATGGGGCGGGGTGATGGAAAGCGGGAGAATGTGGCGGGGTGATGGAAAGAGGGAGAATGGGGCGGGGTGATGGAAAGCGGGAGAATGGGGCGGGGTGATGGAAAACGGGAGAATGGGGCGGGGTGATGGAAAGCGGGAGAATGGGGTGGGGTGATGGAAGGCGGGAGAATCGGGCGGGGTGATGGAAAGCGGGAGAATGGGGCGGGGTGCTGGAAAGCGGGAGAATGGGGCGGGGTGATGGAAAGAGGGAGAATGGGGCGGGGTGATGGAAAGAGGGAGAATGGGGCGGGGTGATGGAAAGAGGGAGAATGGGGTGGGGTGATGGACAGAGGGAGAATGGGGCGGGGTGATGGAAAGCAGGAGAATGGGGCGGGGTGATGGAAAGCGGGAGAATGGGGCAGGGTGATGGAAAGCGGGAGAATGGGGAGGGGTGATGGAAAGCGGGAGAATGGGGCGGGGTGATGGAAAGCGGGAGAATGGGGCGGGGTGATGGAAAGCGGGAGAATGTGGCGGGGTGATGGAAAGCGGGAGAATGGGGCGGGGTGCTGGAATGCGGGAGAATGGGGCGGGGTGATGGAAAGCGGGAGAATGAGGCGGGGTGATGGAAAGCGGGAGAATGAGGTGGGGTGATGGAAAGCGGGAGAATGGGGCGGGTGATGGAAAGCGGGAGAATGTGGCGGGGTGATGGAAAGAGGGAGAATGGGGCGGGGTGATGGAAAGCGGGAGAATGGGGCGGGGTGATGGAAAACGGGAGAATGGGGCGGGGTGATGGAAAGCGGGAGAATGGGGTGGGGTGATGGAAGGCGGGAGAATCGGGCGGGGTGATGGAAAGCGGGAGAATGGGGCGGGGTGCTGGAAAGCGGGAGAATGGGGCGGGGTGATGGAAAGAGGGAGAATGGGGCGGGGTGATGGAAAGAGGGAGAATGGGGCGGGGTGATGGAAAGAGGGAGAATGGGGTGGGGTGATGGACAGAGGGAGAATGGGGCGGGGTGATGGAAAGCGGGAGAACGGGGCGGGGTGCTGGAAAGCGGGAGAATGGGGCGGGGTGATGGAAAGCGGGAGAACGGGGCGGGGTGCTGGAAAGCGAGAGAACGGGGCGGGGTGCTGGAATGCGGGAGAATGGGGCGGGGTGATGGAAAGCGGGAGAATGGGGCGGGGTGATGGAAAGCGGGAGAATGGGGCGGGTGATGGAAAGCGGGAGAATGTGGCGGGGTGATGGAAAGAGGGAGAATGGGGCGGGGTGATGGAAAACGGGAGAATGGGGCGGGGTGATGGAAAGCGGGAGAATGGGGTGGAGTGATCGAAAGCGGGAGAATCGGGCGGGGTGATGGAAAGCGGGAGAATGGGGCGGGGTGATGGAAAGTGGGAGAATGGGGCGGGGTGATGAAAAGCGGGAGAATGGGGCGGGGTGATGGAAAGCGGGAGAATGGGGCGGGTTGATGGAAAGAGGGAGAATGGGGCGGGGTGATGGAAAGAGGGAGAATGGGGCGGGGTGAAGGAATGCGGGAGAATGGGGTGGGGTGATGGAAAGCGGGAGAATGGGGCGGGGTGATGGAAAGAGGAAGAATAGGGCGGGGTGATAGAAAGAGAGAGAATGAGGCGGGGTGTTGGACAGAGGAAGAATGGGGCGGGGTGACAGAAAGCGAGAGAATGGGGCGTGGTGATGGAAAGCGGGAGAATGGGGCGGGGTGATGGAAAGAGGGAGAATGGGGCAGGGTGATGGAAAGCGGGAGAATGGGGAGGGGTGATGGAAAGCGGGAGAATGGGGCGGGGTGATGGAAAGCGGGAGAATGGGGCGGGGTGATGGAAAGCGGGAGAATGTGGCGGGGTGATGGAAAGCGGGAGAATGGGGCGGGGTGCTGGAATGCGGGAGAATGGGGCGGGGTGATGGAAAGCGGGAGAATGAGGCGGGGTGATGGAAAGCGGGAGAATGGGGCGGGTGATGGAAAGCGGGAGAATGTGGCGGGGTGATGGAAAGCGGGAGAATGGGGCGGGGTGCTGGAATGCGGGAGAATGGGGCGGGGTGATGGAAAGCGGGAGAATGGGGCGGGGTGATGGAAAACGGGGGAATGGGGCGGGGTGATGGAAAGCGGGAGAATGGGGTGGGGTGATGGAAGGCGGGAGAATCGGGCGGGGTGATGGAAAGCGGGAGAATGGGGCGGGGTGCTGGAAAGCGGGAGAATGGGGCGGGGTGATGGAAAGAGGGAGAATGGGGCGGGGTGATGGAAAGAGGGAGAATGGGGCGGGGTGATGGAAAGAGGGAGAATGGGGTGGGGTGATGGACAGAGGGAGAATGGGGCGGGGTGATGGAAAGCAGGAGAATGGGGCGGGGTGATGGAAAGCGGGAGAATGGGGCGGGGTGATGGAAAGCGGGAGAATGTGGCGGGGTGATGGAAAGCGAGAGAACGGGGCGGGGTGCTGGAATGCGGGAGAATGGGGCGGGGTGATGGAAAGCGGGAGAATGGGGCGGGGTGATGGAAAGCGGGAGAATGGGGCGGGTGATGGAAAGCGGGAGAATGTGGCGGGGTGATGGAAAGAGGGAGAATGGGGCGGGGTGATGGAAAACGGGAGAATGGGGCGGGGTGATGGAAAGCGGGAGAATGGGGTGGGGTGATCGAAAGCGGGAGAATCGGGCGGGGTGATGGAAAGCGGGAGAATGGGGCGGGGTGCTGGAAAGTGGGAGAATGGGGCGGGGTGATGGAAAGAGGGAGAATGGGGCGGGGTGATGGAAAGAGGGAGAATGGGGCGGGGTGATGGAAAGAGGGAGAATGGGGTGGGGTGATGGAAAGGGGGAGAATGGGGCGGGGTGATGGAAAGCGGGAGAATGGGGCGGGGTGCTGGAATGCGGGAGAATGGGGCGGGGTGATGGAAAGCGGGAGAATGAGGCGGGGTGATGGAAAGCGGGAGAATGGGGCGGGTGATGGAAAGCGGGAGAATGTGGCGGGGTGATGGAAAGAGGGAGAATGGGGCGGGGTGATGGAAAGCGGGAGAATGGGGCGGGGTGCTGGAATGCGGGAGAATGGGGCGGGGTGATGGAAAGCGGGAGAATGAGGCGGGGTGATGGAAAGCGGGAGAATGGGGCGGGTGATGGAAAGCGGGAGAATGTGGCGGGGTGATGGAAAGAGGGAGAATGGGGCGGGGTGATGGAAAGCGGGAGAATGGGGCGGGGTGATGGAAAACGGGAGAATGGGGCGGGGTGATGGAAAGAGGGAGTATGGGGCGGGGTGACGGAAAGCGGGAGAATGGGTCTGGGTGATGGAAAGCGGGAGAATGGGGCGGGTGATGGAAAGCGGGAGAATGGGGTGGGGTGATGGAAAGAGGGAGAATGGGGCAGAGTGATGGAAAGCGGGAGAATGGGGCAGGGTGATTGAAAGAGGGAGAATGGGGCGGGGTGATGGAAAGAGGGAGAATTGGCCGGGGTGATGGAAAGAGGGAGAATATGGCGGGGTGATAGAAAGCGGGAGAATAGGGCGGGGTGATGGAAAGAGGGAGAATGGGGCGGGGTGATGGAAAGAGGGAGAATGGGGCGGGGTGAAGGAATGCGGGAGAATGGGGTGGGGTGATGGAAAGCGGGAGAATGGGGCGGGGTGATGGAAAGAGGAAGAATAGGGCGGGGTGATAGAAAGAGGGAGAATGAGGCGGGGTGTTGGACAGAGGAAGAATGGGGCGGGGTGACAGAAAGCGAGAGAATGGGGCGTGGTGATGGAAAGCGGGAGAATGGGGCGGGGTGATGGAAAGAGGGAGAATGGGGCAGGGTGATGGAAAGCGGGAGAATGGGGAGGGGTGATGGAAAGCGGGAGAATGGGGCGGGGTGATGGAAAGCGGGAGAATGGGGCGGGGTGATGGAAAGCGGGAGAATGTGGCGGGGTGATGGAAAGCGGGAGAATGGGGCGGGGTGCTGGAATGCGGGAGAATGGGGTGGGGTGATGGAAAGCGGGAGAATGGGGCGGGGTGATGGAAAGAGGAAGAATGGGGCGGGGTGATGGAAAGCGGGAGAATGGGGCGGGTTGATGGAAAGAGGGAGAATGGGGCGGGGTGATGGAAAGAGGGAGAATGGGGCGGGGTGAAGGAATGCGGGAGAATGGGGTGGGGTGATGGAAAGCGGGAGAATGGGGCGGGGTGATGGAAAGAGGGAGAATGGGGCGGGGTGATGGAAAGCGGGAGAATGGGGCGGGGTGATGGAAAGCGGGAGAATCAAGCGGGGTGATGGAAAGCGGGAGAATGTGGCGGGGTGATGGAAAGCGGGAGAATGGGGCGGGGTGATGGAAAGCGAGAGAATAGGGCGGGGTGATGGAAAGCGGGAGAATGGGGCGGGATGATGGAAAGAGGGAGAATGGGGCGGGGTGATGGAAAGAGGGAGAATGGGGCGGGGTGAAGGAAAGCGGGAGAATGGGGTGGGGTGATGGAAAGCGGGAGAATGGGGCGGGGTGATGGAAAGAGGGAGAATGGGGCCGGGTGATGGAAAGCGGGAGAATGGGCCGAGGTGATGGAAAGCGGGAGAATGGGGCGGTGTGATGGAAAGCGGGAGAATCAAGCGGGGTGATGGAAAGCGGGAGAATGTGGCGGGGTGATGGAAAGCGGGAGAATGGGGCGGGGTGATAGAAAGCAGGAGAATGAGGCGGGGTGATGGAAAGCGGGAGAATAGGGCGGGCGATGGAAAGCGGGAGGATGGGGCGGGGTGATGGAAAGCGGGAGAATGGGGCACGGTGATGGAAAGCGGGAGAATGGGGCGGGGTGATGGAAGTCGGGAGAATGGGGCGGGGTGATGGAAAGCGGGAGAATCGGGCGGGGTGATGGAAAGCAGGAGTATGGGGCGGGGTGCTGGAAAGCGGGAGAATCGGGCGGGGTGATGGAAAGCAGGAGTATGGGGCGGGGTGCTGGAAAGTGGGAGAATGGGGTGGGGTGTGGAAAGCGGGAGAATGGGGCGGGGTGATGGAAAGCGGGAGAGTGGGGCAGGGTGATGGAAAGCGGGAGAATAGGGCGGGGTGATGGAAAGCGGGAGAATGGGGTGGGGTAATGGAAAGAGGGAGAACGGGGCGGGGTGATGGAAAGAGGGAGAATGGGGCGGGGTGATGGAAAGAGGGAGAATGGGGCGGGGTGATGGAAAGCGGGAGAATGGGGCAGGGTGATGGAAAGAGGGAGAATGGGGCGGGGTGATGGAAAGAGGGAGAATGGGGCGGGGTGATGGACAGAGGGAGAATGGGGCGGGGTGATGGAAAGCGGGAGAATGGGGCGGGGTGATGGAAAGCGGGAGAACGGGGCGGATGATGGAAAGCGGGAGAATGGGGCAGGGTGATGGAAAGAGGGAGAATGGGGCAGGGTGATGGAAAGCGGGAGAATGGGGTGGGGTGATGGAAAGCGGGAGAATCGGGCGGGGTGATGGAAAGCGGGAGAATGGGGCGTGGTGATGGAAAGAGGGAGAATGGGGCGGGGTGATGGAAAGAGGGAGAATGGGGTGGGATGATGGAAAGAGGGAGAATGGGATGGGGTGATGGACAGAGGGAGAATGGGGCGGGGTGATGGAAAGCGGGAGAATGGGGCGGGGTGATGGAAAGAGGGAGAATGGGGCGGAGTGATGGAAAGTCGGAGAATGGGGCGGGGTGCTGGAAAGAGGGAGAATGGGGCGGGGTGAAGGAAAGAGGGAGAATTGGGCGGGGTGATGGAAAGAGGGAGAATATGGCGGGGTGATAAAAAGCGGGAGAATAGGGTGGGGTGATGGAAAGAGGGAGCACGGGGCGGGGTGATGGAAAGAGGGAGAATGGGGCGGGGTGATGGAAAGCAGGAGAATGGGGCGGGGTGATGGAAAGCGGGAGAATGGGGCGGGTGATGGAAAGCGGGAGAATAGGGCGGGGTGATGGAAAGAGGGAGAATGGGACAGGGTGATGGAAAGCGGGAGAATGGGGCGGGGTGATGGAAAGCAGGAGAATGGGGTGAGGTGATGGAAAGCGGGAGAATCGGGCGGGGTGATGGAAAGCGGGAGAACGGGGCGGGGTGCTGGAAAGCGGGAGAATGGGGCGGGGTGATGGAAAGAGGGAGAATGGGGCGGGTTGATGGAAAGAGGGGGAATGGGGCGTGGTGATGGAAAGAGGGAAAATGGGGCGGGGTGATGGAAAGATGGAGAATGGGGCGGGTTGATGGAAAGCGGGAGAATGGGGCGGGGTTATGGGAAGCGAGAGAATGGGGCGGGGTGATGGAAAGCGGGAGAATGGGGCGGGGTGATGGAAAGCGGGAGAATGGGGCGGGGTGACGGAAAGCGGGAGAATGGGGCGGGGTGATGGAAAGCGGGAGAATGGGGCGGGTTGATGGAAAGAGGGAGAATCGGGCGGGGTGAAGGAAAGCGGGAGAATGGGGTGGGGTGATGGAAGCGGGACAATGGGGCGGGGTGATGGAAAGAGGGAGAATGGGGCGGGGTGATGGAAAGCGGGAGAATGGGCCGGGGTGATGGAAAGCGGGAGAATGGGGCGGTGTGATGGAAAGCGGGAGAATCAAGCTGGGTGATGGAAAGCGGGAGAATGGGGTGGGGTGATGGAAAGCGGGAGAATGAGGCGGGGTGATGGAAAGCGGGAGAATGGGGTGGGGTGATGGAAAGCGGGAGAATGAGGCGGGGTGATGGAAAGCGGGAGCATGGGGCGGGTGATGGAAAGCGGGAGGATGGGGCGGGGTGATGGAAAGCGGGAGATAGGGGCACGGTGATGGAAAGCGGGAGAATGGGGCGGGGTGATGGAAAGAGGGAGAATGGGGCGGAGTGATGGAAAGCGGGAGAATGGGGCGGGGTGATGGAAAGAGGGAGAATGGGGCGGGGTGAAGGAAAGAGGGAGAATTGGGCGGGGTGATGGAAAGAGGGAGAATATGGCGGGGTGATAAAAAGTGGGAGAATAGGGTGGGGTGATGGAAAGAGGGAGAACGGGGCGAGGTGATGGAAAGAGGGAGAATGGGGCGGGGTGATGGAAAGCAGGAGAATGGGGCGGGGTGATGGAAAGCGGGAGAATGGGACGGGTGATGGAAAGCGGGAGAATGGGGCGGGGTGATGGAATGAGGGAGAATGGGGCGGGGTGATGGAAAGCGGGAGAATGGGGCGGGTGATGGAAAGCGAGAGAATGGGGCAGGGTGATGGAAAGAGGGAGAATGGGACAGGGTGATGGAAAGCGGGAGAATGGGGCGGGGTGATGGAAAGCAGGAGAATGGGGTGGGGTGATGGAAAGCGGGAGAATCGGGCGGGGTCATGGAAAGCGGGAGAACGAGGCGGGGTGCTGGAAAGCGGAAGAATGGGGCGGGGTGATACAAAGAGGGAGAATGGGGCGGGTTGATGGAAAGAGGGAGAATGGGGCGTGGTGATGGAAAGAGGGAAAATGGGGCGGGGTGATGGAAAGAGGGAGAATGGGGCGTGTTGATGGAAAGCGGGAGAATGGGGCGGGGTGATGGGAAGCGGGAGAATGGGGCGGGGTGATGGAAAGCGGGTGAATGGGGCGAGGTGATGGAAAGCGGGAGAATGGGGCGGGGTGACGGAAAGCGGGAGAACAGGGCGGGGTGATGGAAAGCGGGAGAATGGGGCGGGGTTATGGAAAGAGGGAGAATGGGGCGGGTGATAGAAAGAGGGAAAATGGGGCGGGGTGATGGAAAGAGGGAGAATGGGGCGGGGTGATGGAAAGCGGGAGAATGGGGCGGGGTGATTGGAATCGGGAGAATGGGGCGGGGTGATGGAAAGCGGGAGAATGGGGAGGGGTGATGGAAAGCGGGAGAATGGGGCGTGGTGATGGAAAGAGGGAGAATGGGGCGGGGTGATGGAATGAGGGAGAATGGGGTGGGATGATGGAAAGAGGGAGAATGGGGTGGGGTGATGGACAGAGGGAGAATGGGGCGGGGTGATGGAAAGCGGGAGAATGGAGCGGGGTGATGGAAAGCAGGAGAATGGGGCGGGCTGATGGATAGAGGGAGAATGGGGCGGGGTGATGGAAAGCGGGGAGATGGGGCGGGGTGATGGAAAGCGGGAGAATGGGGTGGGTGATGGAAAGCGGGAGAATGGGGCGGGGTGATGGAAAGAGGGAGAATGGGGCAGGGTGATGGAAAGCGGGAGAATGGGGCGGGGTGATGGAAAGCAGGAGAATGGGGTGGGTTGATGGAAAGCGGTAGAATCGGGCGGGGCGATGGAAAGCGGGAGAATGGGGAGGGATGATGGAAAGCGGGAGAATGGGGCGGGGTGATGGAAAGAGGGAGAATGGGGCGGGGTGATGGAAAGACGGAGAATGGGGAGGGGTGATGGAAAGAGGTAGAATGGGGTGGGGTGATGGAAAGCGGGAGAATGGGGCGGGGTGATGGAAAGCGGGAGAATGGGGCGGGGTGATGGAATGCGGGAGAATGGGGCGGGGTGATGGAAAGCGGGAGAATGGGGCGGGGTTATGGAAAGAGGGAGATGGGGCGGGGTGATGGAAAGCGGGAGAATGGGGCGGGGTGATGGAAAGAGGGAAAATGGGGCGGGGTGATGGAAAGCGGGAGAATGGGGCGGGGTGATGGAATGCGGGAGAATGGGGCGGGGTGATGGAAAGCGGGAGAATGGGGCGGGGTTATGGAAAGAGGGAGAATGGGGCGGGGTGATGGAAAGAGGGAAAATGGGGCGGGGTGATGGAAAGAGGGAGAATGGGGCGGGGTGATGGAAAGCGGGAGAATGGGGCGAGGTGATGGGAAGCGGGAGAATGGGGCGGGGTGATGGAAAGCGGGAGAATGAGGAGGGGTGATGGAAAGCGGGAGAAGGGGGAGGGGTGATGGAAAGCGGGAGAATGGGGCGGGGTGATTGAAAGAGGGAGAATGGGGCGGGGTGACGGAAAGAGGGAGAATGGGGAGGGGTGATGGAAAGAGCGAGAATTGGGAGGGGTGATGGAAAGCGGGAGAATGGGGCGGGGTGATGGAAAGCGGGAGAATGGGGCGGGGTGATGGAAAGAGGGAGAATGGGGCGGGGTGATGGAAAGAGGGAGAATGGGGCGGGGTGATGGAAAGCAGGAGAACGGGGTGGGGTGATGGAAAGCGGGAGAATGGGGCGGGGTGATGGAAAGCGGGAGAATGGAGCGAGTGATGGAAAGCGGGAGAATGGGGCGGGGTGATGGAAATAGGGAGAATGGGGCGGGGTGATGGAAAGCAGGAGAATGGGGCGGGGTGATGGAAAGCGGGAGAATGGGGTGGGGTGATGGAAAGCGGGAGAATCGGGCGGGGTGATGGAAAGCGGGAGAATGGGGCGGGGTGCTGGAAAGCAGGAGAATGGGGCGGGGTGATGGAAAGAGGGAGAATGGGGCGGGGTGATGGAAAGAGGGAGAATGGGGCGGGGTGATGGAAAGAGGGAGAATGGGGTGGGGTGATGGACAGAGGGAGAATGGGGCGGGGTGATGGAAAGCGGGAGAATGGGGCGGGGTGATGGAAAGCGGGAGAATGGGGCGGGTGATGGAAAGAGGGAAAATGGCGCGGGGTGATGGAAAGAGAGAGAATGGGGCGGGGTGATGGAAAGAGGGAGAATGTGGCGGGTTGATGGAAAGAGGGAGAATGGGGCGGGGTGATGGAAAGAGGGAAAATGGGGCGGGGTGAGGGAAAGCGGGAGAATGGGTCTGGGTGATGGAAAGCGGGAGAATGGGGCGGGTGATGGAATGCGGGAGAATGGGGTGGGGTGATGGAAAGAGGGAGAATGGGGCGGAGTGATGGAAAGCGGGAGAATGGGGCGGGGTGATTGAAAGAGGGAGAATGGGGCGGGGTGATGGAAAGAGGGAGAATTGGCCGGGGTGATGGAAAGAGGGAGAATATGGGGGGGTGATAGAAAGCGGGAGAATGGGGCGGGGTGATGGAAAGAGGGAGAATGGAGTGGGGTGATGGAAAGACGGAGAATGGGGCGGGGTGATGGAAAGAGGGAGAACGGGGCGTGTGATGGAAAGCGGGAGAATTGGGCGGGGTGATGGAAAGGTGGAGAATGGGTCGGGGTGATGGAAAGCGGGAGAATGGGGCGGGGTGATGGAAAGCGGGAGAATGTGGCGAGGTGATGGAAAGCGGGAGAATGGGGCGGGGTGCTGGATAGCGGGAGAATGTGGCGGGGTGATGGAAAGCAAGAGAATGAGGCGGGGTGATGGAAAGCGGGAGAATGGGGCGGGGTGATGGAAAGTGGGAGAATGGGGCGGGGTGATGAAAAGCGGGAGAATGGGGCGGGGTGATGGAAAGCGGGAGAATGGGGCGGGGTGATGGAAAGAGGAAGAATGGGGCGGGGTGATGGAAAGCGGGAGAATGGGGCGGGTTGATGGAAAGAGGGAGAATGGGGCGGGGTGATGGAAAGAGGGAGAATGGGGTGGGGTGAAGGAATGCGGGAGAATGGGGTCGGGTGATGGAAAGCGGGAGAATGGGGCGGGGTGATGGAAATAGGGAGAATGGGGCGGGGTGATGGAAAGCGGGAGAATAGGCCAGGGTGATGGAAAGTGGGAGAATGGGGCGGGGTGATGGAAAGCGGGAGAATCAAGCGGGGTGATGGAAAGCGGGAGAATGTGGCGGGGTGATGGAAAGCGGGAGAATGGGGCGGGGTGATAGAAAGCGGGAGAATGGGGCGGGTTGATGGAAAGAGGGAGAAAGGGGCGGGTTGAAGGAAAGCGGGAGAATGGGGTGGGGTGATGGAAAGCAGGAGAATGGGGCGGGGTGATGGAAAGAGGGAGAATGGGCCGGGTTGATGGAAAGCAAGAGAATGGGGCGGTGTGATGGAAAGCGGGAGAATCAAGCGGGGTGATGGAAAGCGGGAGAATGTGGCGGGGTGATGGAAAGCGGGAGAATGGGGCGGGGTGATGGAAAGCGGGAGAATGAGGCGGGGTGATGGAAAGCGGGAGAATGGGGCGGGTGATGGAAAGCGGGAGGATGGGGCGGGGTGATGGAAAGCGGGAGAATGGGGCACGGTGATGGAAAGCGGGAGAATGGGGCGGGGTGATGGAAAGCGGGAGAATGGGGCGGGGTGATGGAAAGCGGAAGAATCGGGCGGGGTGATGGAAAGCAGGAGAATGGGGCGGGGTGCTGGAAAGTGGGAGAATGGGTTGGGGTGATGGAAAGCGGGAGAATGGGGCGGGGTGTGGAAAGCTGGAGAATGGGGCGGGGTGATGGAAAGCGGGAGAATGGGGCGGGGTGATGGAAAGCGGGAGAATGGGGCGGGGTGATGGAAAGCGGGAGAAAGGGGCGGGGTGACGGAAAGCGGGAGAATGGGGCGGGGTGATGGAAAGCGGGAGAATGGGGCGGGGTGATGGAAAGAGGGAGAATGGGGCGGGGTGATGGAAAGAGGGAGAATGGGGCGGGGTGATGGAAAGCGGGAGAATGGGGCGGGGTTATGGATAGAGGGAGAATGGGGCGGGGTGATGGAAAGAGGGAAAATGGGGCGGGGTGATGGAAAGCGGGAGAATGGGGCGGGGTGATGGAAAGCGGGAGAATGGGGCGGGGTGATGGAAAGCGGGAGAATTGGGCAGGTTGATGGAAAGAGGGAGAATGAGGCGGGGTGATGGAAAGCGGGAGAATGGGGCGGGGTTATGGAAAGAGGGAGAATGGGGCGGGGTGATGGAAAGAGGGAAAATGGGGCGGGGTGATGGAAAGCGGGAGAATTGGGTGGGGTGATGGAAAGCGGGAGAATGGGGCGGGGTGATGGAAAGAGGGAGAATGGGGCGGGGTGATGGAAAGCGGGAGAATGGGGAGGGGTGATGGAAAGCGGGAGAATGGGGCGTGGTGATGGAAAGAGGGAGAATGGGGCGGGGTGATGGAAAGAGGGAGAATGGGGTGGGATGATGGAAAGAGGGAGAATGGGGAGGGGTGATGGAAAGCGGGAGAATGGGGCGGGGTGATGGAAAGAGGGAGAATATGGCGGGGTGATGGAAAGCGGGAGAATGGGGAGGGGTGATGGAAAGCGGGAGAATGGGGCGGGGTTATGGAAAGAGGGAGAATGGGGCGGGGTGATGGAAAGAGGGAAAATGGGGCGGGGTGATGGAAAGAGGGAGAATGGGGCGGGGTGATGGAAAGCGGGAGAATGGGGCGGGGTGCTGGAAAGAGGGAGAATGGGGCGGGGTGATGGAAAGAGGGAAAATGGGGCGGGGTGATGGAAAGAGGGAGAATGGGGCGGGGTGATGGAAAGCGGGAGAATTGGGCGGGGTGACGGAAAGCGGGAGAATGGGGCGGGGTGATGGAAAGCGGGAGAATGGGGCGGGTTGATGGAAAGAGGGAGAATGGGGCGGGGTGATGGAAAGAGGGAGAATGGGGCGGGGTGAAGGAAAGCGGGAGAATGGGGTGGGGTGATGGAAAGCGGGAGAATGGGGCGGGGTGATGGAAAGAGGGAGAATGGGGCGGGGTGATGGAAAGCGGGAGAATGGGGAGGGGTGATGGAAAGCGGGAGAATGGGGCGTGGTGATGGAAAGAGGGATAATGGGGCGGGGTGATGGAAAGAGGGAGAATGGGGCGGGGTGATGGACAGAGGGAGAATGGGGCGGGGTGATGGAAAGCGGGGAGATGTGGCGGGGTGATGGAAAGCGGGAGAATGGGGCGGGTGATGGAAAGCGGGAGAATGGGGCGGGGTGATGGAAAGAGGGAGAATGGGGTAGGGTGATGGAAAGCGGGAGAATGGGGCGGGGTGATGGAAAGCGGGAGTTGGTGTGGGGTGATGGAAAGCGGGAGAATGGGGCGGGGTGATGGAAAGAGGGAGAATGGGGCGGGGTGATGGAAAGATGGAGAATGGGGAGGGGTGATGGAAAGAGGGAGAATGGGGTGGGGTGATGGACAGAGGGAGAATAGGGCGGGGTGATGGAAAGCGGGAGAATGGGGAGGGGTGATGGAAAGCGGGAGAATGGGGCGGGGTGATGAAAAGCGGGAGAATGGGGCGGGGTGATGGAAAGCGGGAGAATGGGGCGGGGTGATGGAAAGCGGGAGAATGGGGCGGGGTGATGGAAAGAGGGAGAATGGGGCGGGGTGATGGAAAGAGGGAGAATGGGACGGGGTGATGGACAGAGGGAGAATGGGGCGGGGTGATGGAAAGCGGGAGAATGGGGCTGGGTGATGGGAAGCGGGAGAATGGGGCGGGGTGATGGGAAGCGGGAGAATGGGGAGGGGTGATGGAAAGCGGGAGAAAGGGGGAGGGGTGATGGAAAGCGGGAGAATGGGGCGGGTGATGGAAAGCGGGAGAATGTGGCGGGGTGACGGAAAGCGGGAGAATGAGGCGGGGTGATGGAAAGCGGGAGAATGGGGCGGGGTGTGGAAAGGGGAGAATTGGGGCGGGGTGATGGAAAGCGGGAGAATGGGGCGGGGTGACGGAAAGCGGGAGAATGGGGCGGGGTGATGGAAAGCGGGAGAAAGGGGCGGGGTGTGGAAAGCGGGAGAATGGGGCGGGGTGATGAAAGCGGGAGAATGGGGCGGGGTGATGGAAAGAGGGAGAATGGGGCGGG